>MU204349.1:10568517-10652765 GCA_017309775.1 Paedocypris sp. Pulau Singkep
ATAGATAATATTTTATTATATATTTGAAGATAATGCTTAGGCTATAAAACTCAAAGTTAGTGGTTAAGACTGCTATTCTTTCTCTCCTCGTGTGGAGACCTCTGAAGGTCGAATGGAGACTGCTTACGTATCACCATAGCAACGCCTATCTTTTGTTATTGAATAGAGACCACGTGTAAATCAGTCCTCTGACAAATCTTGTTTCCTGCTGATAGTCACGCGAGATATTTGACGTCATTTAGGGTATAAAGGATCCGCATTTCCTGACTGTGAGAGAGTGATGCATTGAACGGCAAAATTAAACACGTGTTAAACCTCTAACGCGGTGTCGGCTCAATTCATTACCCCTGGATCCAGCTTCCGGGCAACTCCCTTCGACAGAGACCTGCACTCTCGGCCATGATGGAATGCCTGACTGATTTAGAATTACTACGAAGCCTCCAAGAAAGATTAAAATCTTTCAATAACATAATATAAAAAATAAAAATGTAATATAAAAAAGAAAAAAAAAAACACACACTTTGAAAGTATGTGTGTATATTGGATTATTTGTTTTTTTTTAAGCTCAGTTTCAGAGATTCACGTTCAGTTCAATTGCAAAGCACTTTTCCCACTCGTATCTCCACCTTTCCCAGACATTATTTAACCCTCTCCTAGTGCTATGTGAATTGTTGCATTATATTTTTTGTTTGCCTGTGTTTTGACATTGGCTGTGACCAGTGAGCAAGCAACATGCACGACATTGGCTAGGAAAACAAAACACTCTGACCAAAGGCAATACGAAATGCAATTTTAAAGTAATGCCAAGTAATTTTGACATGGCAAGAGTCTTTTGAAATGTGTTTGACAAATAATACAATAATATTTCAATCTGTTTGTACATAAACTGTCACTGAACATTTCAAAGCATTTCTTTCAAAGCATTTTTTTCAAGCAAGACTTGTTTGGCATGAACCAAAGACAGAATTCCATAAAAAATAACTTTTTACTATGGAGAATGGATGTGTGATGATTGTGTGAACTGTTTTGTGCAGCAGGATCCGCATGGCTCACCGTCAAAAAAATCCACTATGTATGGATTTGAAGGTGCTCAAAAAACATGTGAGGCCATTTGTTAGAAAACAAGAGTTGAAGAGCAATTCAACCATGCAACGTGACAGTGACATACTAGTAAATCAGTCAACGACTGACTGAAATTGAGGAAATAGAGAGTGAGGGAATGGCAGAGTCAACATCCAAATCTGAATCCCATTGAGATGCTGCATGCGACTTGAAAGGGAAAGAAAATCCACAAAAATCCTTCAGCTCAAAACATGATGCATCGGGGGTAAAGTGAGGTAAACTGTCCTCAGATTGATGTCAAAGACTGGCGGATGACTGCAAGAACCATTTCACTGCGATGTTTCCAAAATATGTAATACGTACATATATTGTGTGCTCTGTCTTTTTTCTCAGAATATTTACATCCTTAGAATTGGGATTTTTTTTAATAGGAGTTAATACGGCTAAAGTTGAAAAGTCTTTTTGTCACGTCGCCACGGACTACAACTCCCATGATCCTTGGTTCTCTGTGTTTCCCTGTTTGGATGTAGTCACGTGGTTTGTATCAGCTGTTTGTCATTTGTACCTCGTTTGTAGTAGTATTTAAGTGTCACTTAATTCTTATGTAATTCTTATTCACGTTCTTATGTTTAATGTCGGTCAATGTCGTCGCACATGTGTGTTCCTGAGTTTGTCCCGAGTTCTCTGTGAGTTTTCGTCGTTGTTTTATCAGTAAAAACCCATTTCTATGTCACCACAATCCCAGCTCTGCTTCCTGCATCCACCAGCGTGTTGTATCGTGACACTTTTCTTAAGTTTTCTTTAGTTGTTTGAAGTTACTTTAGGCTTCTCATGTTGTTATAGATGATGTTAAATTACCACAGAGTAAAAAAAAGTTAATTTCTTGTAAAGACTTTACAAAATATACGCACTTTGATGTTCTAATTCAAAGTGGCATTTTCTTGGGAACTTATTGGAAATAGAATTAAACTAACCAAATACCAAGTAATGCAATTTTGACATGGTGAGAGTCTTTTGAAATATGTTTGACACATTTTACTATTTGTGATGTTGTACAATTACTATTTTAGTCTGTTTGTACAAAAACGGTCACTGAACATTTTAAAGAATGCATTTCTTTTCCTTAATTTAAATTTCCAATTGACTTTTGTGTCTGACAAATTTCCGTTACTTTTACTATTTCGAATTTTTTTTAATTGATTGTATTAATATGAGTTGCATAATGAAATGCAAAAATATAATTTTTTTTTTAATAATTTTTGCTATACATTTGTGTGATTATCTGTTAGTGTGTTGTCACAAATCCAGAGTATGTATCTCCCTTCAGACTCAGAGTTGCTAAGATGCTAAGAGTAGCTAAAATGCTAACTCACTGTGACCCAGTTGCAATTACAAGAAAAAAGCACATTAAATAGAAAACGGATCTATGGATGGATTATTGTTTGTGTGATTGGGTTTTAAAAGTAATCTTTCTTGGTTAAAAGAAAATGTGAAAACAATTTCGCTAATGTAGTAAACCTACAACTACAATGGCTAAACATGAAATGGCATCCATGCAACATTTCTTCAGCAGTATGTGTAATGAATAATAATACATTTTGCGTATATATTTCAGCCATTAAACACGGGTATTAAGCAGGCTTTAACATCTTTTTTGAAAGAAATGAAATCTATATAATTGTTGCTCTCTCACCTAAATCTTTTTATCTTTTTTTTTAACAACAGGGAAAGCCTGTTTTTGGATTACACGCGATAACATGACCTTACACTGGCAATGAGCTCTGAGTCCCTGTTTTCTCTGTGTGATTGTGGTAAAATCTGATTTTTTTTTGGCAGTAGCTGTTCAGCTCAACATCTGCTCTGGTCTCAAGCTACACAGTTGAAAGTCAGACTGTTTCTGGCTGACAGACACACAACAGCTTATTTAAAATCGTTTTCCATCATACAATCTCACACTCCAGAATCATAAATGCAATGTGAGTTATCGTACGGTCCAAGTATGAGTCTCCGCATGGCGGACAGCCTGGCCATGCTTTTTTTTCATTGACTAGCCAAAACAGATGCATTTATAATTCAAGTCATTAAAACGTGTATATGTTACCAGTATAGGTTATCAGAGGAAGCGCTATGTGCATATTTATGAAGTGTGCCCAGGGCAGGTCTGTGACGCGGGATGAACAGACGGCCATTATCCACACTGTAAAAAAAAAACTCAGTAGCCATTTAAGACCATTTATTTTCTAAGGACAGGTTTTGCCACTGTATTCACTCATCAATAACTCATCTCTTCTCCTCTCTTTTTATTCCCTAGAGCTTTTTAAGGCCCTAAAATTCCCCTGCTTGATCAGCACAGTATTATATCACTGCTTCTCCACTCTAAATAATTTAGCCGCGCTACTATTTTTTCTTTCCTCGCAGCCGCACTCCCCTTCAGCTTTTGGGCCTATTTATACACATCATATGTCTTCTTCCTTCTCTTCTTGAGTCTTATTTGCTCACTTGGTCATAGCCCATAGTCTGAACACCGATGAACAATGGATATTTTTCTTTTTTAACTGACTATTTTTTCCTAATTTTGAACACAAATGAACAATTGAAATTTTTCTTTTTTTTTAAAGACCCCCCCCCTCCTAATTTCCAATTTCCTAAAAGAAGAGCGCTATTTAAATAAACATGAACTTTTCCTGGCCATTGATCTCATTATCCACCGTCTTTAGTCGGCGTTGTAAATGTTTTCTTTTGAATAGTTTGACACGTATTTAAGAAAAATTCCAAGATCCCATTTTAAGTTTGATATTTTTGTACGTGTGTCATTTTGTGTATACACTTGACACAAATGATTACTGTAATCCAGTCTCAAGCACAAAACCACTTGTTGTTGCTATAACAAGCCATTATAGAATATCATCGTGATGTAGAAATAGACCTGGTGGAATAAGGCTGGCTGAGAGGAATGGCAGGGAAAGTGTGTGTGGGCAGCTGGATTGGTGAAGCGTGTGTTGATGGAGGTTGGAAATAATGGCAGGAGAGGATAATTGGGCAGCTTTTACCCTACCTGTTAGCCATCGGGAGATGTTCCGGAGCTTGCCACCCTGGAAAACTCAGGGTCCTTGAAGACGAGTGAGTTACAGCAGTGATTGTGTTGGACACAGCAGTCTGCACCGAGAGCACCATCAATCCAGTTCATCTCACCTCACTTCATATCATATCACTGACCGCGGGTCTACCAGTGGGTTTCTAGAACCATTCCTTTAGCTGAAGACCAAACCCATTTACATGTGGCTGTTTACACATGAAGCTTTAGAGGAGCTCAACGTTCATTTAGAAACATTTAGATTCTTTTCTGACCTTTGGCCCAACACAAACACTCTCTGTGTCCACACAGTTCATTTCTTTGCATTATAACTGCATCTCCTACAAAGTCGTATTCAGCCAATAAAAGTATATGTGCAAGTCTGCCCCCAGAACCATTATTTAATAAAAGAAAAGAAGATGCAAGGGGAAAGCATACGGCTTTCAAAAGACAACGTATTTCCAGTTGTTTGTGATTTCTCCTGAGTTTAAATGTGGAAAATGGGATGCGAATATTTGACAATTTTTTAAATAAGCACACTTATTAACCACACTTTTAACCCTCCTGTTATGTTTGTTTCAGAGGAACATCAATGATGTGTGTGGGTCAATTATTATTATGAATATAAGTGTCAGAAACCAAAAAATTCCCCAAAACCGTGTGTGTTTGGGAGAGTGTGTGTCTGAGACAGCTGTGTATTATGTCTCATTGTTGCAAAGAAACAAATAGTATTTTAACTTTTCACTCTTTACTTTGTTTAGCTTTCATTTTGTCTGAAGTGTCAAACTTTTAAGTATTTCATTTTTTTTTTTTTTTCAAACTTTTTACACGGGTCAATTTGATCCGAACAGTATCTTTGTAATATAAACATGTAGCATGGTGTTACAAATATATGAACTGAATAGTTCTATATTTTATATGATAATTAATTACACCAAATAAGCCAAGCAGGAGAAGTTTCAAAGTGAAAAAATACTTTTCAGCATTTAAAAATATTTTTAAACTTTGAAAATGGGAAAATTTGACCGAACATAAATGAAGGGTTAAGGTTCTAAAATTGATAAAAAATAAATGGGGGGTGGGTTCTTAAATCTGTGTAAATACTGTATATTAATATAATATTTAATAGTTGTAATCTTATTTTTATTTTTACATTTCATTCTGAATTAGTGAATTCATCACAGTCTTTAAAAAACATTATTCAGACCAGCGATATTATAACTGTATATTGAAAATTATAAAAGGTTTTAAATCTATATACAATGTCACATCTTGACTCATTTTCCCGAAGAATTTTTCTTCCTCATGTATTTGTCATTCGTGAAGGATGTCGGGAGGTGAACGGTTCAGAATTGTGTGGATTATTAATTGCATTACTTATTTCAGTGGCATGCATTTGTCTGGAGGAAAAAAAAAATCCAGCAAATTCCTGCATCTTCAAGCCATGTTTAAAATATAGATAGTGCCAGCTAGGCCAGAAAAGTGTTAACCCCAGTGAGAACGGCAGCACATGGAGAACTGGTCTCTGATGTGTGGTGACAGTGGTTGGGGACGAGGTTCATTATTCATGAACTGACACTCCATTTAATCACATTTTATTATGAAGCAATTCTGGACTCACTAAATCAACTTGCGCATGGAGGTTTTGAAGGATGAAGTCTGGCAGGGTGGGGTGTTTACAGAAAGCTTTAATCCAGAGACGTTCGACACCAACAACCTCCCCGTATCAACACACACTCACACGGGGACTTAGATTAAATGTGTGTACACTTAAAGACTCGCATACTTTCAGTCAGCAAACAGCATGGAAGTTCATGCTGCCGAATACACAACAACACTGAACCATTACACCAGTCGCTTTGCAATAATAAAAAAATAAATAAATCTCTGTAAACCACCACCTGTTTGGGTTCATTTACATTTTCTTCTTGCCTGGCTCCTCCAAGGTCCTTTCTCTTCTCCCAGCGGAGATCCTGGCATAATTGGAGAGGAAAGTGCTTTTTTTTTTTAATAGCGAATCTGGAATGAATGTTGCACTATTCATCCTTGTGGAAATAAATCCTAATAGAGACTTCTGGCTCCAGCACACTCTACTGCTTTCGATCCACTACTGGGTTTTGCTGTTGTCGGTTTATCTGTTGAGGTGCCACTCAAACACACTTTTATTTTTTAGATTTCTGACCTGGAATTTTTTTCTGTGGGATACATACTTTTTAAAGAACTTTTTCGCATTGTGTGCTAATAATAGCAATTTAATTTCTGAAGTTTCAATTAATGTACGAACTATTTAGAATCAAACACACACACACACACACACACACACACACACACACACACACACACAGTTTATAACACGGAGTGGATGCTTCAGAAAGGGTGTAAGCATCCCGCTCCTTTATTGTAAAAGCCATTATAGGAACAAATAAAGTCCTGATGCTTTTCAGTTAATGAGTCGGCTGTATATGTTTCTATGAACTAAATTATAAAAGAATAGGTAATAACGAATTGTATTACTATTTACTATTATACTACTATGTACAGTGGTAACTCAACTTACAAAAGTCTGACGTTACAAAAATGTCACGATACAAAGCACGTCTTCAAAACGTCTACACAAAAAAAAAAACACAACTGTTCTGATTTTTACGTCTAACAAAAACCAGGCTCAGTCAGATTTACGCTATGCTCTTTTAGCGCAAAGACTCATGGGAGCTCATGAGCAGCAAAGCATGATGGGAGGTGTAGTTTCGACCGCTAGAATAGATTATTGTTTTATTATTAAGTAAAACAACATTGAATTGATACAAGTCACAAGTTAGGTTTGTTAAATAAAGAAAAAGAGTTTTAAGGAGACAATTAACGTAATTTAGCCAGAAACATAAAAAAATTAAATAATTTTCATATAGTGCCTGAACAACCAGGGGGTGCTTATATTTGCGTAGATTCTGTAACATCATTTTGTCATGTCTAATGACAAAACAAACTGTAGAATTTTTCATTTTGTAATTAATAAAACAGAACTAAAACAGAGAAATTTGATTTCATTTCGGCAATCATATGCTGCATCTTCAAATCAAACCTCCAGATCAGCTCATTTAGATTTTTTTTTTCCCAACAAAGACATGTAAATTGGCCAGTGACCGGCCATGTTCTCAAGATGATAGTGGATGACAGCTCCGGGTTCTGACTGAAATGTCAAACTATGATGAGTCCTGAAACATGAGCGCTCAGAGCAATGCCTGTAGCTAAAACCGCATCACACAGTTTAACATTCTGCTCCACATACACCCTGGGGGACTAAATGGGTCATGCCTGTGCTGTAGGGAAATACCAGCACAGACACACGGTTGTCAAACACACCTGGCAGCTGGAGGCTTCATTTGCTCTAATCGACTCAATAAAATGTGGCCCTCAGGATACATCCACGTTCTAGATCACGGTGCTCTTCTGTATTTATTAATGTCTCTGCAGAAATAATCTACGGCCTTTGATGAAGGCTACGCTCAGGTTAACTAGAAGTTCGTATCATGGTTTCGAGGAAGGACGGACCCAATTAAAGTCTAGAAGGGATGCTTTTTTACAGAAAAATAAGAACAAAATATTCAATGGAAAAACTTCAGAGTCACTCACAAAGATCATTCATTCAGATAGACAGGTCATAAATGACATGGTACCAGAAAAACACAGAACAATAACACTAAAATGACGTTACTACAGACGTCACCAACAAGCTCTTGCAGGAATAATATTTTCTAAACGAAATGATCCACTGCTGGTCGATACATAAACCAGACCAATAATTAAACTAATATTACAATAACATATAGGACAGTAAACACAACTCTTGGTTTGCAATGGGCATTGAGAGGCACTGAGAGGGAGAGAGAATCCGCAGCATTTCCTGGAAGAGCCAATGAGAAGCTTGCATGTGTCGCTCGCAGTTCTTTACATCTGTTTAAAGATTAAAATAAAGTATAAACATGCGTACATGATCCTGTTACGATGCAACAAGGAGCAATTGAAGAACCTTGTCTTAAAACGAGACAATGTATGTTTAAATATGGTAAATACATAAAGTAAATAAGCTGTAAATTAATGTGTCTACCGTTCTTCTGAATCAGGTTGGCTATATTGCTGCCTGTTTGCCAATCCCTGCTGCCTTGCTGTAATAGAGACTAATGGAGAAGGTTCTCTGGGCTGGAGTCTCTCCAGTGATATTACATACATACATTTAATATAAGGTGTGTTTTATATAAGGTGAACAATGGTTTATCTACAGTTGAAGAACCTACGAAGATCCTCAAACTCAAAAATACAAACCAAAGATTTGTCTATTGAAAGAGCACTATTCTAAAGATCTATATACTAAATCCCCAACCCACCACCACCCACCCTGATGCCAAAAAAATACCTCAAATCACTTCAGATTGTTGATAGTCTTGTGGCTTGTTTATGAACACTACAGTACACGTAGTCTCTGAACAAGCCTTTTAAGTGTTGCCTTTTTATACTCCAGTAAACCTCTACAAAAGATTGAACTGAGATTCGGATCTGTTGATTGGAAGCTTACTCGTTCTGCTTCCTGTTAAGTGGTTGCTTTATATGGCAGTATTCTTGTTTAATGCCGACGCTGTACCTTCTCCTTGTTTAGGTTGACTGGATTTCAACTTCCTGCTCCTATCGTCAGCACAGGACACAGATTAACACTGTGGCTTCTGTCAGACTATGCCGTAAGCGGACAGGGCTTCAAAGCCGTATATGAAGGTAAGAAACAACTTTTTTTTTATGACTTGGGAGCGTCAGCTATTAACCATGCCTGTGATTATGTAAAGTGGGCTCGTTTGTGTATTGGATAAGTAGACTTTCATCTTATTAACCAGGGTAAGAGTATTTATTATGCACTGGCTGTTTAAAAGCAGGCCACACTTTTGGTTTTTTGCTTTCTGCTTGTAATTGTTCTGTTAAATAAGACTGCTTTATGAACCAGAGAGATGCTGTGCTAATTCTTCTGATACTTTGGAGCGTTGAATGGATCTACACTAATTGGATATATTGGCTGATTGCAATAATAATGGCAGGTGAATCAGGGCCTTTGGGGCTTTGGTTAGTCTTGATCTGTACTAATGGATAAATGTAAAATATATCATGCATTTGGGGTTTTTAAGATGTGATTATTTAATATTTTTGTAGTTGATTTCAGACATTCGGGAAACTTTGTTGACTAAATGGACTGTTTTGGCCAATTTATAATGAGACGTACTACATATATCATGAATACGAAACACAAGCTGTTATTTTTCTATATTGTGTTGTTTGTGCGATGATGGAAATTGTACGTCCAGCAGTAAGGACTTGTGTGCAAGAGTTTGCAGGTTCTAACCCCACATTCCCCCTTCACTTGATGCTAAATGCCCCTAGTGGCCATATTAACAAACTCACTTTTTTTCTTTCATTCGATGAATATAAAACACACACAGAAGGAGAGTTTGTGTCGCTTTAACTATAGTGTGTCACTTAACGGCAATGTTTTTGTGGTGTAGTGTAGAACCGAAAACTACTGATTCTTACAGATTTTAAAAAGGTCATAGAACAATATTGTGCATTGTATATCCACTGTACTGTTTGTTCTGTTCTTGCAAGAGCCGAGACCTTTTGCTCTTCTGGAGTCCAGACTAGCGGGTGCGTTTAAAACTAGACTTAGCAGTGCTACTTTTGCTTCCTTTTGAAATTCTCTTTCACAGTCTTTGTACTAGTTAAGTAGACATATGTCCCGAAGAAGTCTCACATAATAGGATTTGCCCACTGCTCCGGGTTTGTGTATGTGTGTATATTCACTGGATGGTTAAATGCAGAATAATGTGAATTGGTCCCTAGTTGCCATATTGACAAACCACATGCATGATGTACTTGCACTGTTTCTTTTTAGTCTGTTTCTAGTGCAGTTTTTTTGTGTGTACCTAGTTTCTAACATGTAAGATCATCCATAAGGACTAGTGTTTTCTCTAGTCAAAACAGAGAAAACATCAATGAAAAGCCTAAAGTGAAATTTACAATTTTAATTCTCTTCACAAGACGATGAAAGTCGTCAAATACATTTGTACTCTCATACAAATTTGGAACCTTGATATTTCAAATTGTATAATGGATGGACAGAGGGTTAACTAAACCATTGAGACGTTTTTTTTTTTTTATTATTTATTCAGAAAACAAGATCTTTTTAAGCTTCATTAGGAAAACATTTATATTGATACAATAGGTTTTCATTTCCATGTAATAAATATGGAAAGCTGTATTTAAGGCCAAAAAGTGTATTTTGCCAATTATTCCAGCGTTTTTGGTGGCCCGCTGATACATGATGATTCACACATGAAGACACCATTGCTCTGACTCATACACACTGTCTTGGCTTTGTACCGAGGTTTCACTGATGTTGTATTGTATAGCATCACAAAAACAGTAAAACATTACAGAGAGTTTTGCCAAGCCAAGAAATTGTGTGGTGCAGCAAATAATACATATAGACCAAGCTAACTAACCTAGCTAAACGTAGCTATGCCCCCAGCTAACTAACTAACTAACTAGCTAACTAAAAAAAGAGCTTAACTAACAAGGCCAGGTAATGGATCTATTGAATCTCTAAATACTCATTTTAGGCATTGTCATTGTTCATGCAGATTAATTCAGCCTGACATTACGTCTCATGTATTGTAGAACTGCACGATTCTGGATAAAATAACAAACACAATTTTTTTTTGCTTAGAATTATTCATTCATTTCACAATTCTTTTCACAATTCTTTCTGAATTTTTTTATTATTAAATTAAATATTTAACCCTGAAAACCATGTTGTCAAGCAGCAGTATAATAACACATATTACTCTGCGTTAAATGTAAATAAATGGAAGGAAAAATATAATGTTATGTAAAAGTAATGCTGTAAAGAACAAAATCACCATTAAACTTAATACAAATAAACATTCAAAGACACAGTATTATGTACATTTGAGGACATAATTGTATAAAGACTGGATTTAGATTGCGAGGGGGGTAGAATCGAGATCGTGATCTTTTAACGATTAATCGTGCAGCTCTAATTTATTGTCATGTGCCAACCTGTCATTCGCATTAGCTTATAAGCGAAATTAAAGTCTTTTGTGCTGTACATTTCCTGATCTGACTTGAATTAAAACCGGTGGAATAACTTGAAGCCTTTCTCAACAGCCCATGGCCAAACACTTGCTTGAATAGGACATTTCTTTTGGACTGTCCTTCAAAAGTCTAACACTTTCATCCTGAAATGCTTCTGCCCAACTTGTTTACAGACAGAAATGTTGTTTGTGTGCTTTCATATAAAATAAAAAATGTATTGTGTTTATTTTTTAAGATAAGACACTTTCTGAGCACACATTGGAGAAATTGTAGAGAAACAAACAGCATTAAAGAAATATAGATGACGTCAAGTAAGAATTATAATAAAGGTTTTGATGGAATATTTATTGCATATTACTCGAAAATGTCACATTGTGTGACACAGCAGACAAAGGAAAACACACTGCATGTTACACAATTGTTTATTCTTGCAATGTGTTGTACAGATTTAATGTTTCATAATACATGGATATTTTAAATGATGGAGTTTGAAGAATGATTGCGCTGTGGCCAGGTCCGTCGGCTCGATCGGGGTCTTTCTCTGTGGACGTTTCATATACGTCTCTGGCTTGATCAGGTTTTCTTCACACCGACGAATTTGGCCAAAAATTGTTGTGTGAGTGCTTTAATATGTGTGTGTCTCCTTTTGTGATTGGCTGGGCACCAATCCAGGGTGTGTATCCTATCTTCAGGTTTTCCATCTCCCAGAAATAGATAAACGGTTGGAATGGTTGAATGGGTTGAGTTATAGGAAGCTTGTGTCCGCTTTTAAAGCTTTGAGCATTTCCTGCTCAATTGAGAACAGTAAGACTAGTTACAAGAGCAGCAGAATGAGGATGAAAAGCTTTACACTTGCATCACTATAGTGAATCTCGAAACGGTTCAGTATAACACACAAAGAATCGACAAAGTAATAGTTTATTATTTGTTCTGCTATACTGTATGCACATGAAATGGAGTGAAATTGAATAGCGTTATTCTCTAACCCACGTACGTTCAACAATAAGGAACCAGTAAATTCCATTGTATTTATTTTTAATACAATAACATTGTTCAAATTGCAAAGTATAAAATACAGATACATCATTTTGGTTACACAATAGAATGAACAAAGTATAAAGAATTATAATATGCTATTTACAATAATCTGTTTGTTTTGCTGTGTAAATTGTGCTTTGCAGTATATACAATTTATTTTAATTTCTTTAAGTTTCATAACCACTTTTTTTCTTATTTTTCACATCTTTGAAATATAGGTTTTTTTTTTCTGAGATATAAAAGCCAAATATGACGTACGTAAAGAATAAAGACGTATTCATGAAATTAATTAATTAATTAAGTAATGATTAATTTATTATTAATTAAACTTGATTAATTATTAATATAGATGGGCAATGAAGGGAAAAAATGGGGAAATGTCAACAAAACATGTGGAAAAAAAAAACAAAACATGAAAAAAAAACAAAAAATGACAAAGACAAAATGTTTTTGATTTTTACAGTTAGTTCCAATTTTTCATTTGATTTCAAGCATCAAAATGTTGCCAATAATTACTCTGGTTACGGTATTTAGATGGATAACGTGCGCATGTGTGTGTGTGTGTGTGTTTGCGCGATCTAAGTGTTTTGTTACACCCCTTATACAGGCTGATAATATGTACTCTGAATGTACATTAGCTGTAATCACCGTGCATTGCTTGAGACAAGGCAACCGGCAACGTGTTATTACATGGGGTTTAAAGCAAAATTGGATCAATGGTTGATCTTTGTAAGCTGATTGTGAGGTTTTCCTTCGAAGATTGGAAAAGCCCTGTAATTTTAGTAATGCTCTTTTTGATGAAGTGATTCTGTGGTGAAAGGATAATGGGTTGGAATTAAGACTCCGCATGTTCATTCTGCATTAGGCTTTTCAAACTTTATCTGTACTGAACCCCTCCAGTGTGATGATGGAGATTTATGAATATTATGAGCACTGCTATCAATTAATGTTCTCAATCAAGCCCCGATGCATCGCCACTCTCTTTTAAAGTCATTCACTGGTTTCACAAGCGCCGTGTCTGCTTTCTCTGCTCGCCCTGACAAGAACCCATCTTGAGCTATAGGAAGAGCAATCTAGTACTGTAATGGAAAACTGGATGAAAGAGGGAAAGCGCATCCCCTATGGCCGGTTAAATGGATGGCCTGAATGACACTAAATAACTTGAGATTTATTTAAGACATGGACTGACACAATGCGATGCGAGCTGACGTGCTGAGTTTGAGAGAATGTGTTAATAGATATTGTGGTTCGACTGTTGCTAAAATGCCAGATTATAACGAATGGAAATACTGAAATATTTTGGAAAAATTTACATTGTACTTATATTATTGGCAGGGTATTTTTGTTTTAAATATAGATTTTTTTTTTTATTATTCGGTTTAACCAGGGTGTTTTTGGACTTCTGATATGTTTGGACATGCTCTGATATTTGTAATTATTTCACCTACTTACAACATACTTCTGGCCAAAAAGTACGTACTATTTTTGTATTTGGCACAAGCAGTGCTACAATAATATGTGAACAAAAATGTAAAAAATAAAGAAAAAAAAGATTATGCGTGCTTTAAGTTTTTAGGAAACAAAAAGTAGCTGACCTATGGCCATAAAACCCATATTGCAGAGCCACCTAGTCTTGTAGGCTAAAGTGTTTACTTTTGATCATATTTATGTTGTCTCATTCACAGAAACGTTAAAATAGTTCACACTTGGTAAAGTCAGTTTTTGTGTCAGCACTGGTGTATTGTTCGTGAATATTCATCTTCATTCACACCTAGGGAGAGAAAAGACACTCCCCCTTATGCAACCACCCAATCAGGGTTGAATTCTGTCACCCAATCATTCATACTCTCGAAATGCTCAAATCAAATGTTTAACTGTAGTCTTTTCATTATTAATATTCTGCTGTTTTAAGTGGGAAAGGTTTATATTGTGTTATACATGTGCCACAATATGTTATAAGCAACATTTCACTGTACATACAATGATACAAAGTTTAAACGTAGCATAAATGTAGTGTGTGTGACACGCAGGCAATTATGTGTATATTTCTTCCGCTTTATGCCATTATGGAACTTTTATAAATATTCAATATGATTGGCTGAGAAATTAAAGAATGCAATGATTGCTTTCAGCAATTTTAGTTTTCCATTTTTCTTTCACTGTTACACATCTGATTTTGTTTCTCTTTTTGTTACTCCTCATCAATAATTTTATTTTTATTTTATTTTTGTTATAAATTAATAATTCACAACTCACGTTCCAACAGTTTCATAACGACGGACGTTTTAATTGACTGATGCAACCTTTTAATCTTCTCTGAGAAGTCGTCAAAAATTAGTCAATGTAGATTATTAAACCATCAGACCAATTATAACAGCTACTTAAAAATTATAACAGTAAAATGTCATGTGCTTTACTGAAGTAAGCGACAGTTTTTTTTGTTTTCCCTTTACATTTTGTCTTCTTCTATAGGAAAAGACCTTCCGCCGCTGTCTTTGCCGTTGGCTCGGTGCCAAGCAGCTCCACGTAATTTAATGTTTAGCACGACACTCCACTAATTAATAGTATTATTCTGAAAGTCACTGTGAACGGACCACTTAACTAAAACACATCACTATGATGAATGTACTCAGTGGTGTGTTCTGCCGAAGCTAGTAAAAAGACCGGGCTGCGCTTTAAATCCAGCAAGCGCACATGCACAAACACATTTCACAGTGATATACACTCAACACCTTTGCACAGACGCTCACACACACGTTCACACGCTCCTATTTCTCCTCCAGCTCCACTGCTCATCATAATTCAACCGATTCTTTCTCACCTCCGTGAAAAGTCCGAGATCACGTCTACAACGCGAGAGTTTAACAGGGGTTTACATGAAAGAGCCGTTTCAGCACTCTTCACACACACACACACACACACACACACACACACACACACCTCGGCAGGCAAGAGTGGACTTGTTAAAGAGACCTCCTGCTTTTCTAATCGATATTTTGCTGAATCAGAGAGAGAGTGCCCATGCCCTCTACGAGAGACGCCGCTTCCTGTCGTCCTCTAAAAGCACACATGTAGCACGCTTGTAACTCTCTTAAGTGGATTGCGGAGAGGTGTGAGAATACTATTGTATAAGGTATGAAGGCAACAGGACTTTGATGCTCATATCAAGCCATTGCCATGCAGTTTTCTTTTTTTTTTAGGGACAAAAAGTCCCTACGGCTCAGTTACGAGAGAATTGAAGTCTGGAAAATTGTCCACTGGTGTGAGTGAGAGTGTGAATGTGTGTGTCTGTGTGTTCTGCTCTGTGATTGGTTGGCCACTGTTGGAGAAAATACGTTTTAAAATGCCTAAAACGTTTATAATTAAGTTAGCTGGAAAAGCAGATTAAGAAAAGGGCGAAGTTGACGTTTTCTAAGTGTGTGAGTGTGTTCTAAGCAAGCGTCTCGCAAACTTACGTTCTATGGTTCTTCTTTACTCTCTCACAATGACTATATATGGTGGTGTTTTTCACCTGTCTTGGGCGTAACAGCATGTTATATAAATATTACAACTGGATGGATTGATTAAATTCATTGTGTCTTTTTAAAGTTGTTCAAGTTTATTCATATAGCGCTTTTCTTAGTTCGAGACCAACGCAAAGTCGCTGTATATAGGATGACATGTATCATCACACCGAACCGTTTCATAAGTTCAGATGTGTCCTGAATATTTGAGTCAAGATATTTGAATCTAGGTTTGATCTTTTTGCCCATTTTTCTTCTCGTCATAAAAAACCAGGGGGGGATTCTGATGTTACTTTTAGTTTCCGGCCTGTTTCAAATCTTGCAGATTTTTGTCTGGATAAAACGTAGGTGGAATGTTGAGGCATTCTGATCTGTCACAGTTCCTGTGTGCCTACTATGATGAATGTGGTTTTTATAGGCATGACAGGAACACAATCATGGATTCCTTTTGTGATTTTTTTTTTTTTTTGCGGTTTGAAAGCGATTTTTGCACCCACTCAGGGACTGTCATGCTATTGTTGCCTGGCCAATATTAAAATCTGTCCTCCAGTAATCTGAACACAGTTGCCATTTGATAGTCCAATATACTGTTTAGTCAAGATAAATCTTCAATTTCCATTGGGGCATCTAATTTATCCCCGCTCCTTTCTGTCTATAACAGGGGTGGGCAAAGATTTTGATTCGCGATCCACATCGGGTTCTAATATTTGAGAAAATGGCCGGACCGGGCTGAATAAAAATACACATTTTGGGATATGGAGTAATTACAGTGGTGCGTTGGTTCAGGAACGCAACATTTATAAAAATACACCTTGCTTCACAAACTTCACCTCATTTGATGCTGTTCAGGCTTTCACATGGTGATCGCAGAGAGAAGGATAGAATAGAAAGTAGTACTGTACTGTGAGTAGTGTGAAGACTCGTTCAATGATTGTTTTGCGCAAAAATTTACCCCTTTGAGCAATTACTGTACTGAACTCCTGATGGATTCAAAGGAAAGTGGAGGAAGGCAGAAAGCGCAAAAATGAATGAAATTGTGCAGAATGCCAGAGCAAGGTTTTAAAATCACAAAAATGGATTAAAAAAAAAACATTGAGCTAAAGAAGGAAATTATAGAAAAGGATAATTGTGGGATTCGTCTCACTGATTTCAGCGAAAGATCCGTGTGCAAAAACACATTTCTTTATTATGGCGCAAACGTTTTTTTTGTTTTGGGACTGACAGAGTAAAAATAAATGTTAAAATGATACAATTATTTTACGTTTACTTTGTATAGGGTTCTGTTTTTTCAAATGTGTTTATAAAGAAAATTAATTAAACCTTCATAACGAAATAACCAGATTTAAGTAAACAAAAAATGTCCGACTTTCATTTCATTTTTACAAGTTTGGCGGGCCGTTTTTAAACGTGCCTATTCTGTCCAGGCCTGGTCTATAATAATATTTTGCCCATTCAATTTATTCTCCATTGCTGACGTGTGGATTTGTTTATTAGGGCTACATTTACGACTACAGTAAGGTGAAATGTAAAAATATCTGCCTCTTCACAACGCTCTAGTATATTTTGTCGCTGTATAATGCATTGACTATCAGGAGAAACAGAGATTGATAGTTTACTCCTGGGTGTATAGATCCGTGCTTAGCTGTGATGCTGTTGTGTGTGTGTGTGTGTGTGTCCAATGTCATGCCTTCCAGCTTTGAGAGACAGAGGACATGTTTTTTTTTTCTTTTTCTCTATTAGATGCAGAATAATGAAACTAAAAGTTAGTGTTTATTGAGATAACACTAAATGTTGAAATAGCTTTAAATAAATTAGATTTAAAAAATGTACGTAAAAGTGTCATAAATATAAAAAAAAAACGGACATGCTGTACTTGGGAATCCACACCAGGATGGCATGACAATTAGTTGCATTGATGTTAGTACTTTGAGGTCTTTAAATTAATAATGCTTTATACATACAATACATGATTATGTGATATTGTTATTTTTAATAGTTATTATTAATTGTATTATTTATTAAAGCATTAGGGGTTCCGTCAGTCAACATGCTGAAAACATGCGTTTCAGGTGACTGGGAACATGTGTGTGTGAGCGTACAGTATGGTGTGTGTGTGTGTGTGTGTGTGTGTGTGAGAGTGTGTGTGTGTGTGTGTGTGTGTGTGTGTGTGTTGCCTTCTTTAAGGCAACATTGAGTGGCTCCAGTTGTTCTTGACCCAGAAATCCAAAAGTGGTTTAGGAAATACATAGACAGATATTTTTATTTTATTTTTTTTATCAAATTAGTTTCAAGGAAAGTTTGGAAACATGACCAAAGGGGAAAGACGAGATGAAATGAGCCAAATAAATTATTATTATTATTATTATTATTATTATTATTATTATTATTATTATTATTATTGTTGTTGTTGTTGTTGTTGTTGTTGCTGTTGTTATTATTTATTTATTTTTAATTTATATATTTATACTACCATATATATTTACCATAATAGTGGTTAATAATCAGCATTACAGTAGCATGAATACAGTTGCATTGTATCAGGTTTGTGTGCATCTACTGTACGTATTTGTTCATTTTAAGAATAAATTCCTCAGGTCAATGTTTAATGTTAACTTCCCTTGAAACAAATGTAATTAAAAAAAAACATAAACAAAACAAACAAAAAAAAAATCTATTTATTTTTTAAACCACTTTCCCATTTCCGGGTCACGGGGAGCTGGAGCCACTCCCAGCAAGTCTGGCTCTGACTGAGGAACACACACTCTTAGTGGCCAAGCAAGGACGCATTCACATCCTCAATCTCAATGTGACATAATCCATGCGACTATGAGAAGAAGAAGAAGAGGAAACTCAGGCCAGCACGAGAAGAACCTCCAGACAGAAGTCCACACAGAAAGACCTTTGAAGAAGAGTCTCTATGGGGTCTTTGCTGCTGAGGCAATGGCTACCCACTGAGTGCTGCCCTAAAAAACAATAAAACCATAATAATTCTGGACTGCATGTAGCGTAAATATTTTATTTATGTCCTGTTGTTTTTATTTCAGCCTTATTCATCTCTTCCTTGAAAGTGTTGTTGGAGTCTAATGTGCTCAGTTCATGACAATTTAACGCATGGTTTGCAAATTGCCCAATGGATTCAATTATCAGCCGCTCATTAATTGTAGTATTTAGTACTTTGCCAATAGGAAAATTTGTACCGGTAAACACACAACATCCAGAACTATCACCATGCAATGATTATTCCATAAACTTGGAAATGGTGCACAGGAAACACAGATTGTTTTAAATGGTTCCATGATTCTCTCTTTACATTCGGATTTGGATGGAAGATGAGAATGATGATAACTTGGGATCTAAAAGTAAAAGCCAGAGATGCTCGGGCCTTAGATGTTGTAATAGCCTTGTCTGTGCAAAAAGCAGCCATAACTAGTTTGATGGTCAGTGAAAAGTTCTACATCTTCTGAAGTGTGCGTACTCTAATAACCTAATTGTAATAATGCACCCAAATAAACAAAGCAGATAACACGGGCTGCATTTTGGTTTTTCACTTTTGATCTCCATGGAAACAATGTTAACACCTCTTGGCTTTTTCTTTTTGTTTGCTATTTTTCTTTCAGTTTGACAGGGAAGAAAAACAGGGAACTAAATGTAACAGGAAGTAAACAACTTTGTTTTCTCGTGTCTCAAGAAGAACTCCATTCACATGTTCTTTACTTGTTGAATGACTAATTGACTGCAAAGTTTCATAGAACATTTTGAAAGATAAACTTTTTTATAGAACACATTGAATTCCATCTATTTTCTTAACTAATTTTGGCTAACGTCATGGCCAACCAATCCCACAGACAGAAATGCACACTTTCACGCAGACATGTGGCTAATGTTCCAGACTTCCAGACCATCTTTCTAGAATTCTTTTTGGATTTTGGGATTGAACTGAAGACCTGGAGGGAACTAACGCAAGCAAGTGGAGAACATGAGCAAAAAATATAGTATGAATGCATGTGTCTGTGTAACTGTGTGTGATTGGTTGGCCTTATTATTCACTCCTTTAAACCCAGAGTTACTGGGATTGCCACCAGGAAAAAATTCCAGAGATTGAGAAAATTCAGAAAAGAGGTGGCTGGAAATATCAAACTGTTTTTCGTTTGTGAGTGTGTGTGTGTGTGTGTGTGTGTTATTGCATAATCTTCTGTTGAAGATGCTAGGTGCCCATTAAACAAGTCCACCATTTTGTTTATGCTAATAGGGACATTTGAAGCACGCCTTTGAAAGACGTTGTTAGTCCCCCTTACATTTTACAAAGGTTGTATTAGCTGCGCCCGAAATATCAAATGCTGATCAAGTGTGACCAAAGTGGATGTTAATGAAACAAGTTAATAAAAAACTCTTTTAAATGGAGGTGCTTGCCAAAAATAACCATGGGGACAGTATTGGATTCCTAACCGCTTTACGGGAGTGTATATATATATACATTTATATAATTTTTGCCTTGAAACTGCCCTCGGCACGAACACATTTCGTAAGTTGGGGTACCACTGTACTGTGGTTTGGACTAGTTGTTGTCATTCTTCTGTGTTTCCTGTGAGCCCTTGTGGTGAAGTTGCCTCAGGAATGTTGAAGATGAGAGAGGAAGTCAGAAGATTGCTCTCTCTGTGGCTTTCTTCTCATTTACGTAGGTGGTGTTCTGAAAACGAGCTTTTGGGCCAGTGTTTTTGTGGGTCAGCCGATGCACATTTTTTTATATTTACAACGAATAATTGTTAATAGCGTGAAATGTGGCTTGACTTGGTACTAGATCAGGATAGAGTATAATACGTAACTAAAATACCCTGCACATAAGAATGCCGTTATCTGGCAGCAAAGACAGGATGATCAAGAAGATGGAACACCAAAAATGTGCTGACCTTTGCAAACGCCCCAGATGTGGGATTCCTGACTGCATTATTTGTGTGTCTATGCTGTATGTACACTTTTTACTGAATAGACTATATGTTACATATATGTCTCATTAGTCTGAGATCAGCTGTGTATTATGTCTCATTTTTGCAAAAAAAACAAATAGTATTCACATTTTCGGATTCTTTTTAGCTATATTTTGTATGAAGAGTCAAATTGACACTTTTTTACTGTGCAAATTGAAAGATTGTTGCAATGATTTCTATTGCTTGTACACGGTACCAGCAGAAGAAATCAGTTGTTTTGTGCCACAAAAACATATAAATGCAAACATTCATCTTGCTTAATGTGTCCCGCTGTTTACTGTATTCTCCTTTGTGAGGAAATACAAATTTTTCATTCATGCGACTAACAACAAAGACCATTCAAATTTCTCTGAACGAACAGTTTTAAAACAAGCATAATGTCAGAATGTTTGCTCATCGCGCGTGTAGCCGCTTCCGTGTTTTCAATGGACAATTCAATAGGCAAAGAAGAAAAAAAATCTTACAAGAAAATTGCCGAAATTAAAAGATCAGAGCAGCCCTCGTAGACATTTAAGCACAAGCATGCTTGTACGGCATGAGCCAAATTGGGTTTTGTGAATCCTGAAAAGTGGAGGGATGGAGGACAAAAGCACAAGATTGGCAGCCACTCCAACATACTTAAATAATCAAAGGAGAGTAGGTCTCTAAATGAGTGAATAAACATAGCCACATAAAAGGAGCACAAGTGGAACAGACGAGGACTGGGTTCAGTTTTACTCTTTAAAGATTTGCAGCAACAAACAACTGTGGGAACAACCATGTGAGAATGGCTACGGACTTTGGAAGTTTTCCCAGCGTTTCCTCGATGAGGTATAATTGGCCTTCCATCAACATTAGCATCCAGATGGATTTCTAAACCGTTTAAGCACAATTTCCATCATTTCTAAAGTGAACGAAAGATCATCATTCCACCGCATTAAAAAACCTGGGCTTGTACTGCATAATTGTGCACAGTTTCGCAAATGAAGCTCAGATGAAATACTGTTGTTTCTTCGGGGACGGTTTTCAGAAGCCGGATGATGGCCAAACCTTTCTTGCATTTCCTTGAGACTTCCTTGAGGATGGGGAATGGGGGGTTATGGAACAGATACTTCTTTTTTCTCTACAATCAGGGGATGAAACCCATTTTGACTAAAATTATCCATAATTGTCTTTTCGCCAAAAAATGTTACCAGTTATTCAATTCATTCTTTTGTACGTTATTTTGCAATTTTTCCTTGTGATGTCACCTGGACAGTAATGTGTGGATGCATAAGCATGTGCTTTATATTTTTACATTTTTTTTTACATTCAAAGCTCATCTTTTAAACCAACCAAAGCATTTAATAACACGCAGAGTTGTTTCAGTCTAGCAAGGAAACAATAACCTCAAAAAATGACAGCACTAAATGATTTAGGAGTTTCAGAATTGAGGGGACAAAAGTGTGTTTAGTTACATTTTGATTCCTCTTGCCCAAATTGAATTTAAGTAGCCAATAGAAAACATTATTTTCTTCAGCATACCCACACGCTCATCAAGTTAATTTATATAGTGCTTTTCTTAGTTCCAGACCAATGCAAAGCTGCATATTTAGGAAAAAAAAGAGTCTTTAAAAAGAAAAATGTCCATTGTTCATCGGTGTTCCAAAATTTTGAAAAAAGAGTCAATGTAACAATGTACAATGTAGACAATGTAAACTTTAATTAACATTATTTCAGTTGAACGCACATTTAGTTACATAACAAACAATTCACTATACAATCAAAGCTACTTTTACTTACTACTATGAAATCAGATAAAGTTAACAATTTAAATCTATTTACTTTGTATTTTGTAACGATCTTGCTTAGTCTCCATACATAATGGGAAAGGCCTTGTCATTGTTTGTATGTTGTGCTTGCATTATATGTTGTAGGCAATTTTCCAGATTTAAATTCTCCTGAACACAATTGCAATTCTACTGAAAACCCACACAAACACAGAGAGAACAAGCAAACAATTGACGACGGAGCCTATAATTCAAGTCTTTAAAGCCTAGTGTAAGTTTACAGCGTTTCTATTTTTGTGTGTTTTTTTTTTTTTTTTTAATGTTCAAAGCACGAGCCACTTCATTGTCAAACGTGACCAAACAGATATTTATTGCATATTGTGTTTACTTTTCATTTGGATGCTATGTTCCTTTTAATCACTTGCTTAAGCTTATAATTAAAGTATGCTGCAAGCTTAGCAAGACACACTTAGAGACAATTCCATTAATGACTGCTTTATTAGCTGAGTTCCGATGAGGAATACTAATACGAAAGCACACGTCTTCCTTTATCCAATCATTTGTTTACAGTCAAATGCTGACCTGGGCATCGTACAGGCCCCGGGCCACATACAGTTAGTTAGTTGAGACCGACTGTAAGGTTGATTGGAAATTACAAAATAAGCATAAGTTCTAATTTTACGCATGGACTGAAGTTGCAATGCTTTTAAAAAGAAACTTGTGGTATTCCCTCGAGCGCATCTCCTCATTGAGCCACGTCCCGTCTCACTGTCGCAAAATACAGTGGAAATATACATTTTCTATGTGTTTTTTTGGTGAAATCAGTTCAAAAAGCGGACAAACTGTGTTTCTCGGGCTCGCTGTAGTCGTTTTGGGACATCCAGCGTAGTGATTTGCTTCTCCAGGTCGAGACGAGTCCAACAAGCACACACTCAAGCCGATCGAGATAATGTGTGGTTTCCACGATATTTTCAGTTTTTCATGTGACCCCATGGAGAAAAGAATTGCCCACCTCTGGTCAAAGGAGTCTTAAAAAAGTGGCAACAGCATTTGTGTGACTCTAACGTAGCACATTGTCTGCAGACTGTTGCTTCTACTTTTAGCATCACGTAGAACGTGGCTGGAAGCTGTAGCGTTGTTTCAGATAATTTGCCATTATCTTTAGTCATTTTTTCATTCGAATGAAGGAAGTGGTCATTTCCTATTTGTCTCAGAGTGAGAATAAAAAAGTCTGCCAATCAAATCTTGCTTTTTTTCTGAAAACAATTTGGTTTTCAAAAGACTTGCTACTTCTCCTGCCTTTCATTAATATTTTAGTTCGGTTCTCTGCATCCTCTTAAAATGCATTTGCTAAGTGACTTACGGCTAAAAGCTCTTTCCCACCCACAGTTTTATGCTTCCATCTTACCTGTGCACTCACATGCTAGTTCTTTTTTCTTTGTTTGGCAACTTTTCTAGATTTCTAGATTCAGGCTAAGTAGTCTGTGAAAGGGGACGATGGTCTATGGCTGTGTATAAAATTGTGGATTGCCTTACCATTTTGTCCACCATCATTATAAATATTCATCTGATTTACAGTGAACCCTTGTTTATTGCGGTAGATAGGTTCCGAGCCCGACCGCGATAGATGAAAATCCGCGAAGTAGGGACACCATATTTACGAACTTTTTTATTCTTTTCCTGGGACACTTCTTCAATTTCTTCCGAAGTCGTAGTAGCCGGAGGAACTGGCTAATTTTTATCCTCGTCACAATCTTGCGACAATTCTTTCAATCTCCTTTCTGATTTCTTGGGTCTCACTGTCTTCCTCACTGGCGGTCCAACAACTGTCGACATAATGCCATGACGTAAAGTCATATGTAATGCGATGAACCATCAGTAAGAGCAGATATTACTAATTATTAATGGAATTCACAAAATATTTGGGGTCTTCGTATATCGCGGCTATTATGGAAATTTCCACAATATAATGAAATCTGAAAAGTAGTGATTTCGCGATGGTGGATCCGCGATATAGCGATATAGGTGCAACAAGATCAGTATGTGTACAGTAGAACACTTTTAGATGCACGTTGCTCATCTAAAAGTTGATTTATGTCACTAATTACTTTTACAAAAGAGGATCTTTGTTACTGTATCTAATTCTGCATAGCGACTTTACGTTGGTCTGGAACACAGACCTCCTCTTCTACTATCGGCGATATATAATATGTTAATATAAGCGCTCAATTTTCCACATTTCAAGTCAGGAACTATCACTAATAAACAGATAATACGTCGTCATTATGCAGCGGTGCTCGGGTGCGTTGTGTCCTTTAAATAATGATTTTGAAGGAGGACGTGCGTATAAGATTTTATTAGCTCATTAACAGAAATAATAATAAGCATGCAAAACCTTCGGAGCAAAAAGAAAACTGTTCACAACAAAGACCACCAGAGTCAAACACAATCGTATCGCTCTGTCTGCTACACAGAGAAATAAAACAACTGTTGTTGTGTTTACGTCCGTGCAGTGATTTAATGTTGTGTATGTTTATATTTCCAAGGTGCTAATATTCACATAAATACGTTAATTAACTTTCATTTGTGATTCAGATAAGTGAAGGCCTTGACGTCTCACGACAAGTTAGAACCCAACATTCCCTTCTGCAGCCATTCTTGTGTCCATTATTAAAGGGTTTGGGGAGCATTTCAGCCTACATATTTAATATTTACTATATATAAATATTGCAACACTTGACTCATACAGTATGTACAATCGTTGTAGCCTCAGGTGCTATTGAATCTTAATAATGTACAATGCCTTAGTAATGTCACAATCCCTTTAATCTAAGAAACAAAATGTGTACTGTGCAGTAAGTCTTTGTGGTTGAATGTAGGCATTTTTAGCATTATTTTAAACATTATTACCATTTTTTTTTTTTTACAATTATGCACATCACAACAGCATAATTGATGGGCCTTGGTCCCAGCCTGAGGGTGAACAAACATGGATTCATTTGATCATGTAGACATGTGTCACAATAGTGTGCACATGCACAACCCTGAAGTAGTCAAGGCTTCCAGTTCTTTAAAAACAAAAGTTCATAACCTCCTGTTTTATTGCAGAATGGGTACAAGAAAAGTGCTGGACTGCAATTGAAAATTATTGAAAGAGTGACTGAATGAGAAGGCGAGCAAGCTTTCAAATAAAAAATGTCCTTTATGTGTACTTTGAAATTGAGTTTAACCCCTGCATTTTTCACTGGAAACTCAGATGATGTGAATGCTATGCATTTTAGTTACATTTTCCCCTTTTCAAACCTTTTTGAAAATCAGAAGTGTGTTGAATTTCGTAGAAATATATATTTATAGCCTTAAAGTGCATTCTTTCATCCATTTTCTCTGCCTGTATTTCAATTATTCTGCACAAGAGATCCTTTTGTACAGTGATAATGACTTTATTTCTGTATGGTTTGCTCCAGTCAGCTGCAATGTCAGTTTTTTTTTTGCGCTGATAACACAATAGCGATCTATTCAGAAACATCTTCCAAAACTTATACGTTTATATAAGTTTATACATTGAACATACTTCGGAAGAATACTTGTGCTTTCCACGCACCTTCTTGCCTTTTATTGAGAAAAAAAAAAAATAAAAAAAAGTTATTTTTGGAAGTTAATGCATTGTTTTATTTATCTATACTGTATTTTTGATGCTTGAATTTATGTTTGTGTGCTCTTGGACTCGGGCGAGATAATAGCGCTACCTGCTGGATGCTGAAGGTACTGGATGCTATTTGTTACCCATAACCTGTAAAATAATTAATTTAGACATTGTTTGTCTTGTTTTCTTATTCAACATTTCAAATAACGTTTACATTATCATCAAATGATGTAACACAGATTTATAGAACAATCATACGTAAGTTAAATATCTTTTTAAGTACATTTTACAAACATTTTACATGAATATTAAATTTTCAAGCATTTTCAATGTTGCCGCTATTGCGCTGATAACACAATAGTGATCTATTCAGAAACATCTTCCAAAACGTATACATTTATATAAGTTTATACATTGAAACATTTATATACAAAAACATTTCTCACAACACTGGTAATATGTAACTTGAATAATATTTAATATTTTGTGCCAATCATTACCAACAGAACAGCATGGCTTTCTCCTTTTTTCCACCTGATCCCTGAGAACCAAGTTCTTAAAGGCCTTAAAACGGTTCTTAAACGGACCTAACGTCCGTTATCGTGAAATAGCGGTTGCACATTTTTTGCACATTTGAGTTTCACTGAGACTGACTTTTTGTTCTTTTTTTTTAATCTATTTTGTTCTGCCATTTTGAAAGTTTGAGGTGTTACGTATAATTTCTATATTAGAAATAAAACCTCATAAATAGTCTCTTGATTTTCACGTCTTGGTCTAATTTTATCTAAATTAAGTACACATAAAATACTTTTACTCAGGTTTTCTTGGAATCGGTGACCTGTAACTTGCAATGGAGTAATTTTTACACTAAGGTATCCATACTTTCAATAAAGAATGGATTTCAGGTACTCTTTAAACTTCTGGCTTTACCCTATCACACTGCCTTTAACCAAACTGAAATATTGTTCCTATATTTGTAAAATTTCAACTTTGGATATTCAATCATCAATATTTACTAATCAATGAGCACATGCTTTACAGCTTTCTCCTCCTGTCCTTTTTTCCTTTTTTTTTTTCCTTTTCCAAACATCAGTTGTAAGAAAGAACTATTATTGGAAAAGTATCCAACGCAATTTATTAGTCTAACACATTTAATCAGGGAACATTTAAGTAATGACATTCAGCCTAAATTTACACCAGCATTTATTTTTTTTTCAGTTGTTATTATTTTTATTTCTGTTGCACTTCATCCGAGCTGCCGTATCAGTTATGTGCCGTCGCCTGATGTGGCTGAATTGGCAGTATGTTGGGAAGCTTTTGCACAGCAGATTTTTTTTCACTCTCTCATTAGCCTCGGTAATGGACTGCTGCTATTTTTCCCAGTCAACTGCAGACGGGCTGCCACGTTCAGCTCGGGGTGGTTCCACTCACTCACTGCAGCCGTCCTTCAGAGGGATGCTCTTTTTTCCCCTCCATGAGTCAATAAAATAAAAAATATATATTTATACCGTAAAACCTCTAATAGAACTCAATGACGGTCTAATTTCCAACTCTGTCTAGGTGGCGCTCTATTAGAGGGTGGCGGGATAGTTTTCAACGTTTTGGACACAATGTCACACAATGCTAATAATAATAATAATAATAATAATAATAATAATAATAATAATAATAATAATAATAATAATAATAAGAGTATTTGTAGGGCGCTTTTCCCAGTTTTAACTGTGATATAACTGTATCACTTTTTCTGTGAATTTCTGAAAACCACATGCAGCAATAGCATTTATTAATGTGTGTCTTAGTGATTAGATTTTTAGTCTGGGTGTTAGATGCTCCTATTCATCCTATTCATATATATATATATATATATATATATATATATATATATATATATGCATATTTAAGGGTAGCGGTCTATTGGAGGTGTGATTCAACACTTTCGTCCTAGTGCCGTTCCATTAGAGGTGGCGTTCTACTAGTGGTTTTACAGTACTAGACGGTTTACATGACTAGACGAGTTGACTAATGAGTTGACTGATTTTTTTGCCATGTGAAAGAAGCTTTTCTTACCGCTAGCAAGCATTGAGATGAGAGTACGGACGAGGCTCCCGTAGAACCGCCATCTTGAAATGATATTGTGCAAAAAAACGGTGACGCCAATTGGTCATCGTTCTCGCGAGATTACGGAAATCTCTGGTATTTGCACGACGTCATTTCAAGATGGTGTTAACCGTTCGTGTGAAATTGTCCGTAAATTATTATATACTAGTTCAAGTCCAGTGCATTTGTAAAAATGTAAAATGTAAAAAAAAAGATTGATTCACCTTTTTAAACATCTGCCAAAGGACAAGCTAACCAAATGCTATGTAACATGTTTTTATTACATTTATTACCAATAATTTATCATTGATAAAAAAAAAAAAATGTATAAAGTCGTGGCACAGATTAGATTACATCAGCTAAAACATCAGCTAACAAAATTTTCTCTTATTATTAAATTAATTTCGTAAATCGGGGTGCCACTGCATATAAATTGTCTTTTCAACCCCACACCGCTACCTTTCTGTGATCCTTTCAGCATCCAGGTCCCAAGCTTACCCTCATAAAAGCTATGGTTTCTGTATTCCCATTAGCCGTGGACGTTCATCAGCCTTTCCCTGTCTCTGTATCACACACCAAGATTATCTCTGCTGTACGGCAGCTTAGGCTTTTTCACCCGACTCACTGTTTTGTTTTACCTCGGAATTATTGTTTTGTGTGGATTAGCCCGCCTCTTCTTTGGATTAGCCCGCTTGGAGAATGGTGACATGCTGGTCTCTCGTGGAGTCTTGGTGAATGGCGTTTTCATTGTTAGAGAGATGCTGTGATATCTGTGAGGAAGGGATAAACACACAAGAGACTTGTTCCGCCATCACATTTTTCGAAACGTATTTTTTCACTGCAAAAAATGCACATGAAAAATTAAGAACTTAAAAAAAATGAGTAAAAAAAGACTCAAATTGAGTAAAAATATCTGCCAATGGGTGAGAAAATTTTCCTTGGTTAAACTAGACCTATTTTCTTGAAAAAAAAAAAAAAAAATGTATCTTGTATGAAAAGATTTATTTTTGTCTTGTCAAGAATGTATTTTTTGCAGTGTTGTTCATAAGTCTCATGAACCTTAAACTTACCTTTTTGTAGTTTTTACAGTAGTGTTTTTTTACACCCAGTTTGCTTCACCGAATAGGCTTCACCATTTGCATTTTTTACGCCCTTTGAACAAAATCCAATACGATTTTTAAAATTGATTTTTACTTGGTCATTTCTTGGTTGGTTTTTATCATCATTTTACTGTTAAGGCTTCCACTTAAAGTGTTTTATCGACAGAAATACGGCAAGGTGGAATCAAACGCTAGCTTTGAGTGAAAGCTACTTGACAAGGGTTCTTGTATAGCTGGCCTCTGTAGTTAGAATGGGTTTCACTAATGCCAATACAGTCATGCTCATTTTGTGAAACTGATGGCTGCAGTGCTAATTGTTATAAATAGACGTTTGCCTTTTGCTGATACCTCTGGGGAAAATCTTTAGCATAATGGTATGGCGCAATTCATCAGCTGACTAAATCGATCCACCATCTATTTCTCCGTCCAAAAGAAAAGGTTTTTTTCGTTTTTTAGTATTTTGTTTGTTTTTGTTTTACACTGATCGGAAGGACTATTAATTAAGTCAGTGTTTATTAGAAGTAATTAGTTACAGTTGACTGTAGAGATTCACGATTCTGGATAAAATGAGATTCACAATTTTTTTTGCTTAGAATAAAGATCGCGATGCTTTCGCAGTTCTGGATTTATATTTATTTTAAAGATTTAATCCTGGAACTCAAGTTGTCAAAAAAACATAGAATAGCACGTAGAAGTCTTTGCTTTAAATGTGAATAAATGTAAGAAAAAACAATGTAATGTATAAGTAATGTTTTATGATGTAAAGAATTTAGTTTAGGACATTAATTTTATTTTTCGGACATGGTGGGCGGGGACGGAAATGTCGGGGATTTTGTTTTGTGGTGTGTTCACTTTGACCAATCAAAACAAGGTGTCATAAAGTCCTAAAACCTGGTTGCTCGTGCAAAACTCGTCCGATCTCATAGAAACACTGACGTGCGTGTTATCTCAAGATCAGTCAAGTTTGGCTGAGTCGTATAAATACTGGATTAAGTTAGGGGGGGGGGGTTGGAATAGAGATTGCGATCTTTTAACGATTAATTATGTTGACTGCAATCAAAACTTTATTCAGGCCAGAAACGAGATCAATAACGAGTGATGCTGGGGCGGACAGAAATATGAACGGTGTTCAACATCCAGAAAATATCCAAAGCCTGAATAGGCAATTGGAGCACAAAGAAAGATGGATTCTCCTGTACAATCCCTCCCAACGGGTGAAGTCACAAAGAGTTCTTATATCAACGGCTAGATTGAACACTGGATCATGTGACCAGCCGCACTGGAGGCTTGTGGGAAATTTACTTCCACAGTCCTGCGGCTATGTTAGAGATCCAAATGATCGAGATAATTGACGTCAGATTTGTTCAAGGTTTTAAATGATCTTTATTGGACGCTTGTATTTTATTAGCACATACAGTTTTATGTTTTTAATACTGTCTTTGCTTTTTTAGTTTATTAATAGTCACACTTTAATTTCTGAGAAGGACTTTCATGCCATTAAAGTAAATAGTGTGAGGAATGTTTCTCTGTGGAAGAGAAAATGAGTTTAAATGCTGAAGAAGACAGAGTCTTTATTGATAATCAATGACTTTATTCCAGCACAAAGACAGGGCTTTGTACTAAATATGAATGCAAATCGATGTAACGTTTTTCTCTGATGATTTAGGTAAGCTGCTTTAGGATTAGAGTGAATGATCATGGATAAAAGCCACCAATTACCGTAAATCTTCCACTATTAAGCACACCTGAATATTAGCTAGATGTAGTGTGTGTGTGTGTGTGTGTGTGTGTGTGTGGGGGGGGGGGTCGATCTATCTATCTATCTGTCTGTCTGTCTGTCTGTCTGTCTGTCTGTCCGTCCGTCCGTCCATCCATTTGTGCACGCACACTTAAACACACACTTCTGTCTTAAATACAGTACAGTAATTCTATGTCCTTCTATGGCCATTTCACCTCACTTTAACTTCACCTCATTATAAGCAACTTTATGCTTTTTCTGAAAATCGAATCCATGATCTTTTGATTTTACTGTTATCTTGCTCTACAGATTGTGCCAAGGGAAAGCAACTTTGTGTATATATATATATATATATATATATATATATATATATATATATATATATATATATATATATATATATATATATATATCTTAGGTTTTACATCAATTTTAAGCAATTTTTTCATGCACAACACTTGCAATCTTAAAAATCTCCCTCTTTGACGTTTTAGATTTTCTGAATCTCTCATCTGATTTTTCTGAAAATCTTGTCTCTTAATATGATTTTCTGAATTTCTTCTTGTTCACTGGTCACTTTATATATGTGTATACACTTTTATTAGTGGCGTCAGAGGAACACTTGTCGTGCAGATGCCATGCAATGCAAAATGGGGTAGTAAACTACAGTTTGTGGAGTATTTTTAAGCGGTACAGAGGGGAAATTGATGGAATGGTAGTGTTTTGGTTCAGCTGATATGTGATGGAATCTTCTGTGAGTTGTGTAAGTGCATTGCATGGACTGCTTGCGCTATTAAATGGAAGCCACACTTGACAGCAGTGATTGATCAGTTGCAGCGTAGGGGGAAATTTATACATATTCAAGAATACGAGAATTCTTCTTTAGGTTCGTTCAGTTTTATTCAGGCAATTTTTATTTAGCCCCGCTACACAGTGATTAAACAAAAAGTTAGTTGGCCTATATAGCTATAAAAGCCAGACGTGAAGATGAGTCCATCTGGCGTGAGCATTATGAATCAGCTTGTAAATGTTTAAAACATTGAGCAGACATGCGGAGGTGTGAACAATGTGAGTGAATTAAATTGCCAGGAATCTCTTTGTTGGACATGGTGTGGTCACTCAAATGTGTGATTCCCACACAAACTCAACGACACATTTGTAGATCCTACAGAGGCATCCGTAGACTTGTGGATGTTGCTGTGGCAACACGATGAATCGTTATGGAAAACCGACTCTGAGCACGTTGCTAGGGAAAGAAGGAGGTAATATTGTGCACATTGACTTCAAGTAAGATGATAAATCAGCTAAAATAGGATTAACACACACACACACACACACCCTAAAAAAAAATCAATAAAATAAATAAATAAATACACACATTTTGAGAACAGTATAAAATAGTTAATTAAAATAATGGCAAGAATTAAAATAAAATGATTAAAAAACTATGTTGAGTATTGATCATTTGGGGACTAAATATAAAATCAAGAAATATAAAATATAAAGTTAATACAACTAATAGATATTCTGTTCCTCAATGGCTCATAAAAATAACTGTCCTGACAAAAGTCCTAAACCTTTGAGAATAGAGACATTGCAATTAGAATTTTTTTTATGCTTATATTTGTTCCTAGAGAGAGATTCTGTGCTGAGAATAGTACAATTCTGGATGTGTGTTTGTTCTTGGAGTTTCCATCAATTCTGAATAGCAATTTATAGCTCAATTTGAATTTCAATGGACCTGTCAACTGTACATACGTATATATTTTGGCCTTATGTTTGTAGATAAATCTCCACACATATGCTATTATCACTGGGCATTTATTCTTATTGGATACAGTTTAGTATTTTGAAAGCCTATTCAACAGCTGGTAAATGTGTTGATGTCAAGGTCGTTGCTGCTCTATAATCGAATCACAACATCAGTGTGTGGGATTATATGACGCAAAATGCTGCAGTTTAAAATAAATGGTTGTGAGACAACAGTCATTCAGGGAGAGACTGCAGTGGCGCGCATTGGGATGTGACGTATCTGCCGTGCAAAAGCAAAAGCAAAAAATAGCTTTATCGACACAAAGTTAAAGGTTTAACTCCATTAAACCCTTTACAGAGTTAAACCTCATCGACCAAAGTTTGCTGTCTGGAAAAAAAACACACTTCGCACTGATCACTAGCAAAACCATAGACTTGGTGATAAAGCATCACTGACAATGACAATCAATGTTGAGCTCAGGTGTGTGTTTGTGTGTGTGTGTGTGTGTGTTTGTTGTCATTGTGCTAGCACAGAGTCATTGATTGAATCATTGCTCAACAAAGCAGAAACTATACTGCGCATGGATCAATTTCTCAACATCATTTCTGAACGAGAAACTATGTCGAGCACCGCTGGACATACAGGGATTCCATATTAGAGTTCAGTTCAATTGTATATAAAAAAGCACTTTCCATTCTCAACATAGCCGATCAGAATCTTGAATAAACGAGCCACGTGTGTGTCTTTGTCTGTGCCTTGGATTGTAAAAATGTCGTTTACCAGTGTTAAATCATCAGCTGCTGGTGAAATGAGGGGAGTTTGTCGGCATGGCCACTAGGGGCTGTATCAAAATGATGCTCTGCTTTTAACACATTGAGTGACATTACACACACACACACAGTGAAGTGAACACACACCAACCCGGAGCAGTGGGCAGCCTCAAGCCGTGGCGCTCTGGATCATCTTCTCAGGGGCATTCTCTTGGGAAACCTACCAGACTGGTACTTGAACCTGCATTGTCTCGGTGGCAACTTCAACTCTCTTTCACTGGACTACCACTGATGTTCCAATGTTGACTGGACTCAAGGTTATTTCCTTTCCTTTGACACACTGGCCTCTGGTCTCCTAGTGGAGGCAACATTTCAAAGCCCAATTCTAATTTAACAGGCTCAATGGTTAAGGAGTTGCTACTGTGAGCGGGCCACAGGTTCAAGTCATATAACTCAAACTCTATGCTCCCAATGGGGGAAAAGATCTGAAGCCCACTTCTGACAAAAGATTTAGAACGGTTATACAGTTGTCCAGTAGTTATGGAGTTTCCGTTGTGAGCGGAAGGTCATGGGTTCAAATCCCAGATGGTAGAACCAACTACTGAAGAGTCCTTGAGCAAAAGGTCAGACTCGATGTTCTCCCCTGGGGCCACAGCTCAAGGCTCCTCACTGCTCTGGGCTTATACGCTTTTGAGAGCATTTATGTAGTATAGTATGGCCAGAAACTGAAGTGCTTTTGTGTGGCTTTCCTGGAATTCCAGTAAACCCTGTTCTTCACTGTTTAGGTTGTTCAAATGCAGAGCACAAATGTGCAGCTTGTTTCTGACCTTACCTGGCCACTTTCACAGTCAATATCACAGCTCCTTGAAAGTGGTAAATCATTCTGAATCAAGATAGGCGCTTTTTGTTTCAATTACAAGTGTTAATCATCACATGCACAATTTCCTAAAAAAAATGGAGTGTATTATTGCACTATTATTGCACATGTGTGTGTCTGTGTGTGTGTTGTAGAGTTGAAAAGAGGCCGAAATGGTAGGTCCGAACTGTAGTCATAAAGGACACGAATCATCGCTTGCCATTTCAGCACTTGTGTGGTGGACAGCAACCCCTAAAATGGTTACAGCAGTCAAACTGCAAGGGTAGCACAGTCCGTCCAGACTTATGGGCTGAGGATGACAAATGTAGCGTAGCCACATACGGAGCAGCTTATAAGACAACAACCCGGCATTGTGCACCTTATCAAAAGTGTAACCGTGCGAGTAAATTCTAGTACTGATCCGTAAGATCCGTCTAAACACATTTTGGCAGTCACATGTTTCCATTTTACGTCATTTTACTGAATATTCAAACCCTTGTGCAAATTAATTAAAACAAGGAATGGATTTATTCTTGACACTAATCCAGGGTGTGTGTTACAACATCTGGCCCTGAGTTGCAGGGATTGGCTACAGCTTCCCGTAAGGAAGAAATGGAAAAGCGGTTCTTAATGGGAAAAATGAAATAGCTTAGTTAACCTGCATAGTCATTAGTATATTATATATGACATACGGATACATTAGTAATGTGCAAATATTGTTTGGCAACATTTGAACATGTTTTGGCAGAGAGGTTTCGAACAGTCACCGATGATTTTTGGATCCTTGTATCATATTTGAATCCACGCTAGAATTCGCTCTTCCATTGTGTAAAAGGCCACTTTTTGCATAAAGTCCACACTTTTTCAATTAAATTAATGTGCGGCGAGTTCATGGGCGACCAGTGTATTGCTTTAATGCCTGACTGTATAAAAGTTCTCCACCGTTTTCGGCATATGATTGGAGTAAGGTCTTTGAGTAAGAAACTTTGGTTTATTGTTGCGAACACTTCATTACTTTTATTGGCTTAAAGGTTCCCATACCATAATAAGTAAAGCATCCCTGTACAATCTGTGGGTATGTATATGAAAAAATGCTTCAAAACAAATGTTTAATTTGTGTTCCAGAGCAATTGTGAATTTGGTCGATGTAGTTGAATAGAAAGTACTGTATTTTCTGGACTATAAGCCGCACCTGTATATAAGCCGCATCCGCTCTATGAACGATTTCGAATTGTAAATGTACATGTATGTAACTAAATAGATCCTTTCCCAACCTGCATTTTAACACGGCAGCAACTTTGCTGATTAAAACAAGACAGAAAAAAAGAGAAAATAAACAGTATCTACCGTATTTTACTTCATTATCAAAAAATCAGCAGAATAGCCGCACATTTGTATAAGCCGCATGGTTCAAAACCTATGACAAAAGTAGCGGCTTATAGTCCATAAAATACGAGTAGTCTCAATTTAAAATTCATCATTTGTCCCCGGACAAACTTTAGACCAGAGATAAATTCCTCAACCCCAATATATCAAACAGGTCAATGCCATGGTAAAGGGCTTGCCTTCTTCTCTGGTAATGGCTCTGGCCTCTTCCTTTCAACTATGCCAGTGTGGCCATGTGCAAAATTTTATGAGCGCAGCTATTTCAGTCAAAACTGATTAGTGACAGTGCGCTGACCCCGCAAAATACAGAACATCTGGCCTCATGTTCTTATGCTTCCCCATGCATGGTGTCTTGTGAGATGTGAAAGTGTGAAGGATTAAAGGGAATGTTTTGGCAAGAGGGCTCTGCTTTTTTAATCCTGTGAGGAAGAAAAAGAGAAGACAGGGCCCAATGAAGAATTTCAAGAAAACCATTGATCATTCTTTGTGTGAAACTATTTTTATTTTATTTTTTTGGTTTTAAATATGTTTACCTGGAGAATCTTCAGCAATGGCATGGAGTCGTGGCATTGGATAATGCAGGACAATTGCACATGAACTGGTGCTTTTAAAATGTACTGTTTTTAACCTCTTTTAATTTATCCTTAATTTGGCTGATTGCTTTTGATCGAATTGGCCTTTTTGACATTTTTCTCCAGTAAGTATGCTTGACAGTACGTTTTAAGAAGAAACAAAAAATCATATACCTTTAGATATTCTTATCCCTGGTTAGTCTTAAACCCTTTATTGTACACTCACGAACATTTAGTACAATTTTGAAAAGAACAAAGGAAGGCTGAAAAGTGGTTTTAGCTGTTGTATTCTGTGTGATCATTTTTGTATTTACTGTTCAGTATTGGTGCATTTATTTTATTGTAATCTCTTGTCCACAATCTGCACTTCTTATAGTTACATACACTCCTCCAGAGCCAAACCACAAAGTATCCGAATATAAAGACTACATACATTTTAAACCTAACAACCACCAAATAAAGACAGAACCTCTACATTGCAACTCCCCACATCTTTCACATAAATCTGTGTGATTGTGCTGTGCTGTGCTGCATTTCCATTTCCTGCACTTCCAGCTGCTCTACGTCTACCTATTTCTTTACCTCCATTTCCGTTTCTTCGTTTAAAAAAGTGGTATCAAACTCATTTTCACAAAGGGCCACATCAGCATAATGGCTGTCCTGAAAGAGTCGGATGTAACATATAAATGTTACTAAATGTAATCAAATCTAATGCATACTAAATGTAACTGCGCCTTAATGATTAATAACGCTTCATTAATGCGCCTTTGAACTTAAACTTAAATTTTAACTGGTGACTGGAACTATGCTTATGACGGGCAGGTTCATTTATGGTCTGTGTTTGTTTGTTTGTCTATTATGATGTGTGCAGTGCGTTATGGTGATGTTTGCTTATTTATTTATTTGGATTTGTTGTTGCTGTTGTGACGTGAAATTTCCCCGCTGTGGGACTAATAAAGGATTTTTCAATTCAATTCAATTAATGTTAAACAACTCATTTTTTATCATAACTTAATCAAGTGACAATTGAAATGAGAAAACCTTTATTTGCTCGTTGCTCTAACATAAATCTTTTATAATTTTGTCAGCATATGAAAACACACATACTGTAACTTCATTAATGAAGGATCCAACTGTCCAAGTGAATAAAGACAAATAACATGAAACACTGCCGTGACTGTCGTAGACAAAAGGTATTGTGGGAAGGTTTTTGGTCAACACACGCTCTTAATTGACTTTTTGGTATTTATTTTTAGACATTCAAAGCTCTCGCAGGCCACATCTGGCTCCCGGGCCTTGAGTTTGACACATGTGTTTTAAAATATTAGTTACTGTTGTAGTTTTAAAAACGATTATACTTTTTTTTACATTTCCTTTCTCCTGCTCCAAACAAAAGAGACCTGCAATTCACACCATTCTGTTGCTTTCCCGCTCTAGCTCTGCCCAGCTACACCTGTGGGAACCCAGGCCAGTTGCTGAATGGCATGCAGCAGGGCTCCACGTTCAACATTGGTGACAAGATCCGGTACAGCTGCAGTCCGGGCTATGTGCTGGAGGGCCACACGGTTCTGTCCTGCCTGGCCACTTCGTCCGGAACTGCTGCCTGGGACTTCCCTCTCCCGTACTGCCGAGGTGAGTTTGGGAAGACTTCTGTGATAAAACCATCTCAAGAGAATCTTAAGAAAAGGTTATACTGTCTTTATCAGAACTGACAGATATCCCAATTTTCACTAGCAGGTTGGCTGCACACTTCAATTTTTCATGGCTAAGACTCGGTGGAAACCCTTAAGGTGATGCCTGCCGGAGTCAGACAGTGTTGTGTTAGAGAGCATGTCACATTGCAGAATTCAGTTGTTGCCTTAGAGAGCGAGTAATCCAATGTGGTGCTAAAAAATAATTTCAGGTCAGATTTTAATTCAGCATTAACAAAGTTCTTACGTCTGTTCCAATATTTACAGGAAATATTTTTTTTTTCAAAGACTGGTACCTAACCTTACAAAATTAATTTGAACCAATCAAATTAAAACATTTTTTAATTATTGTCTTAAAACAAGATATATAAATTCCCCTTAACTATTCTGAGCCATTTTTTTTACAAGATGGTAAAATATTTTAATAACTGTAAAAAAAAAAAAAAAACATGTTACATCTGCCATTTAAATCTTGCAAAATTCTCGCAATAACTGTCATGTTACCATGTCAGCATGGACCCGACCTGACATCACCAGGATGTTAGCCGAGTGTCTCACGCGGGTTGTACTTTTGTGCGTAAAACCGGAACAGACACGGGACCCGTAAAACTGCTGTGTACATTTTTGTTGTTGTTGTTTTCATGACAAAGAATGCGTAAAGAATAAAACAAACACGTTTCTTCTCCACTCTTCCGTGTTTCACTGAAAACATCTCCCTGCATAATAGTGAAAACAACATTTGGCCTATCATTTTGTGAAATAATTTCATAATGACGGACGTTATTTTCTCGATGACGCCCTTCGTAACGTGAAATTTCCGTTAATGGAGCCATTTGTAAAGTGAGGAACCACTGTATATTACATGCGTTTTTCCCTAGTTACAGTTGGATAACGACAAGATCCCCATGTGTAAATCCATGTGAAACGTACATGCATGCAAGAAGCAGCGTGTCTCCAGATTGAGTGGAAGTGTCCTCACAGGCCAGAATGAACCATGACCATCTGTGTCCAAGTTGGAGGACAGGAAGCGCATGTAAAGACACACATGCTCAAGCACGTAATGCCAGATGAAGACGCCCTGCTGCCAATGCAGAAGCCATGCCATCATTCACTGGTGTCAATTTGATATTGACATGTTTTTTTTTTACGTTTGAAATGTGTATTATATATAAATATAATGTATGTTTTATAATACTTAAGGGATATTAAACACGTTGGAATTTTTCAAGACATTTTATATGCTGTATGTGTGCATGTGACAGATATTGTGAGTAGTCCTTTAGTGTAGCGGATTCCTACAAGGAGTTTAAAAATGCAGCAGAACTTGGGATTTATCATTTTTAAAAATCGAGTCTTACGGTTTTAGGGCGCATATCTCAAGACACCATCTTGGTTCTCTGTCTTCATTTGGACTCGTCTGGCAGACTTTTCTCTCCTCTCTTAATAGAACCATTCAGACCTCAGTATGTCTTGTCTTAGTTCATCAGATTACATTAAAAAAGTGCTGCCAACACTCCTTGACAATTGATAACCTATACTATCATTATACATTTGGAATCCTTGCATCCTACCTCATAATTCATTTGCTGCATGTTACTTTTAGATATTTTTTTTTTGTTCCGTCACTTGCACAGCGGGAACCCATTCAGTATTCCGCATCTTGAGCATGAAAATGGCAGGATGCTGGCATGCCATCCTCTTCTAATGCATGTTAAACAGGAGGATTGTTTCAGCGGCAAGAATAGGAAGCTTTTACATGGAAATGGCTGGGACTCCAAAATCAATTTCTTTTTCTCTTTATTTTTCCTGTTCTTCCCTTGCTGATCTGCCTCTTAGGTCTCGGTGTGCTGATGCACAGCACTTGCTGCTGTGTTACCATGGCAGCCACCATGCTCTAGGAAGACAGTACGAGGAGACATGAAACACAGGCAGACCATCTTTTGTTGAGGCTTAGATCTTTATGCATCACCCATCAGTCATTTTATCCTAACTAGTTCAACAAGTTACTTTTTGCCTCCGGTACCTGTTGGAGGCAGGAATGTTTTTTGAAGACCTTAAATAAGGTTTCAATCAGTGAATAGTATACCTGACCATAAGCCGTTAACAGCAGCTCAAAAACATTTTATGTGCACAATAAAACCAAGAAAAATATCATATGTGAGTGACACGTCCAAGTTTCACAATGTCTGCCCAGGCAATTTTGTCTATTCTCTGTTTGAAAACTGGGACAACATGACTGGGACATTTTTATTTATTTACCATATTTTCCGCACTATGGAAGGCAAACGGGATTATATGGTGCACCTTCAATGAATTATCTATTTTAAAACTTTTTTTTTTTAAACGTGTTTAATGCGCACCGCATTATAAAGCTCATGGAATAGAACATGGGTCTCAAACTTAGCTGAGCCATATATAAGATACCATATTGATTAAATGTTGATCCACATATAAGACACTCTGGATTATAACGTACGTTGTCAGCTTTTGAGAAATGTAAGATTCTTTTGAGATAATGTAAGATTTTAGGTGTGCCTGTGACATAAAAGTGCCAAAATTATGATATGTATAGAGATTTTTTTCTGTCCATTTAGCGAGGTGGCAGGCTGTGGTGAATTGAAGGTCAGATTTAGAGGTTTTTTAATAGTTTATTTGTAATCAATAAATCCAAAACCGTTAAATATAGCCTTACATCAGTTTTACTTTTAGGAATGACATGTTTCAGTTTAAACTGGGACCTTTTGACTTCATTTCGCACAAGCCTTTGAGTCAGAGAGTGTCACCTGATCCTAGGTGTCACGACTTGTGACATGGACTGACATCATCAGCGCAGCACTTGATTGGTTCAACTCAATCAATCAATCAAACAATCAATCAATCACAGAACTCATTTACTGTAATGAGTTGGCAGTTTACGTGTCACCACTGACTCGTCACAAGTCTTCGGCTGGGAACCACAAAGAACACTTTGGTTGCCAGTTGTTGGTGATTTAATAAAGGAAACTCAAAGAAAACATAAAACAAAACATGGCATAGGAGGATGACCATTACGTGAGACCAGAACACAGGTAGCAACTTCAACACAACCTTGACTTTCACAAAACAAGGAAGCCTTTAAATAACATGGCACAAGAGCAAACAGGTGTGTGATCACGAGCGTTGTCAGCTGGCTGATTACGTCCTTGGCTTTCTTTCGCTGCCACTAGAGGGAGCAAAGGACCAGGTCTCTTACATCTCCCCCGCTTTAAGGGCGGTCTGTACACCCAAAAAGAAAAAAAAAGAAATCTTTGAAAAAGTTCTGAATAGCGACCGCTGATGACCTCTGGAGGGGTGTGGTCCCTCATCACAAACAGTTCATAGCATGTACAGTCTTCAACCACAGAGAGTTCAAAGCATGGACGCTCTTCCACTGCAGAGAATCTGAGGCATGTGCTCAGCATGACTGACATGAGGCGTGGCTTGGCTGACATGAGGCGTGGCTTGGCTGATCTGGGGAGTGGTCACACAGAGGTGTGGCATGGTCAGGCCGAGGCGTGGCGTGGTCTCCGGAGTCAGCCAATGATAGAGAGAGAGGGTTCTCCGAGTGAAGGGCGAGACAGCAAGTGGAGAGACAAAAAGTGAAACGAAAAAGAGAATGTGAAGATAGCGGACCAAAAAAGCATTAGGCCAGCGAGACAGATAACTAAAAGAGAGATAACGAAACGAAAAGTAAAGCGAATCTTGCAGTGAGCGCCTTGCACTTGCACGCCGACTGTCATTTCAAATTCCAGAGCTACTGGGCCAATCATCAGCTAGTTCAAATGAATTGTGAATGCACGGATTGAAAATCAATGCTCAGCCCTGGCGTCCTGCTCTTCCTGTGACTTTTCTTAAATCTGTTCTTTTTTTCCAGAGCTCTTAGAGACTTTTCCTCACATATGGTCTGCGTCTCTTTGGGGAATTGCAAGAGTGATGGCTCTGACTGAAGACTGACAGGACCTGGGTCCTCTGCACCACTCTCCACTCACAATAAAAGAAATCATGCGTTTAGTCAGTCACTGCTAATGAATCCCAGGCTGGCCTGTCAAAGCCGAGCTCAGCAGCCATCACTGACAAGCCTCTTTCACCTGTACGAGGCTTAGACACACTCACACCATCATAGACTTTGTTTTGCTTGATAGGGGGAGCACTGCCTTCTAGCTGAGTGTGATGACTCAGTTTGTCTTATTGTCTCTGCCTTCCCTCGCTTAACATGTATACGCACATACATTTTTTTACCTAAATCCCGCAGAGAGCCCACTAGCCATAATTAGAAGTCGTTTCTTTGTGCATACAAAGCATCTTTGCGCTATTGCTCGCCTCGAAGGCAACACATCCACTTGGTATGCACCCATATATCAAAATTCTCCCGTTGCTGTCAAGCGGGAGGGATTTCAAAGCAGAAATATCTCCGCATGACATATTAGCACTGTAAGAGTGATGGAAGGTTTGTTTAGCTTCCCTCTATAAACAGCAGTTGCAGACTGGGGGATTACAAACTTCGGTTGGTGTAAATATACGAGTATATGGCTTTCCTAGCATTGATAAGATCTGTTCATGTTGGATGTAAAAATAGGTAAATGCATTTATGAGAATATGTTATATAGTACAACTAGGATCTGCTTCATTTTGTTCTGTATAAGAAGTTCCGTGTCTACTTTAACAAGTTCTAAATATCAATTACATACAAATAGTATTTAATTATACTTAAGAATATTATATTTCATTAAGATATCATCTTTTTCAATACAAAAATATTGGTCAGCAGGTCACATGAAACCATGGCAGAAAGAGTGGAATGAAGAGGCATAGCAGTTGGAAGTAATTAATTGAATATAATATCTTATAGAAATTTAAAAAAAAAATAGAGGATGTACAGCAAACCTCTAGAAATGCACAGCATATGTATGCATACGTAAACGTGCATACGTGTTGAACAACTGGCTTCCGTAATAATAACGTGCCATCACACGCCACTGGATCACATGATAACGAACACTGCTGCCGCTGAGTCACATGATGTGTCTTGGAGGATTGTGGGAGATTGAGTGGTATGATGCAAACATTGACTAATAAGCACATTCAGATCGCCACATGATGATCTGACTGACAAAGCAAGAGAGTCGCACATATGCGCACAATGACTTACATCAAAAAACAAAATACAAAAAAGCCATCAAATTATGTCTCTTCCCCTATTAACTCTAACCTTGGAAAAAACGCAATCTTAACTTTAGTCCTAAAATCCCATTATGACCATCTAACGGGTCTTCTAGGTTTGGGGTCCAGCCAAAGGGTCACATAAACACGTACAGTGCATTGACATAACAATAAATGCAAAATAAAGCAAATAAAAATTGGTTTTCACCAACAACTTTTTTGATTAGTTACCAGTTTTCAAGATATCATTTTAATTGCCTTGGTTAATTTATTTGCGTTAATTTAAATGTATTAATATTATGTGCGATCATGGCTTTCCTGTAAGTGTAGTTCTTGTACTGTAGTAATAGTGAAGGGAGAGAAAAAAAAATTAGGTCAGGTGTACAAACTCAACTATCCATGCTGTCAAAAAGTTTTGACTTTCTTTTCCCAAGGGTGATGGAAAAGGCGAGACAAAGAAGGGAAGTCTGTGGGTCTGTTGCTTCGCCTTCACCCTCCGATTGCTGGGCTCCGTTTCTTTCCCTTGCAGACTTGCTGTCAGGAAGAAAGTCTCAGAATCAAGGATAGAAATAGAGGAAAGAAAGACAAGAAAGGAATTGTTCTAAATAGGACTGGGGCGAGCCAGGGGGATTAATTATCACTGAAGTTTTTAAGCGATTGTTTGTTATGGAAGTGTTTACCTAACACACAAAAAGTGAAGAACAGGTTTTGAGTGCAGATAATTAGCAAAACTTTATTCTTCGTCTTAATTGCAACAATGTTGCATCACTGGCCTAGAAGTCTTGCCCTAAACTTCATGAACCTGTTTTGGGGCATATACGTTGCTTTGGTTCATAAAATGATGAATTTAATCCCAGAGTATAAAGCCTGTGTTTATGTGTATTCACTCTTACAGCCGACGACGGTTGTGGTGGCACACTACGTGGTCAGAGTGGCATCATCACGAGTCCCAACTATCCCCAGGAGTACAATAACAATGCGGACTGCACATGGACTGTTCTGGCCGAGCCGGGTGACACCATTGCACTGGTCTTCTCAGACTTTCAACTGGAAGAAGACTACGATGTCCTGGAGATAACTGGCACAGAAGGAACTTCTCAATGGTGAGCTAAGATTTGAATTTGTTTCTATGAAAAATGTATCAGACACGTGAAAGGTGAAATTGGAACAATGTGACAGAGCAAAATCGCCACATCTTCAGTAGAACAGAACCAAGTCAAAGCTTTTAATTATTCAGCAAATCAATTCTGCATCCCACTAGAAAGCCTGTATAGGAAGACAAGTTTAGACTCAGTTATGAAATTAGAAGTTTAATTTGAGCTTTCTACAGTGGAAAAGATTCCCATAAGTTGTTTTGTATGCTTGGTAGTTGACAGCATTATGTCATTTGTTGTATTGGCGGTAAATTGCTGTTTTTTCGATGCATGTTGACTTGTTTTGGAAGACAGAATTGTGCTGTAAATTGGAAAAAAAAAAACAATATGGTACGAAACAGTTCATTTACAGTGTGACTGCTTTTTGCACTTTACACTGTACTTGCATCGGTTTGGCACTAGAAACACTGTTTGTATGCATAGACGGAAAGGTGACATTGTAAAGCAATGATTGATAGCTTGTAATGTTTACGGTACAGATATTACTGTAACCTCAAATCGGCGCTTAATGGTGATACAAATGCGGAACTGACAAAGCACATGACCCTGGCTTCACTCTATTTCATTTCTAAGTGGTTTCATGCTTAAAAAGTTTGATTAATTAGAATTATTTCGAGAGCAGGCCAAATTAAAATTGATTGGCAAGTAAAAAATGAACTTGAAATTAATAAATGATAATTTGGGTAGTTGTGGCCTATGTGGTAGAGAGTTTGTATTTATTGGACAAGATATTGACACGCAGATGCTTCTGGTTGGTGTGTTCACTTCTTAACTTTAAGGATTTCTTTCTTTCTTTCTTTCTTTCTTTTTATTGTCTATCTGTTTTTGCTGTCTTTCTTTCTGTTTTTCTTTGCTGGTTTGTTTGTTTGTTTCTTTCTTTCTTTCTTTCGATCTTTTTATTTTCTATCTATCTATCTTTCTTTCTTTCTTTCTTTTTATTTTGTATATTTTTTTTTCTTTTTGTTTTCCATCATTTTTCTTTCTTTTTATTTTAAATATTTCTTTCTTTTTTTTTTTATATCTTTCCTTTTTTCTTTCTTTCTTTCTTTCTTTCTTTCTTTCTTTCTTTCTTTCTTTCTTTCTTTCATTCTTTCTTTCTAAGAACGCTGTTACTTTTCACTTTCAACCATAGATGCTAGAAACCTGCAAAAAAAAAACATTACCTACCTGGCTACTTTGATTCCACATACAATGGCCGCATCCTAGCCCACAGAAGAAGTGAAGTATAGAAGCTTGTCTGACCTGCTGTGAGGGTCATCAGAGGACTACAGAGCACAGATGGAAGGTTGTTCCTGCCCAGAAGAGGCAATCGATAGACCCCACTTCTCTCTTGCCCTCTTCTTATTGTCCCCTCGCTGTCACCAAGCATGGGGTCACAGCTGAGCCCTTAATTAAACAGGCAATTAACAGAGGGTGGGGAGCGGGCAGACAGAGAGAGACGGCATAGGGGGTGTTGTTCGACCTTGCCATGTTCTAGAACCCGCAGGGGGAGTAAATAAAGCAGCAAGCATGGACCAAGCTCTACAACTTTATGGACAATTAACCAATGGGAGAAAGACGAAACAACGTGTCCAATCACTGGATGGTTCTCGGAATTGGAAGCTTGGCCTTTGAGTGAGTGAAGAAAGGATCACAGTGTGTGCTCGAGTGATGATTGTTCATTGGCGGATTTAGCGGCGTAGTAAACGTGGACAGCGTAGGACAGAGTGGAATGATTTATACACGGGGATGCGGAAGTAAAGGTCATTTGGATACATTGTTGAGCCGTGGTCAACGCCTGTATGTAGAAATCAATGTGCATGTGCGTGCGAGGGAGAAAGCGTGACTTTGCAGGGTGTGTTTCTATCACTCGGAGCCGTTGATTGGCACAGGTTGTTTCAGTATGCTGTGCACAGGGCTGCAAGCAACACCGGACACTCAGTCATCTGCCTGCCTGTATTGAGTAGGGCAGCAGGGTTACTCATGAATCACTCCAAAGAGGCCTTCATTTCCTCTTTATCTACTTTAGTACCTTGGCGCTGAGCGGCATCAGCGTGTCTATATCAACCTGAATTGTGCTCGATAAAACAAGTTGTTGTTTGAATTCTTTTAGACTTGTTGACCTATACGTCTTTTTACGTCTTTTTTTGTTTTGTTTTATTCTATTTACGTGTTTTATAATATTCCTCTGTGGGGTCCGCAGTAAAATAAGTTAAACGTTGTAAAATATTATCAAGATGCTGGATGGCCTTGCAATTGTTTTGTATTTGTGTTCCATTTACTGGATATAAATCTATAAGTCGGAGTTTATTTTAATTATTTTTTTAATTTTTTTGTAAAGTCAAAGTGTGCGTCAAAAATATAACGCACTTTTTTTTTCCCCTAATTTTGAACTTAGATGAACAATGGACATTTTTCTTTTTTAAAGACTTTTTTTTATCCCCTAATTTCGCATATTGGCTTTGGGTTGGTCTGGGACTAAGAAAAGCGCTATATAATAAAACTTGAACTTGAACATTTTGGGGCAGCGGGCGTCAATGAATAATAGCATAGGTAATAGATGAAGCTTATGAAAAATTGTTCTATGTGCACTGTTTGAGAACCACATGTTTTGATCAAATTAAAAGTTAGTTGCGAAGATATGTTACAAACATGTGCAACACTTCACCAATTCCGGGGTCACTGGGAGCTTGAGATGTTTTTTTTTTTTTTGGCTTGTTTTGGGTCTTTACATTTTAGGAATACACTTTTTCAACTGTTTTAAAGTAGCTTTTCTTTTTTATGTACTTCAAGACCAAAAGGATTTCCACACATACATACATACAGATATACTGGACACATGCACCCTACAAATGCTCAGAACTTGAACTTGAACATAACTGGACACTCTCTCACTCTCTCTCTCTCTCTCTCTCTCTCTCTCTCTCTCTCTCTCTCTCTCTCTCTCTCTCTCTCTCTCTCTCTCTCTCTCTCTCTCTCTCTCTCTCTGTCTATCTATATTCTCTATCTGCTCATCTCTTCAGAGAGTGACTGCTGCTCAATAACTGCTTATGATATTGATTTGTGTTTCTTCACAACTTCTCACCTCAACTGAGAGACTACTATTTATAGACATCACTTATTGAGAATCTGTTCAGCTTAAAACATTTAAAACGCAGTTCTATATGAAAACAAAGCAGGTTAAACATGTTAAACAGCGAGTGATGTTGGGTCCACATGCAGATCATTTTGAGGTTGATCTAATTATAGAAACTGGAAAAAAAAAACATTTTATTTTGAAATTGCTTGTTTTTAACTCAGTGTTTGTTGGTTTTATTGGTTTAACTCGTTGGTTTAACTGATTTTATGACGAGTTCTAATATAAACACATTTTATATGTCATGTGTTTTTATATTGTTGAATATTATTATTTTTCAGGCGATGGTGTGATTGGCTAAATGGAAATGTCTGTGGCGATCTTTAGCCCAGACATCCGCTCTAATAATAGCATACGATCTCATGAAAAACTATCTACATATTGAAACCTCTTGATGCATACGGTCATCGATATTACATTTTAGAAACCCACTGTTTCTGAAAGAGCTTCTTACGTTAAAGCGTAAAGACTTGTATCTATCCTCTTGTATCTCCAAATCTGACGGATGCGGTATAATGTTGCTTTCATTGGCGAGATTCAAGAGCTCCAGACTCTCAGACCAGATCCTTGTCTTTTTTGGCAGACATCATGCTGTATCCAAACCGAGACTTACCAATTTGATTGTTAAAGTTGAGGCTAAAGTTAACGTGAGTGAACGTCTTGTTTCCATTCGTAACCAAAATGTAACCAAGTGCCATTGAAGAAACTGTTTTTGTTCATTTTGGTATGTTTATTTAGCAAAAACGAAATCAGTTGACAAAACTATATTTCCTGTTGTATCCAAGTTTTAAAGCACCCATTCTTGTTCAGAATCTGAACTATTACTTCTTTAAAACTTGTCTTCCGCTATAAGTATTATACTCTTGTGACTTCACCGGCTGCTGACTCATCGTTTCAGCCTTCTTTTTTTTTTAAGGCCTCCCCACCTGCGCACTAACCTTAAAAGCATCTGTTTTCAGCCCGTCTTTGTCATTTTGCACCGGAGACCATGATGTTCTATTCCTTAGTCCTAAATCCTTTGGGAGAAACAGTCACTTGTGATGCTTGCCATTCAAAAAAAGAAAAAAAAACGTGTTTCAGAGAGGTGCTTCTGCTTTAAACCTCCACCGCCCTTTTCTCAATTCATGGACTCGTGAATTTAACTCTTGACTTTGTGACTGATGGAGGATTTTGCTGTATTTTTCACATCATTATTTTTTCATGGTCTACAAGGGCAGAATTACAAGGCTGATTGTCACTCGAGTCATGTAGAACTATGTGGAGCCAATTTCCTTTCATTTACTTTTTGCTCTCTAACCTCCCGTCCATTTTTCTTTCATATGATCGTGATGCATTTTTTTTTTTTTTACAGATACGTGCATCAGACTGTAAAGACAGGATAGTGCATTTTGTCTTTTAGTGTATGTATGTTTCCTTTTAATTGTTAATGCTAATACTTAATTTTTGTTTTTTGCAATCTACAAAATGCTTTTGCTTAACAGATTCACAAAAAATCAAATTCCTACTAACTTTGTTTTAATAATTCTTGGCATCCAAAGCAAAAAAAAAAAGCCTCAAAGACAGTTATGAATAATGCACATATTTCTTTCTCATTTACATAATTTTAGCTTTTTGCTCGACGCTTTCAAAACTTTCTCTTATTTTGTGTGCAAATGATTTCTTTGTGTCTGGACACATATGACTTACTAGAAGGAAAACCTTGAAAAGCCTTTACATTCTAGTTCTCTAACAATGCATCAAATTCCCAAAGGAAATTACAGAGAAGGGTGCCAGGATGATGGGAGCTGAGTGCATTATCATCAAGATTTTTTTGCTGTGTCTCAAGCCATTTTGCAAATGCTAACCGGCAACATCGTGACGAGCTTCATGACATTGCCATTTCAATTATGCTCTGAGGTGTGGAAGTGCTGTTTTGCATGTAAAGCGGATCACTTCCTCGCTCACAGTAAAGCCAAACATTTCTACATGCCCTGTAGAGGAAACACAGCAACATATGTTCAGGACGTTATGTGCTTAAGACACAGGTGCAAACACATATGTTTTTTTTTATTTATGTGTTTATATTTGTCCATGCTGGACGTCTCCTGGGAATTCTGAAGAGAGTAGAACAGATTTTAATGAGTCAATCTTTCTGCTTCTTTAATCGCCCTGAGAGGAACGATGTCTCCCATCCTGTTTGTTTCTTTACCATATTTGCTGAAACAGCAGATTTGCTCAAACTGTGTTTTCTCATCAAGGACAGTGTGAAATCAATAGCTGTCTATTCAGTCAGCAGGTTGCACTTATCAAAACCTTTCTTATTTCGCAAGTCATGTTTTATTCTGCCTTGCATTATTCAAATGTCTCATTTTGATCCCAACCATTTATCAAAGCGCCACAGTTGAGCGCTGCTTAGATGATGTCTGGTAATACCAAATTGTTTTCATGAAATAGGTTGAAGATTCACTTCTGTTGCTATCTTAACTAATCCCTCCTAAGAAACATATCGGATCAAATGGAAAAAAAAAATAATTGGGGAAAAAAAGTCAAAGCTCATCCTCAGACTATCATCCTTTATTTTTTTTTATTTTTTTTGTGAAGCACTTTTGGCAAATATGAAAGAATGACTTTATTAATCCCACTAAGGGGAAATTTCTTTCATGTCAGCAGCAACACAGAGGCGGTACAATAAAGAAAACAGTGATGACAGGGTAAAAATCAAATAGTAAAACATCTGCAAAAGGAAATAAAGAAGGCACAATAAATAAATTGTGCAAAAACAACAACGGTACAAACTGTGGAGCAGCGGTGGGTGACAAAAGTGTGTTTCACTGCATTGTTGAGTTGCAATGTCTTATTGCTGTGGGGAGAAATCGTGGTCATTTTATTTTATTGAATATCTAAAAACAGAGTAAAGTTGAAAAGTGAACTTGACGTATAAATCAGACATTTTGACCTACATTTGTCTTCTTTTTTTGATTTTTGTGTTTTTTCTATAGCTTTCTTTGGGAAGGTTAAATGACTCCATGTCTTCATCTGTGAATGAGGCTAATGACTATGAATGGGCCGTTGTGGGCTAATTGTTATGGAGACACTCTGGTGATTGGGAGGTCACAGGTTTGAATCCCAGATCGGCTAACAGGACGACAGAAAGTACAATGTCCTTGAGGAAGACACCAAACTCCATCTACTACTGCTTTAGGCTGTATTCGAGCTTGTGTGTGTGTTCATGTTGCTCTGTATATACATAAATATACATGCTTTGTTGGTTGAATGGGTCAAACGCTGAGTACAAATTCCCATCATGGTTCACTTGAAAAGCCTCCAGTAGTGTCAATGCTCCTAAACCGTCAGCTACGAATCTGGATATAAAGACTTGGACCATCACCTTGCTCAAAGTGCAAGTGTTAGAAATAAAGCAGTACCTACCAAACCTTGTTGGAGGTGCTGAACACTTAATGTTGTGTACTTCTCTTCAACAAACCCTTCAGAAAACCTGTTGTCAGCCCACTAGTTGAACTTTGTACATAATTTAAGTGTAGCCACATTTTCATTGTACAGAATCTGAGTTTCTGTGAGGTAAACAAAGATACGGAATCTTAACTTAGATTATAGATTGCCAACCAATGTGATTTGGCTTTTGGCTTCAAAATACAAGTTCAGAAATGTGCAGCTTCACCTTGGCAAATGACACTGAAATCCTTTTCATGACACGATCTGATTCTTCATTTATTACTTGCAAAGATATCTTGCAACAAATTGTTCACATATCTAAATGACAATGTATGTTACGATTCGATGACGGCAAAACGTTGGATGAGTGCTAAAAAGTTTCTGAACTTTCGGCACTCAGATCCATTATTCATCATCTATGGTGGCAACAAAAAGCAAATGACATTTGAAAAAGAAAAAAATAGAAATAACCAGGCTCGTCCACATGCATAGTCTGAAATCTGGAACTCAACTTTTTGAAGGAGCTTGGACCATCTCCTACTCTAATGCTGCTCGTGGACTTTGGTGCTTTTAGCTACCCAAAATGAATGGATGTTGCCTCTCATTTTGCGTGAGAGTTGATTCTCTACTCTTTTGAGAGAGGGATCAGTCTGTAGTTGTTTGTTCCAATGTGCAAATCAGCAGTGCAGAGTACCCACAGATTCAGGCCTAAGGGTGTCCATCAATCCACTGGGCACCAGAATATCAATAGAAAGTCTGTGATTGACTATGATTCTACCCTGTCTGTCTTGGACACCGTCTACCGTGTCTTGGGTTGTGATCTGGTGGCCAAGAAGGAAACTGCAAAGGCTTAAAGGACCCTTGTGATACTGGGGACGTATCTGTTATGGGGTCTTCACATCACAACTTCAGGAATGTTTACAAGATCTAAGTTGAGGTGGACAACATTGAGGCTGAATGTATTGTGTTTTTACCTCGATTTTTACTGGAGCATTTCACAATTGTGGGAACAGGGACGTAGAGGCCATTCTGGAGTCATGTGGTGTAGACTAGAATGAAAGGAATGCAGTCAAAACCAAAATGTTATCGGTCTTGGTTAGGGCTTGGAACATATGAAGCAACTGACATTGTTCAGGGGAAGATTTAGAACCTCATATACATAAGGAACCTATACATGTGACTTTTGTCCTGGTTGTGGAGCACATTGTAAGGTTTTATAGACATGAAGAAGACATTTTGCCATGCCCCAAAGTCATCTTCTGGTGGTACAGACCTGGTGCGACCGGATCAATAATTTGGTTCTAAATGTGTAGAATAACTACAAAATCTGGATGTTAGAGAAAACATTTTTTTAGTATGGAATTTTGTTTAGTTTTATGGAAATTATTTTACTAGGCATTGCCAAGTGATTGTGGAAATCTAGTTTAGGAAGCACAAGATGTCACCTGTGAAATTCTTGATTCATGGATGATTTTGTTAGCATATTCATACATTTACAGGTGGACGTGATGTATGGAGTTGTTCTCTTGGCTTTGTTTTCATATAGGACTGCATTTTAAATGTTTTAAGCTGGACAGATTCTCAATAAGTGATTTCTATAAATAGTAGTCTCTCAGTTGAGGTGAGAACTCTTGGAGTTGTTCTCATCTGGAACATCAGGAGCAGCAGTGTGCTTGATGTACACGCTCATTGTGGTTCAAGAGGAAAATGTCTTGGTAGATGCTCTAACCCTCTATTGATACTCTAATGAAATGGCACAACTCTACAAACTACATTTGTTTTTTAAATGTTACAAACAGATACAGCTTGCTTATTGTTTTACCTTCAGGATGTAACATTTTTCTTTCTATATCGTTATGTTCTTTTGCCTTTTTGAGTAATCATTCAGCTGCTTCATGGCGGGAAATCTCTTTATAAAATTGTATTATTAAATGGAATTCTGCAGATGATGAGAAACTCCATAATAAGTCCGAAATAACTCCCTAATATCGAAGCATTTAATGTAGTCAAACCAATGTTGCTGGGAATATTTAGTAACTTTTCTCGTAGCTACAAATTGTTGTAGGCAAGACTTTGTTTCCTCATAGACTGATCAAATCAGCATGTGCTTGCTCAAGAAATGTGATAGCTGAATATTTTGTTATATAAATTGTACTTTTGTTGTTGTTGTTGTTAGATAGCTGTACATTTAGCACAAACCTGATAAACGACATAATTATGGTCTCTAATGCTTAAATTGAATCAGCAGCATTTACCTAATAGTTTATTGATATACGAATCAATGGGATTTGTGATCGATGATATACAATGGTGTGTGTGTGTGTGTGTGTGTGTGTGTGTGTGTGTGTGTGTGTGTGTGTGTGTGTTTATGTCAATAACATTTACATACCTTTTTTATTTTATAAAATGTTGATAAGAACAACTAGATGCATTTTATTCTACATCCTCCTTTAGTGCAAGTGATTTTTTTCCCAGTGTCTATGCTATGAAGTTCTAACCCACCACTAATCTTCACACTGCACACACACGCATTTACACACAGGGGCATTAGCGTGATTAATTCATTTTCAGCCAAATAGGATAGCTATTTGCATAATAACTCTCATGAATTGTACAAAGTGGAGGTCTTTTGTGTAGCTAAGCTTTTACACTGTGTGGAGATTTTATCTTCCTGTCTATCTGTCAGGCTGTCTCTATTTTTTAAGATAAAAAAGCCATGCATTTTAGATGCAATATAAAGTGCATATAGTTTAAACGGATACATTTAGTCTAACTGTGAAGCTTTACACACTCAGTATACGCATATATTGATGTAATTTAAGGTAGTGAAACACTATGAATAGACTGTGTTTAAGTTATAGTTTATAAGCAAGAGTTCAGATCAGTTTCTGTCAGCATGTCTTTGCACCATTGATTTTCATCCGTTGGGTCGACGTCCACATTAAGAAAGACTCAGAAAGAAAAGCTCAGCAAGCCACAGCAAACTGACTGCTCTTAAAATGGCTGACTCAGCCTAAAGACTATACATTGTTTTTCTTATATTGTTAGATGCAAAAATAGAACTATGATCCAAGCAAACCAAAGAAAAGTTTTCTGCTTAAAAGTCAAGGTCATACTTTCATTTTAAATAATCTCGGAAAACTTAAATGAAACATCAGTCAATCAATGTGTTTTAATATGACATTCTGATTAAAGTAAAAGAAACCCATCACATCTAAAAAACTAAATTTAAATTAAGCTAATATAAACTGACTGACTTGTATAAAGTGATAGTGTACAAAAGTGTACAAAAATTAATTGTGAGATTTAAACAGTTTCAATAAGACCACTAGTGCTCTGCATTTTAACATCCAATGAAGTAACACACACACACACACACAAACACACACACACACACACACACACACATTGAAGTGAACTCGCAAAACCCGGAGCAGTCGGCAGCCTCAAGCCACACTAAGCCAAACTACAGTAACACTAAGCCACAATGTATAACAATATATTTTACTTGTAAAAAAAAATTATAATTGCTTTAAATACACAGGCACACACATGAATTAGAGTTGTTGTTGTTGTTGTTGTTGTTGTTGTTCAGTTTAACAGAGTTTAAAAGGTGTAAGCCTATAATTGCACACCATATGCAATCTAAGTAAAGATTCTCATTATTTTTTTTCAGTTTATGCTCATTAATTTTCTACGTTTTCTTATTTTTCTTTCTTTTTTGGGAGGTGCGGGGGTGTGGAAAAATGGGCTTTTTAATTGGTGTTCTTAAACAATATATATATTTTTTTATTTAATGGTATGGTTAAGAATAAGTGAAAGCTGTGATTGGCAGGACTTTAGTCTTAGTGAAATGACACGAGACACTATCTGACACACATCAGCAGTCTGTTTCGGCCTTTATTACGTTTGTATTCACAGTGGGGAGCACATGATTACAGCCCGATGTTTGGCCAATAAGATAGAGGTAAACAGCAAGAGCGTGTGGATAGAGTCCAGCTCGGGTATTGGCTTGAAGATCAGAGGTTTCAGGTTCCTGAGCGATAGTCGGGTTCAAGAGAGTCTGATCTACTTGTGATCACTTAGATTTGTACATTTTTTTTTGGCAACAGTTATCATGTTCATGATGCAAACTAGACTTTTAATTATCTGGATTATGTGTAAAAGTGTGAAAGTATAAAAGTCAGCGTGTTTGATTTTTTAGCATAGGTTGTGGTTTCAACACATCGGTACGTTGTATACTTAGTATATAATGTATAACAGAAATATAACATATTTTCATTCATGTACTTTTCAGTATGTCAGCATTACTCAAAGTTTTCTTTTTTTTTTCCTAAATTTTTCCAATTTAAAAAGTAGTATATGGATGAAAAAATAGTTTGAATAAAACATTTTTTATACAGATGGTTAGGACAAGCTTAAGATGTGTGCAGAACCACATCTAAATATTCTCTTTGTTTTCATGATAGTGCCAGCCAAAATGCCACTTAAATCGATACAAAATAGCACATTAATTTTTCTAAAGCTTGAAGTCTTTTCCAGTCTGCGTCCCGGTTACATATGACAGTGGCACATTCTACTGCAACACAGATGACCCGACCATGATCTTAGATGTCAACTTAAGCTTGTAGATCCCAGCAGCTATTTGACAAGAATGTTGACCTTTTAACTGGACTTACTCCACCTCCACTATCGTCTAAATCCTTCCCGCCTGGCCATGTGACCCTTGCCGACTACAGTGACCCAAAAAGCCGATTATATGGGTCTTTTAAATTATGGATGAGAAGCTGGAAAATACTCCCTCATGCACGTCTGTGAGCTTTCTTTTGACTAAATGAATAGAAGTGATGCATGCGTCCTCACGAAATGTACAAATCACTCAGTAACAATATACAGCCTTAATGGGTAGATTTGAATCTACGGGTTCATGTGGGATTGAATGTTCCCCTGCTCTGTGTACACGCTGTGTGAAAGTGATTGGCTACTGAGTACAGACACGGAACAAGCCGGATGTTTGAAAAGGCATTTCAAGCTCCATCGCCCTCCTGTGTGAGGCAGGAGTTCTGTAGCCATTTTGCACTTTCTTTCTTGGAAACCTTTGATCTTTAATCCAGCCCTATCTTGATGGTGGAATAAATGCAACGTGTAACAGTAAAATGGCTGGCTTTTTTTTTTACATGTCCTCTTTTATACCCTGTCTACTCCTTTTATAATTTGTTCATCTTAAAAAAAAACCCAAATTCAAGCTTTAAGAAATGAGTCAAGCAAAGGTGTAAAGAGTACCTGAAATACATACTTGAGTAAAAGTGCATATACCTTACTGTAAAAAGTTGCAAGTTACAAGTCACCAATTCCAAGATTACTTGAGCAAAAGTGAAAAATCTGTCCAATTAAAAAAAAAAAAACGTAAGTATTTTACTTGTACGAAATGTAGGCTAGAAAATACCAAGATTACTTGAGTAAAAGTGAAAATACTGTCCAATTAAAAAAAAACGTAAGTATTTTACTTGTATGAAATGTAGGCTAGAAAATACCAAGATTACTTGAGTAAAAGTGAAAAATCTGTCCAATTAAAAAAAAACGTAAGTATTTTACTTGTACGAAATGTAGGCTAGAAAATACCAAGAAATGTGAAAAACCTTTTAAAGAGGGTTCATTAGGGTATCACCTAATAAATAAGCGATAAAATGACAAAATAGATTTAAAAAAAGCACAGAAACTCAGTCTCAGTCAAACTCAAATGGGCGAAAAAGTGCAACCGCTAATTCACTTTCACGTGGATTAGCTCATAAATAGCATTCAGTGCCTTCATCCTGCAGATGGCGATATCGCCTATTTTCTATTTGTTTTTATTTCTAAATCTATTTGTTTTCTATTATTATTTTCATTCTGCAATCGCTACATTTTCGTGAGGCAGCACTTTGAGCCGTAAGGCGGCATTTTTGTTCTAAATCGGAAGCATCTATTCTTCAGTTGCGCAAATCAATTTAATTTATTTCATTACTCACACAAAATGAACAGCATTGTAGTTTTACTACTGCTTCAATCAAATGTGTGCAGGCCTAGCCAGGGGTTTTGGGTGGGCTGGAGTGTCACTCGGCTTTTGAGTCGAGAGCGACAGACTCACACTGTCATGTCACTTCATCAAATCCCATCAGACACAAAGGGAATTACTCACAAATTCCCTCACAAAGAGAATTGATCAGCAAACCTTTACTTGTCATGACTGAATGTGGATGTAAAACACCCGGCCTACAGCGCGGGGCTGCAGATGCTGTACTGGGAACAACTATCCATTGTTTACAGTTATTGATGATTGTGTTGTATTAGATTAAAACCAATGCTGTTAAACAATGTACATTTCAGAAGCAGCAAAGACTATATCATTTAGGCAATTGTCTGTTTTTCGTGAAGTGGTCACTGAATTTAATGTAAATTAAAAGATTTGTGCAATACTTCAGTGTAGCTGAAAAATACATGAAAAGCATCAAATTACAACTAGTTTAGGGTCTTTTAAAATATCTATCATTCCAATTTTTCAATGCCCATTGCCATGAATGACATTACACATTTGTTTTTCTATACAGCAATTGCTGATAAATGGCGTATGTATAGTAAAAGAGAGACTGGTGGGCGTGTCTTTCCCTTTTCCCTTTGTTTTTTTTGGTTGATTTTTTTTTTGCCCCAATTAACCGGTGGCCTAATTAAGCGGAGTATACCATATATATATTTTTGCAACTTCCATATAGTTTGCTTTTTAACAACTAGTTGACAGAGTATAACTGTAATGATGAATTTGATGTTTTGAATGATGTTTTTCTCGCCTGCTTTCTTAACAATTTTTTCATAGTTCTTCAACTTACGATACTCAATATATTGTGCATGTGATGACATGGGGCATGGGATGCAAAATAATGTTTCTGTTAGTTTCTTTCTTTGTTTTGCAATAACAAATAGCATACAATAGGAGAGACCTAGGACAGGTTTACTTGTATACGAATGTGATAAATTGTATATGCGTGGAATGAATAAAGCCTTTTTGTATCTTTACAGTATAGTAACGACCAAATCTCAAGACACCTTCAAACTTAAAGGTGATCAGGTAGTTTGAAATGAACTGGACAGAAAAGTCAAAGTAGATCTGAGTTGATTACAGCAGTTTGTAAATCCGCAGTGGAGACCTCACAAGAACTGTTTGAGTGAATGATTGTACGTTCATTCCGAACTGTCTGGTTTGACTTGTTCGGTTCATTCCGATACATGGCTTTAACAACCACGAGCTCATTATAGTGCCATCACTATAAGCATGAATTCTGGAGGGGCTGGAGATATCCATCATTAACGGTGATGGGAGGATGTGGGAGTACAAACAATGAGCTGATGAGCTCCAGAGGGATGGCTTCTCTTAACCATCAGTCATGCATGGAGAACTCTACTGCTCTTAGAACACTTTCCTGGTCTACATGCGTGATTAAAGCACAGATTTGCCCCCCTACCCCTTCTTTACTTAAACAGTGGTACCCTGTCATAGTCTTTTCCGGTGATAACCCTTTCTACCACGAGCGGATTACTGATGGATCTTAGCCGTTCCCGAAACTCCTTAAATGAAATAAAACACTCCACACACAGAGTTGGTAGATTCAAAGTTTTCTGATTTCTAAAGAATGCCTCAGAACTCCGAACACCTGGCCTCTTAATTTACTGAGATGTTCTCAGAGTCTCTGTCATCGTAATTCTGCCTGCATTCTTCAGAAAGCGCTAGCATTTATTAAAGACTGATAAAGAAGTCACGAGTTACTTCATTTGCATACCACGTGATTTCTGGGCAACTGAGGATTTCAAGGTCTCAGATAAAAACTCACAAGTGGCTATTCATTGTCCGGAACTTCTCGACACACTTGGAAACTCAGCATTGGTTCCACCTTTACATGAAGATTTTACATAAAGAGTACCTTTGTTTAGATGTGAACAGATCATGATGATATGCAATTTTCACTCGTATGGAAACATAGTAAAGACAGAAAATGTTAATTAAACTATTAATCAAATGCAGTTTAAGCTTAATAAACTCCAACATACCCCGAGTTTCTTTAACTAGTGTCGTGCGGCTCTTCAGGAGCTTTACCATGACATGAGTGAGATATGCACACAATGTTAACTGTTGGAAAATAACTAATATTATCATGTTGATGTGGTTATTTTCATTAACTCTGGCTGAGCAGAGGTCTGTGTGTGTGTGTGTGTGTGTGTGTGCATACATGATAAAGGAATTGGATGATGTTTACGTGTGCCCGTGTGTATGATGTGGCTCTTTGCTGCTCTTTGTGGCTCTAACACATAAAAAGCGGCTCTTAGTTTCTGACTGGTTGGCCTCCCCTGCGCTATACGGACTTGTTTAATCTTCTTTGCACATCAAATAAACAATGTACAACAAAAACACTAGTTCGTTTCCGAGATCTAGTTTCCGACATATATAATAAGCTTGTATTCTCCCGGAATGCCGTTTTTTTTTCCTCTCCCGTAAATATAATAATAATAATAATAATAATAATAATAATAATAATAATAATAATAAATATAATAAATACTATGAGTACTTGTAAGGCGCTTTTCACAGTTTTTAACTGTCTCAAAGCGCACATGTGAATATGTAAGGGAATTGTTGCTTTTTATTCGTTTGATCGTCTGGTTGTTGATGTTTAAGTAAATGGCTCTGATTATCACTATGACTAAGATAAGACAAAGACCAAGACCGTAGAGCTGCCATCTTGAAATGACGCCATGCAAGTCCCCGTTCTTGTGAGATAACAGAATTTTCAGGGATTTGCTTAACGTCATTTCAAGATTCCGGCAACTGTTCATGTGATATTGTCCGCTCTATCGTTATATACTGTACGTTATAACATCTGTCAAAGAGCAAACTAAACAACTGCTGTGTAACAGGTTTTTGTTACATTTATTACCGATATCTTATCATGAATAAAAAAAACATTTTCTGAATATATGGCACAAATTAGATGGATTATTTGTTAAAAAATATGTCTCAGATGAAAATTTTTGCCGAACGAAATGGCTTTCTGCACGGATTAATTTCGCAAGTCGGTGTTGTGATTGTTTGTTGTTTGGTTTTGGTTTGCTTGTTTGTTTTAGTAAATGCAATCATAACACATAAGAAGCTTTTTTTTATTGAAGAGTTCCAATTTAAATTGCTATTGATAGTGTCTGTCTGTTTGTTACTGAACTGTCAGAAGTTTAGATTAGATTGGAATGTATCAATCCCTCGAGGGAAAATTTCCGGAAAAATAATTGAAAAGTGGATCACAATGGGTAACAAACATAAGCAGATTATTAATTGGAAATTGTTCGTTAGTCTAGATTTCGCAGAATTATGAAACGTTTTCTTCTTTGTTTTGGTTTCCAGAGACTGAGAAAATAATGAGGGTACGTTTTTTTTTTTTCTCAATATTGCCCTAATTTACTGCCTTTCTTTCTGCAATACATTTTCATAATTCAAAGCTGAAAATGTATTTTATAAAATAAAAGAGGTCAGATCATTCTGTGATTATTTGCTATGAGCTAGTCCGGTCTGGTATCATGACCAGAAACCCGGCCACCAGAAAAAAATTAAAATACTTTTATTTTGTTGTTCCAGGTTTTGTGATCTTGCTTTTGGACTGGTCCGTCTAGTTTATGGGCTTTCTGGCCAAAACATGTGCCTCCGCTACTGAAAGGTGGTAGTTTAAGCAAAGGATGACCACACTGATGTCACTCTGCCAGTTGTGTTGGCAGTGATGTGTCGTTCATGAAAAATGAATTCATTTGGAATGAATCTTCAAAATGACATGTCTCAGAATGTAACATGTTTATTATGTTGTGATTGAGAAAGAGAGAGATTAAAACATTTTAGTATTGTTTTTAATTTATCATATCACAAATTTGTGATAGAACATTCGATCTAGATTCTATTCAAGCTAGATTCTGTTGCTCACATTTAGTGTGTGCGCTGAAATTGTTTACTATTTTTTGTTAACATTTTGGCTTGAGAATTCAACCATTTGTGAACAATTTGTTAATGACCGAACATTTAATTTTATACAAAAAGTGTTGACATATGTTTTACTTTAGTTCAAATGACAGATAGACGTAACCAGGAGAACAGGAAAAAAAATTCTGAACCAAATAGTGAAATTAAATATTGAATTGTGTGTGTGTGTGTGTGTGTGTGTGTGTGTATTTAGAAAACAACATACAAAACATTACAATAATAAAACTAAAACTAACATTTGAACAAAAAAAAAAAAAAAAAGAGGGCTTTGTGTTTATAGTTTACTCATTTAATTATTAAATATGTTTTTATTCTAATAACTGTGTTATGGCTGCATATATCATTCATAATTCGTAGATTTTTGTCTGACTAACTCTACTTTAAAAAACTCACTTTGAATCATACTTACAGATCCCATAATGCATTGTTGTTGATATCATTTTAAGTGTATACCATTGTAAGAATTACTCGAAAAAAATTTTTTCTATTCATTATTTTCATGATTTTTTGCAGCATGTTCATATTTTTAGCATGTTTAATTTCGACAGAACAATTTTAGGTGACACATTTTCGTTATTTGAAATTAGTTTTTTTATTTTGTTTGGATTTATATTGTTGTCTTTTTTTATCTATAGTTATTGTAAAAAAATGTTTATTGCTAGTGCGTTTCTTAAATGTTTATCCTTTTAAGTCCTCGACTTAAAGTGTTTTGAGCTTTGTGCATTTGAGTTTGACACCCTCGCTTTAATAACTACAGTATTTGAATATTTTTAAGATCATTGAATTGTCTGGAGTCAGGGTTGTGATCCATTTACATTTAAAATCCAGTGTAGGGCAAAACGAGAGCAATAACATGAACGTGAACAGGAAATAGGTGTGCGCCGGACCGAGACGTAACCCATAAAAAGCAGGCGGAGAGTGAGAAGCAGAGAAAAACTGTAATATTGGAAAATAGAATCTAAAACTGACTGCTGCTAATTCAAAGACAGAGAACCCAAATGTTTGCTTATTATTTATTTTATTTCAGTATTATTACCAAAATACTTAAATAGTTTGAATAAATCGGCCACGGATGAATTCACTAGCGCTGATCTGTGAGTCATGTGACACGCTCTAGTGAAGATGGCTGATGGGGGTTGTGGTTCCTTGGCCAACCAGCTCTTGCCATATGGTACAATAATGTGCAAGCAATCACTTGGCTTTGTCTTGTGGATTTTCTTGCTAAGCACGTTCGTGGACGGTGAAACGAGAGGAAAGGCAGACGGACGGATAGATGACACATAAGGATGATTCATGTTTTATTGTCTATGTTAATTAATATTTCCTGGCAATATGTGATCGTTGTAGTCGAGTGGTAGGGAGTTGGATTGTAAGGCTGCCCACTGCTCCGGGTTTGTTGCAATTTTGATGCGGTCCCTAGTGCCCTGGGTGACCTCGACTTACAAATGTCCTTGATAACGAAAATCCAGAGAAATAAAATGCGTCACCGCAAAAATTCTGTCCCGAGTATCGAAATATTTTTGCGATATGAAAGGAGTGTGCCAGTGATGCCAACGTAAACGATATGAGATCGTCTGCTGTATCATTATATACCGTATCGTATTGTATATCGGCAGGATTTATTTTCGTAAGTCGAGGTACCGCAGTATTTTTGAGCAAGTTTACCACAAGTAAGTTTATTAACAATATTTTATCACAAAAACTGCACAAGTTTATTAACACAAAACAATCAGGAATCAATAATAATAATAATAATAATAATAATAATTGAACCTTTATTAATCCACTTAAAATGTGTGTGTGTGTGTGTGTGTGTGTGTGTTTGTGTGTGTCTTCTAATTCATTTCAGATTTAATATGAACCACATAAATTACACACATCTTTTCTAATCCCACATGCTTCCATGCGTCATTGGGATTTTAGTGTGATTTATGGGAGGGCACACTTACAGATCTGAGCTGCTGAAAGCAATGGCAGATGGTAATCGGTTAGTATTTCTGTGCGAGATATATGCTAATATGCCAGATTCCGTCTTGAGGCATGATGAGTATGTAGACGGATGGCGGAAGATCTAATAATCCCACTGTTGTGATGCACATCATAACCCGAGGCTGGCACACAGAAACTACCTTTACTTCAGGCACTATGCATATACAGGAAATAATAAGACGTGCTTTCTGAGGGCCCACATTCTAAATCCTTCAAAACGTTCACTTTTTACCCCATGGCAAGGTTTTGTTTTTTATTTTTTTGGTGTTCTCCTGGGAATGCAACCAGAAGCTAGATGACACGCCGGATGATGAATAGATACATGGTGCATTAGGTTTGTCTGGACAAGCTCTTTTCCCTGTAAACATCAGGATAATGTCTCTCTCTGCCTCTTCTTTTTATTTGTCTAAGTCTGACGACTTAGTCCTCGGTTTAGTGTTGACATTTGCGTGGCGCGTTCCTCGTTTATCATCAGGGTTTGCGTTCTGAGAGCTTTGAGAAGTCCTCATAAAGCCCGTGTGCTCAGCTGCACTTCAGCAGATAGCTCTATCAAACCTTACCAACGCCCACAATCCATCCGTTTGAATCCATCTTCATAATGCCACAACTTCACACGGAAGCAACAGAGCGGAGTCGCTAACTCTAATGTGCTAAACATTGGAATTGTGATTCGTAAACACAATAAATGTCAGCCTTCAGGCGGCGTATTCCTGTTCACAGTTTACCCAATACTGCGCAGAAAGCACCTTAGCGTTTCCATGCCGACCCGCGTAAACAAACACGCACCTGTGCTCGGTTTGGGGTCTGACCGGGGGGATGCAGAAACAAATACAGATGTTCTTTGTATGTTTTTGTCTTGTTTGATGATTCCATGTTGTGCTGTTTTTCACTCGTCCCCGGAAATGTGGACTAGTCGCTGCACTCTCAGAGCTCTTTTTAACGCGGAAAATTGCAAAATTGTACGCAATTGGATGCCACTGGGTTTGAGACGGGATTCCTAATAGTTTTTTAAGAAACCCCACTGCTTTTGTTTTCATGTTATATAACTATATTTTAGCAAGCAAAGAGGGGAATGAAAGGGAACAAACACCTATTTTTCTCTATAGAATGAGTTAAGGGGAGAAATTATTTTGAATTAAGTTTGTTTAGAATTTGGACCCAAATACTGAATTACACTGAAATGTTTTTTTTTTTTTTTTTTTTGGAGTTTATAAATTATAAAAAATACAACTTTAATAAAAGGTTATTTTCATGGACATAGCAGATCTGAACTTTTATTTTATATTATATTATATTATATTTATTATAGTTTGTTGCCTTCTGGTTTCTTCTCGATCATTTTCTCACGTTTCAGTTGTAGTCTATTTGTTATGTATTTTAACACAAGCTCTTCACTCTGTTCTCTGCTAGATTGTGCATTTTGCCTGTGATCCAGCCACTTTAGATCTTCTTGTCCATGTTTTTGTATCAAGTCTTGCTCGGATTTTGACCTTGTTTTTGTCTTGAATCTCCCTCTGCCTTGCGATTTTGTCATGTTCTGATCCTGTTATTGACCTCTGCCTGCCTGACCATGACTAAACCCCGAGTTTAACATGAGCAAGGCAAGACTTCTAGGTGACTAGAAAAACATGAACAAGGCAAGATTACTAGACAGCTGGAAAAAACATCAGAGAGGTAAGATTCAAGAAAACTCAAACTAGGCAAGGATAGATGGCAGGCTAACAAACACTAACAAACTGGCAAATAACAGGTGAACAAAACTAGGTATAAAAACAAGACAATTACACAAGTGATTACAACAATGACGAACAGCTGAAACTAATTACACTGAGAACCAACGCCATTGTGAGGAACCAAGAAGTAAACAGAAATCAGCTAGGTAGGGAAACAGTCGCGAACCTGTAAGTAACACAATGTCACCCCGAAGTGAACAAATCCCGGAGGCTTTCAAACTAGTTTGCGTCTAGGACACAGAGTCTGCAATTCCAAATGCAAAAAAGATCCAGAGTCTGTGACAGTCCAGAGCTGTAGACTGTCCCATAGTGAAGGAGCTGAATGTGAGAAGACTCCATGGTAGCGAGACAAGCTGCTGGGACAGATAATGAAGTAGCTGATGACGAACAGAGTCCTCCTGGATAAGACTTTTTAGGTTTTTTAAGTTTAAAGACGGCCGGAGATAAAGTTGATTTGTGGAAGATGGTGAGCCAGTGGGTTACTTGGAGAATTGGTGAAACACGTGCAAGTAATAACACAAGCTGAATAATTTCGCACCACTCTTAGTTTATACGTTGATCAAGCATCAGAGGGGACTCTTTCACAGTTTTGTGGAGAGGTCAAACTGGGTGTCGTTGATTTTGGGTGCCCTGAGTAGCTAACCGAGAGGGAAGAGAAAGATGGTGAATAAGATGGGCCCTAGGTCATGTGGCACACCACTTAAGACCAGGGAGGGTTTTAAATTCAAATTGCAAAGTTGAACAAATTGCGTTTCTTTGGATAAGTAGGAGCTGAGCCAGGTGAGATTAGTGCCAAAGATGCCAATTGCATGGAGTCGGTTAAGGAGGACATAGTTTGTGTGAAATAGTGTCGCACTAAGGTCGAGAAGAATGAGGATAAGAAGGCCAAGACAAGAAGGTCAGATGCGATCGAGATGCTATTTGTAACATCACGGCCATTATTGGGATATGGAGAGGATTTTAAACCAGATAATAAGCATCTGTATTGGTGGGACTGCAAATGGTTCAAACAATCAAAGAAAGACCATGTCTATTGTGGGAGAATTGGTAGGTTCCAAAAAAGCATACTTTGTCATTCTTTGAAAGACTTTTGGTAGAAGGTAAATGACCTGTTCTGTTCTTTGGCTCAAGAACTAGAAGAAGGCTGTGTTATAAAAGCATCTTTAATAAACCTCTTTGTTCTGAACTGTATTTGTTCTGACTTATTTTTCTTTGTATAGTAGACACATTCTAGTATATTGGTGAAGACCCATTGTTGAACCACATTCAGAGGGATTGAACAGCAGTAGTAATGGTTACTCACTAAACTTACTAATATAATAAATGAATGAAAAAGTTAGTTTTAAGTTAGATTTAAATGTCAAATGCTACATAGACTGAAAAACGTAAAAAAATGTTAACAGGGGTAACAGCCACGATAGTTACGACGAGATCAGAAAGTTAGCAATGTTGTTACAGAAAAAAAAAAAGCATTTTTACAAACATGTTTTTTGTTGTATCATTATTGCTATTATAATTATTTCACTGCATTGGTAACACAGGCTATAACTGTTTTTGTAAAGATATGAATTTGTGGGAATGTGTGTGTTTGTGAGGTAATGCGTGTGAGTGTTTGCTACCCGGACAGATTGGATTTTCCAATTTACATGTGAATGAAATATGAGCAACACTCTTACGAAATGGAACTTTTTTTTTCCTTCACCACTCTTAGTATTTGGTATTCATCCTTGAGTTACTCTGAGCTATTGGCTGGAACCTGTGTGCTGACATTGTCAAATGCTCCGCCATTGGCTTCACAGGTACAATCTGTTACACGTATAGAATTAGCATCAGGCTGAGTGCAGTGGCCATTAACGCAATGGTGCGGCTTCACTGGAAGTATATTGAGTAGATGGAACAACCTACTAACCAACCAAGCTGTTAATCTTCCAGCGAGTGTATCCATTTGTTCAGATAATTCTTCTGTCATCAGAGTTTATTGGTTTTTTGGTTCAGTAGAAGGATTTTATGGAATGCTGGGATGTTGTAGCATGTTTGTGAATTTGGCTTTGATTATGTTTTGATATATTTACACCTGGTCAGTCCGTGTGTTCTGATTGATTCGTTTGTACACTACTCCTGCCTCAAAATGTTTCGTGGTGGAAATAATAATTGCTTTGTAGGTTTGCACTGGTTCTTGAAATAGCTTGTGAAGGCTGCTCCAACCAATCGTTTTTAAGTGATTGGATTTTTTGTGCGTTTGTAAGTGTGTATTTGTAATAATACAGTACTGTATGTGGAGTTGAGCTCTACCATTAAATTTAATTAAGGCGATAAGAGTAGATTAATATTAATTTATGTCTTTGCACACACGCACAGATCACAAAGACCTCTCAAGCCAACACCGTGATTTTGTTATCTATGGTAAAATAGCAATGGATCCTTTTTATGACCCTCTTTTATGGATCCTCTGGGAAAGCTCAATTACACAGCTGCATCCATGAGTGACCTTGGAAAGTAATACATTTCTTCTTCCGTTAACTACAAATGCAACCGAACTGGGACTTGCATCGAAATAGACAAATGCTTGTTTTTACGTATAAGCTTGACCGTTTGTATTTTTAGCAAAAGTGCAAAAACAGGAAGATCGGGTTTATTCAACAGTTTTGTGGAAGGGAGGGAGGGAGGAAGCCACTAGGGGATTTGAAATTAAATTTTCATGATTGATATACAGTTGTGTACAGTTGGAATTTATAGGGTTTTCAGCCTGAAGGGCTTGAAGCCCTATTGTTTTTGTTTGACTTTAAGATACATTGTCAAATCTTTATGGCAGACTAGAATATGTACTAGAATCGTGGCTAGTACAGGAGAATAAATGACCTGAATTGAGCTTTTAGAGCTATAAAATAATATGCGAATATAAGCACCCACCCTTCCTGATTTTTCAGGCACAAAATGAAAATTCTATTCATATGCAACCTAAAGCATCCCTTTACTTCCTTGGTGTTCTGATTTTACAGAAACCTTAAACTCTGGCTTAATGCTTCTCTTAACAATAATCTTAACAATACTCTTTCTCTTGAATAATAAATAATAATAAAGGGGTTCTAGACCATAACATAAAAGACACGATTTTGAAAATTAGAATTCTTGTCAACAGCACACGCAACAACTAGATTTTAACATGATTTATTAAACTAGATTTATTTAATGACACCGATAAATGGAATTCAAACTGGAAAAAGAAACCGGAACCAATACATCAGGAAGGTCAGGCAGGAAAAAAAAAATTAAATTCCCTCTAAATAAGTGGGGATGAACCTATAACTAAACTCATATGAAAGAAAAATATAAAAACAACATAATTGAATACTGACTCTCTGACGAAACCAAGAAACAGGAGAAAACAGTTCACAATAAACAAAAATGCCGGCCAACAAATATAAATGCGACAATGAAAGGAAACGACACACAAGCCAAGACTGATGAACCGTAATAAAAATATAAACCTCCTGTCATAATTATTAATTTCATCTAACTCTATAATTATTAAAAAATTAGTGCTTCATGTGCTCTGTCAGACAGAAAACAGTTTGCCATGGTATGGTGTTGTATTTGATTTTGTTTAATTTATTTGTATTGCTTCCAGTGTAATTTAGCCACTACTAAGTGTCACGTCGTGGTAATGTTTCATTATTTACGTTATTCAGCCAATAAAAGCATATATACTCGTCTGCTCGTCTGAAAAATGTGTGCTTATACATTTTTATGCTCCTAAAATTGTAAAAAATGGATTTTTTTTTTTTTTTTTTAATTAATTTATTGAGAAGTTTAATATTACAACAGTTTGAATTTGCTTTAACCCTTTAATTTATGACCTAATTATTTTCAAAATCTGATTTTTCATCATTTTTTTCTTAGTTTACTTTAATGCTATTTATTATTCTGGGGACCATTTGTTTTGTTGGTGTAATACTGTACAAACCGTACTGTACCTCTAGACTTAAGAATCCACATGGGTGCAGCTTGAGCTTTCAGTGTTCTTAGAAGTGTTAAGTCATGTTTCATTCTATTTAAGTCAAGGACTTATTTAGTGGTGAGGTGAAAATAAATTGTTAATCATGGTTTACGATGGACTGCTCAGTCTCACACGGGACATACTGTTCTTCTGGCATATTTTTTGTGCTGATTTGCATCAGTAAGCTGTGTCAAATAAGCATTTCTCTGATAGGAAAATAAAATTAGATGCAAAATCTAAATAAAGATATATTATTTTTAGAAACAACAGACTGTAACAGTACCAGAGTGTGACCTCCATGTCACATCCCACGTCTCCATGTCACAACCCAACATTGGATACAGAGATTAATTATTTGGTGTATTTCAGAATACACCATGATTGTTGCCAAGTATTGATTTGCTCATGCAAAAGTATTGTTTTCTACTTATTCTGAGCGTTTATAAATAACTCTGCTTTGACTTTTCGGGTTATGTCTTCCTGGATTTAGCTTGTTCCATGAATTCGATTTTTCTTTGCCTGTAAAGGCCTAATTCTTGTCTTCATATTGCAAAATTAAACACTTGCATTTTTATACACAAGTTAAAATGAAAAGTATTTTTGTAAAACCCCAAATCGACACGCGTGCCAACATGTCACATATATTAAACAATTCACTGATATTAAATCTAGAGATCTAGAGAAATCTGAGATTTTCTATACATTACCAAAATGAGTTTTTGTCAAATGTGTAAACGTAATTTTCACACAAATTTCACCTTGTGCACTGATTTTTGACGGGCTCTTAAAAATATAGAAGCTACAGTACACATTTTTTTTTAAATGTGTTTATTTTACTTTTATTTATTTTTTTAACAGAAAGACACAACTTTTCTCATGTTGTTTTCCTGCATTGCTGTTTATTTTACTGCAGCGTTATAATGAAGCTGTTAAATGTTCAGATAGTTTGTGCTCAAGTGTTAAAATACATAAGAGTCTGACGTGAAACTAACCCACAATCAATAAAGTGCATATCTTACAAGTTGATAGGTCTTCTCCAAAACCATATTTTAAAATATGAGCTGATGCAGATGAATCAGTAAATGACTGGGGCTGCAGGGAAATGGCTTGCACTTTTAAGCACTAGCATATAAAAAGCCTCATGTTGTACGTTTAAAGAATTAGGATCAGCAGTGAGTTGAAAAATAGCATTAATTCTTGTCAAATCCACATTAATGTCTAGTAACATTTTTTTTTTAAATAATGTACCAGTGTGTGTTTTTAGAATCCATGTGTTGAGTTGTATTAACATGAGCAGACTGGAAACAGATATGACATGCGAAATCCATAAACCAGGTCACAGGTAAAGTGAAGGGCATATAATGGGCAAAAAAAAAACCAAACTGGCTTTTAAAAGAAGCTCAGAAACTGAGTAATGAGACATACGCATCACTATTTCCAAAATGATTTCACAATGAACTAAACCAATACTAAAAGTAACTAGACAAGTAGAAAAACTAAGTAAACCCCTAAGAATAAGTGAATAAGAATAGGTGACGACTAACTTTAATCGGGTAAAAAGAAGGTGGTGTCTGTGTGTGTGTGTGTGTGTGTGTGTGTGTGTGCATTCATACATAGGTCATCAAAAAACCCATGTACAGACAATAAACTTACACAGGATAGAGAAATGATTGGTAAAAGAAAAGATAGAAGCAAGGTCTTTGTTGACCAGAGGGCCATTTTTTTTTCAATCAAGCTATATATTGTATTTCAGTAAAGAGAAAGTATGAAGGAAAAAGTAAAAAAAAAAAAAAAAAAGTCTTAAGATTTAACAAGCCTGTGCCGTGATGCCAAAGGGCAGATCATGAATAATGGATGATGGCACAATGAAATTCACTCTCTTGCCAAATTCTTGACTCCGCCTCCTGCTACATTGGGGAACCAGTCATGTTTCCTTCTGTTACCACATGTGCACAGTTTTCTCTTTTAGACATTGAGTTCTTACATTTTTAATACAATGACAGATTTTGTACATCCACAGCAACTTACAAAATTCACCATATTGTTGCTTTATTTATTCATTAAAAGCGTTTGCACTTTCTAGCTGGTGCATCGCTATGATGCGGTTCTTGTAAATTATTGGTTGTTGAATTTGGATGTTAGGGAAAACATGAGCATGTTTCAACATAAAATATTAACATAACCTAATAAAAGTGTGTGGTGCAATTGTTTGTGTGCGTCTGTCTGTGTGTTTTTTATTTTGGTAAAAAAAAAAAACACGATTAAATTATGGGTGAATGGTTTTACTATGCAACAACAAATGACTATGCATCTGTTAGAAACTTTTTTTTACCTTTTTTTTTTTGTCGATATAGAGTGATTGATTTTTCCTGCCTGTCAATCAATCGGATCATACTAGAGCATCGACGATTACAATGTTGTGCACATCCATATAAATCCATTGTGTGTTTGCTAAATTCATGGAGTCATGGAATTAAAGAATCCAGCTTTTTTAATGCCCAATGCTATCAGGATGATTGTATTGGTGATAACTCAACAAGAGATTAGAAAATCTTAAGTGGAATTCAAAGCGCAGTTCAGAAGCTGGAGGAGTGGGTGATGGGGTAGAACCTGCGTGAAGGTCAACGTTTGCACTCACTTGGCTTTTTTCCGCTTTTCCAAGCTCCTGTTCCCAGATCAGCTTGCAACGGTGTCTGATTTGTTTTGTCACTTCAGAGCAGAGAACATTCTTTTCCACGCCTACCCCTTTCACCCTCTCTCTTATGAATCATAGTCATTAAAAAACGGGAACTTTGGAGTTTTAAAGTCACCCTGACCCACGTTCAGCCATAGGGCCTGGGTAGAATATAAAGCAGTGGAGTGATTGATCTGCTTAAGTATCTGCAATTAAGCCACCACTGTGTGTGAGACGGGTGCTGTTCAACCCCCCGGTCCTGGAAATCACCCTCAACAGCTGTAGTCTGAAATTCAGCAAATAGAACATGGACAAGTTCAAGTTCAGTTGATTTATAAAGCGCTTTTCCCAGTCATGGACCGTCCCAAAGCAGATGTGTGAATGGAAGTCACTGTTGCATTATGAGCAGTGAGCAAGCAACATACGCGACATTGGCTAGGAGAACAAAACTCAGACAAATGAGAGGCAGCTTAGGCAGAACTAACTCACTAGTGCCAACACTTCAAGTCCTTGTTGGCTCCAGGAGAAGGAAAACTTCCTCTTGCAAACTAACACTTCAAGTCCTTGTTGGATCCAGAAGAAGGAAAACTTCCTCTTGCAACCTAACACTTCAAGTCCTTGTTGGTTCCAGAAGAAGGAAAACATCCTCTTGCAACCTAACACTTCAAGTCCTCGTTGGTTCCAGAAGAAGGAAAACATCCTCTTGCAAACTAACACTTCAAGTCCTTGTTGGCTCCAGGAGAAGGAAAACTTCCTCGTGCAACCTAACACTTCAAGTCCTTGTTGGCTCCAGGAGAAGGAAAACTTCCTCGTGCAACCTAACACTTCAAGTCCTTGTTGGATCCAGGAGAAGGAAAACCATGTCAGAGTGACACATAAGCGACTCTTTCCCTCTCAGGAAAAACACACAACTGGTGAACTTCCGAAAGGTCCAGGAAAGTGACATCACACAGACGTTCCTGTGGACACCTACAGTGGCCCTGAGAGGAGCCCACCCTGTGCTCCAACAGAGCCAAGAATAAAGTCATCACCTGTCAGACGCTTCTATAAGACGCCATGTTTTCATAGCAGTCAGAGCAACATCATCTCCATTCAGAAATGTACAGTGAACCCTCGTTTATCATGTTAGATAGGTTCCAAACCCGGCCGCGATAACTGAAAATCCGCGAAGTAGGGACACTATATTTACGTATTTATTTAACAAGTATTCAGACTTTCAAACGAAGTGGCCGCGAGAAGATGTTACTGGTCGGAGACGAAGCAAACTTCTGCGGATCGGAGAAGCGGTCAAAACACCAATCACAGGCTAGATTACAAAACTTGAGCTGATTTGTCATCTATCAGCATTGGAACATTCTCTTTTCATATTTAATTTATTTTTGTACTGAATTATGTCATATGTAATGCAATGAGCCATCAGTAAGAGCAGATAGATAGATTACTAATTATTAATGGAATGTTTGGGGTGTTCATATATTTTCGTAATTTTCGGAAAATCTGCGATATATTTATTTTATAATATATACATGTGCAAAAAAAAACGTCTGTGAAGTCGTGAATTTGCGATGGTCAGAAGTAGCGAGGGTTCACTGTAAATCACTCGGAACTTCAAACAAGAAAAGAAAAATCTATTAGCAAACAGGAAGTTTAGCAAAGTTTAGCTCTTGGTTGCGTTTGGTTTTGCTTCCAGGCATCTGTATACAGTCGACTCCATTTAATTGGCCAAGTCCCAATACAAATCGTATCTTATAAGTATCTTATATGTGAAATCTGTGAAAAGCACAATATTCAGGGAGGGGAATAAAAGCCCAACGATCTCTCTTTTACTCACATTCTGTCATTAAACATGAAGCATTTATTAGCATCTGCTAATATCTTCAATGTTGTTATTAATGATGCCCTGGGCCTCAGATCGAGACTCTATTGATGGAGGTAGAAAAGCAAATGTTTATTGAAGTCTGTCAGGCAACAGTGACAGTGAAGTAAGTCAGTGAGAGCGAAGATCAACTCCATACACAGTAAAAACAGGAACAAGGACCAAGAAAACAAGACACCGGAAATACGCACACACAGCAGTCTGAAAGCCTCGCGTCTATCGAGTCTGCTCAGAATATTTGTTAAAACTGCTTCTCTTTTTCGATGTGTGTGATGACTTTGTTCAGAATCAGTCCGTCAGGGCAGATTTTACAGGTTCTTTCAATGCTCAAATTTACATTTCATTTAACCAATTGTATTTTCATACACTGTGGTGAGCGCTAGTGCTGTACTGTATGTATGTTTTGGAAAAAAACAAAAGTTTATTATTATTTATGTTCAAAATTGACCCGTGTCAAAAGTAAAAAAAAAAAAAAAACACTTAAAAATATTCTTTCACTTTGAAACTTCTGCTGCTTGTCTTATATTAAAAAGAAATATTAATATTTAATATTAGAAATATTAAAAATGTGTTTCTTTGTAAGAATGAGACATAATACATCGCTGTCCCACACTCACACACTCGCTCTCACACACGCACACACACACAGTATCTTTGTAATAAAAACATGTAGCGTGGTGTTACATGTACGTGAACTGAATCATTATATTTTTTATATGACGATTACACCAAATAAGAAAAGCAGGAGAAGTTTCAAAGTGAAAAAAATAAATGTTTTAAATTTTGAAAACGGGTCAATTTGATCCAAACATAATAGGAGGGCTAATTGGGCCAAAATGGCCTTGTCCTTTCCGGCCCGATTAAGTTTACATGTATATATGCTATACATATGCAGTCGACTCCACTTGATCGGGCCGCCCAGTTTCACTGGAATTATTCCTAAAGTCCAAATCAAATCTCATAACACTATTCTGTGTAAATTTAAATGGACTCACCGTTCTGAAACTCGGCTTGTGCTAGTCAGAATCAAAAATGAATTATGTAACCTGTTGTGTTATGCCATAATTTTACCCTTTGTGCTTGAAGGGCAACACATTATCAAAATGATACAAAATTAAAGTTTAACTGTAGTTTAGTCATAATTCTTCAATTATCGTTAGATTGGTGGTTGCTGTTTTATGGCAAGAGTAATGTTTGTACACTGATAACCTCGTGGTCCTCTGACCTTGTGTCTTGAGGGACTCTTGCGCCCTTGACTTCCTCTTCTGACGTTAAAGAATTTTTGGTTTAATCTAGGAAGTTCATTGGATGGGGATCAAGAGCTCATTTATGGCTGGACTCTTGAGGCACGTCCAAGGAAAATCTAATACTAGGAATGAGGGTGAAAGGGGGCATTGAACTTGTAATGATGGCCTTAAAAAGTGTTCCATCAATCTATGTGGGAAGCCTCTTTGACTTTCAGACCTCTTTGCCAGGTGCAAATTGTTTCTTTTAAAAGAGAGGAAATAAAAGATGGAGATGGGGTGATGCCTGGGTCGTGAAGCTCTTTTCGGCTTGCCCTAATAGCATATTTATGAGTGCTCTGATCTATAATGACATTTTCGATACTACTTCTATTCTGTTACTTACATGATTCCAATCCATTCCCTGGGATAATCACTAGACGTTAATGGGGCCGACTTGAGCCTGAATTGCTTTTTAACTCAAATGGACAACTCAATTGTTGCATTGTGGGGTGCGAAAAAGAACGTGAGTGATCACAGAGTGTATAGTGTGTGCTTCTGCCAGGCACCATTTTGTGATTTGTCGTTTGTGTTTCGTTTTCTAAGCTGCGTTCATAAACACGTCTGTTTTGGTTTTTTCCATTGACTTTTTTGTGCATTTTTGTGCATTTTCCGTGAGCTGTTGAAGTCTAACTTTAAACATTGTATGGAATGCAGTGCGTTCTTATCGTAAAATAGTCTTTTGGAATATAACAAATCCAGCAAAACATTTTTTGGTTGACAAATCCATGCATACATTTTTTTAATCATATGCAAAACTGTAAATAGTAAGTACCGTAATTGATTTTATAATTGACTTGTAGATGCCTTGGAGATACTTGGAGATTCTATATAGACATATATCTTGTTGTTGTTTCCACTGAGGCCGATAGACTCGTCTTAGTTAATCCACAACTGTGCTAATGTGTGATAAAACAGAAGCATTGAATCCCTGCTGCTTTAGTATCACAGGATTCTGACAGGCGTCGGAGCATCAGAAGTTCTGTGGTACACTCCATTTGATGATATTACAGCCTCCGGCTTAAGACTTCTACAATGAGACTATAAGCCTACTAGTCTAACATTCACGGAAGCTTGTCTTTCCTTGTGTTTCAATTCAGTGTATTTTTGGTGACAATTATCACGAGGTCAAGATGATTTTTGGTGATAGTTTGGGGAATATTGCACTGTCTTTCTCACTTTCTTGCAAAGGCTCTGAAACGCACATCCAATCAAAATCCAGTATTTTTAGCTCAGCTAGTCGGTTGCCGTTTTTTTTTTGTTTGTTTGTTTGTTTTTTAGTTTATTTCTGATGATATTTTAGAGTGATATTGTTCTAGACCTGAACTCACTATATTGCAATGGCTACTGTTTGTAATCAGGTTTACAGGTAATAGAGAGTTAATAGATGAAGAATAAATGGTTGTGAAAGGTTCCTATGACATGCTTATTGTAGTGTGCTAGCTATTTGAGGCTCGGACAAAATAATAATGCATATAAACGAGAAAAGTGTACAGACACAGAGTGGATTTGTCTAAAATAATTTTGCGGATATCATGACACCTTCTGTAGAATGTTTTAGAGGAATTTTTTGGAAACGTGTTTATTAAGAACAGACAATGGACCATGCTGACTGTATCATTTTGTACATTGCAGGTTCACTGGGCCAAACCTGCCATCCCCCATCATCAGCAGCAAGAATTGGTTGAGGCTTCACTTCACATCTGATGGAAACCACAAGCTGCGAGGCTTCAGTGCTCAGTACCAAGGTATGATGCGGTTGTACTAGTTTTCCTGTTATATGAATGTTGCCCCTGCTTGTGAGGCTCTATGCAACAAGACAAATAAATACCTCAGGGGTCTTACCTGTCAAAAACAACTGGCAAACAAGGACATTGGTTAAAGGAGAAACTGAGAGTGTTGGAAATGGTAGTTGAAATGTGTTACTTCAAACCTTGAAAACCTTCAAACCTTGAATTTGTTGTTTGAGTTGTTTTTTTTTTACGTTGAGTTAAGTGCCTTAAATTAGAATACAGTTGCTCACTAGGCTAAGCGTCTTTATTAAGTCTCGGATGTTAATATGTTACTATTGTAATGTTGGGGGACACAGTTGCACAGTTGGTAGCACTGTGAGAAAGAAGTTTGATGTTTGTCAACACTTTTTTTGCACCATAGATGTTGTTATTGGCTCTAGCTTTTGTCCAAAATTGAAAAGAGATGTAGAATTGTTGATGTAGAGAGGTAGGTTGTTGAATTTTCCATATGACAAGAGAGTGTTAGCGGTTTCAAGCTCCCAAATCTGTATTTGGACCGTAATTCAATCAAATGCCAACCGTTCGATCCATTAAACTCTTCGTTCTTTCTATAGCTGCTATGCCCTCTGCAGAGATTTCCTCCTGTCTGGAGTTAAAATTAAAGTCAAATTACGTATTTGAATCATTTTAGCTAAGTGTTATTAAATCAGTTAAAGGTCATGAAAACCCCAAACTCCAGACACGTAGAGACTCGTCTCTCACAGAGCAGCAGCGCTACTGGCAGCATCCTCATCTCATTCTTAAGTTCAAAGGTCACCACTCAAAGGAGATGAGAAGAGGAACGGGATTAACCGGCTAAGCTACGGGAAACAAAGACCGTCTCTGCAGAAATTCACCTCATCTATAAGCAGATCAGAGTGATGAGATGGGATTACAGAGCCGTAGTTTGATAAATAAATACTTTTAGAGTATCAGGAAGAGAGAGAGGAGGGATAATCTTTTAATTAGATTTTTTTCGGACCCTCACGCCTTTACTTTTACCATTCTTGCCTCTTTCAACCTTTACAGAAGCGCTTCAGCATCAGTAACATGAAAATGCACTCATATACAATGAACCCAGTTACTTAAACTTTTATTCATGTGATTATTTTTCCCAGATAGACAGAAAGACTGGTCAAATCAGAAAAAATAGAAGAGATAATAAAATAAAATAAATATATTTTTAGAAGAGAACTAAAAATAAACAAATTATACATTGTGTACATTTTGATTTTGCATGACAATTTTTATTTTCTGAAAATGTTGAAAATACTTTTTACTTGCAGTGAAGAAGATGACAGAACTGAAGTCCAGAGGGGTGAAGATGATGCCAAGTAAAGACAACCATAGCAAGATATCTGTTTGTAAGTGAAGAACATTATCAAACCTTTTTATTAACCTTACAATGTCAAGATTGGCTCCTGAGGCGACATCTGTGAATCACATGACTCTAAATCAAGAATGACTGAATACACTGGGTAGATATTGAAGATCTACAAGATATACATATATATATATGTGTGTGTGTGTGTGTGTGTGTGTGTGTGTGTGTGTGTGTGTGTGTACAATGGGGTGCGAAAGTTTAAGCAACGTTATGATAAACATTTTCAGTTAAATATTTCATGTAGGTGACACAGAGGGATAATTGAGAAGTGAAACAAAGGTTATAGGATTTACAGAAAGTGTCCAATAATTGTTCAAACAAAATTACGCAGGTGCATACATTTGGGCACTACAAAAAAGAAATGGTCTCAATATTTAGTAGATCCACATTTTGCAGAACTAACAGCCTGTAAACGCTTCCTATAGCTTCCATTGAGAGTCTGGATTCCGGCTAAACGTTTTTTTGTACCATTTTTCTTTACAAAACATCTCAGGTATGATGGCTTCTGAGCAAGGACAGCTCTGCTAACTCACTCCATAAAGTTTGCAATTATGTTCAATTAGTTTATTTTGAGCAGTGGTCTGGATCGTTGTCCTGATGGAAGATTCAACCTCGGCGCAGCTTCAGCTCTGTCACTGCATCCTGGACATTGGTCTCCAGAATCTGCTGGTATTGAGTGGATCGAGTGGATAATCATGCATCCCTCAACTTTCCCAAGATTCCCAGTCCCTGCACTGGACATACAATCCCACAGCATCATGAAACCACCACCATATTTTACTGTAGGTGGCAGGTGTTTTTCTTGGTCTGCTGTGTTCTTGTTAACATTCCTTGTTATGTACATCCAAATAATTCTATTTTAGTATCATCAGTACCCAGCACCTTTTTCCACAATGAAGCTGGCTTGTCCAAATGTGCTTTAGCAGAGCCGCTTTCAAGAGATATTCAAGAAAAGGCTTCCATCACTCTCGCATACAGCATTACCTTGTGTGAAATGCGTTCCTAAGTAGTTTGTGGGGTTTGTTGCTAAGGAGAAAGGTTAGGGGAGCACAGAGTTGACTATATTGGTGAATAATCCACCAATAGAATTTAGCTAATCCGAGGAAACTTTGAAGGTGGGTTATGTCTTTGGTGCGGGCCAGTTTTGATTATGCGAAACTCACAGTTCTCTAATTACAAGTACAACTAGTGACAAACAAGACATTCTACAACTAAGGTTAGTGTACACTTGAACTGTAAACTTTGCCCTTGTTAAGCTGTTGATAGTCGAATCAAGGCCAGAGTTCTTTGTCTCACTTTCCCACAAATAATTTTGCAGCAGGGGACTTCAGTGGTAAATGGAATCCTGGTCAAGAGCTTTCTGGATGCAAGTCTTCAATACTTGCCGCTCTGGAATGTACGTAAGGTAGATCTTCCCATGCAGCAGTTTGACTTCTGCAACAACTCAATGGCACAATCCCAGTGGAAGTCCAGTAGCCAACCAGATACTGGGCACATCCCTGGACAAACCCCATTGTAGGTGCAATCTAGTGCAATACAGGCCGAGACACTGCTGAGACAGACGGTTTTGTTCAGCAGGAGTGAGACGGCAGTGATCAATTCCAATTCCATTGACTCTTCAGTCATGATTGATTTGGTTGGTTGGTTGGTAACCATCACATAGGGATCTGAGCTGGTTGCGGTTGGATATGAGCTGTGCAACCCTAATTTGATTGTCAAAATTAGGACCAATAGGTGTTTTAATCTGGAGATGGGACCGTGGCGAAAGGCAGGGATCAGCACTGAATCTGTCTTGCCACTAGCGAGGATTTGGAAATCCACTGTGAACCGCCATATGCTCATTGGTCGAGTTGAGCTGGTGTGTGGCTCCAAATCCATTGGCCCACTCCATATTGTTCAATCTGGTGTTCTGTCACACACTCATCCTCGTTAGGTGAGCTATTGCGAAAAAAGAGAACGACAGAAGGGACTTGTGATTAACAGTAAGTTTAGTGACAGTACTTTGGACAAAACAGCAGACCAATACTGACCCTGATGAACGTTGAAGAACTGGGACAACCAGATATAGGGCGTTCTTTGAGACAAGCAGAAGACTTGGAACGAGGAAGTTTTTTGGAAATTCTAAGTGGGAAAACTTTAAGAGACAAACCATTGACAATACCAGAGAATGAGTCAGTGGAGGGATTCCGGCTCCAGGTGACGTGGGTGATCATGGGATCGGTGATTGTAATACATGTAAGAAGCGGTTGTTTCTCAATTTGCATGTTGACAATTTGCAAAATGGAACATGTTGAATTATTTTGTAGTTCAAAAGCTTGATTTTATGTTTGTTATTTATGCAAACTAAAGGATGGGCACAGTAAGTAAACGGAAGGCTTCAGTGAGTTTGGTTTCATTGGTTTGGTCTAACACAACTGTCTGAGCCTCAATAGAAACAGTCATCTTGTACGCTATACACATACAACCTTGACCATCAACTTAATTTTGCATGAAGTCAGTTGGAAATAAACGGAATGCTTAGTCTCCCCAAGGCCAAAGAAGTAAGTTTCCGTATTCATTGTTGGCAAACAGAAAGAAAAGACTTATCATGGGCCTGGGTAATTGCACTCTGTGCCGAGAGTCCTCTTGAAAATGCTTTCCTCTGTTGCTTCATGCCATGAAGCAGGGTCTTTATTTACATTTCTATTACCCCTGCATCATTGTGAGGAAATGTCAGCCTGCCTGTGTGAGCATATGCCTATTGAAAAGTGTCATAAGGGATCTCGTTTCCATTGGTTTAGCCAGTAGTGTATTGGTGGCAGAGTTGACAAGCTTGGCCTTTTGTCCCGCATCAATATGCATGAAAGCCGGCCCCCCTGTACACCTCGCCCAATCAACATGTGTCACTTCAAGTTTTCTTTCCACTGTCCTATCATTTCTGGCCACCTACTGCAGACACAGACTGTTGCCGATTCCGTGACCCTCTATGTCATTCTTACTTCCTGTGAGACTGGTTCTTCTGATTTGGTTACTGTATTCCATATTCCAAAAGGAAAATTTCTTCTCTCAATTCTCAAAATATCATCATCTCAGCAGAATCCATTGATTCTCTAGATTCCGCATTTTCTAGCTCTGACACACTTAGAATTCTTTAGAAATCAATCTAAACATATTATTGCTTAAAATCAATAGTTTGCCTTAAACTTCTTTCTTAAGGAGACACCATTTGCCTCCTACAAAAACTGTACTGATACGTGTGAATTTACTGGATGTGTGAATTTACTGGAATTTACTGGGTGTAATACACCGTATTTACACGAATATAAGCACCCAGCGAATATGCACAAATTATTTTTCAGACTGGTTTTTACAATTCTGGTTCAGTTATGTTAATTTTCTCATAAACATACTATTATTTCTTTATTTAACAAACCTAACTTGTGACCCAAATTTTCATATTCATGATTTCTTTTTTACTTGAACGATAGAAAACAAACCAAAAAACATTTGGTAGTTTGTTTTCGAAAGTTTCGTTTTGCTTCATGAGACATAATCCAGTGAGCTTTAGGTGTGGAAGATTAGAAAACAGACGTTTAATGATGCTGCGCCTATTAATCCGTTGCACCTCATTGTCTGAACAGCCTGGCACCCACTAAACCTCCTGGATATTCTGTGGTTAGTCTAGCTAATATTCTGGCACTGTGATTTGGCTGTGCAGTAGGTATACAATTGTGAACCTTTACCATAATTACTCCCAGTCAATCATTGTTGTCTTTTGTGGCAGTTGTAGGGGGTTGAACCTGCCACCCAAGTGTTGCTGGTTGGAATCCCAGTTAGTTTCACAATTGAATGAATGAATTAATGAATGAATATAGCCTTTATTAGTCCCACAGTGGGGAAATTTCATTTTATTTATTTATTTTTTTTTTTCAATTGAGTGTTCTTGTGACACACTCCTTAGATGCCTTAGATTCTCCGGATTTGTGTTGACTTTACTGTGTCTGCACTTCACAGGATGGGTTAAACGCAGAGCACATTTTCCAGAGCATGCAGCGTTCACTTTATTTCTGCTCATTTGCAGTGTCACAGATGGGGGTGGCGCAAGGACACAACATGTGTCCAGATCCAGGAATCCCAGAGAGGGGCAAAAGAAAAGGCTCGGATTTCAGGTGAGAAATGACTTTATGGATTACTTATTAAAATAGTCCACTGAGAGGGCACTGAGAGGAGAACGGAAAGTGGAGTGCAGTTAATTTAGTGTTTGTAATGCCAGGATGATGAATAGCAGGAGATGCAAGAGGCAGGCACCTGTTTAATTTCTCATTGGCCTTTTAATTCTCAGGGTTTGTGGCGGATATTTGATTAGCATAAACATGGGCTGTGGGCTCTCAAAGGTCATATCAGTAGGGGAAAGGGGGCTTGAGGAGTGGAAAATAGAACAAAGGTGAAAAGGGAAAAAACTACAAAATCATCAATTAGTGTCCAAGAGGTTGCCGGTTCAATTCCCTCTATGGCCACTATGCCCCACAGTGGCACCTTGATGCCACCAACTGAAAAATATATTCTCTGAGGTTGATGAACATGCTTTAACATGCGTCAATGGTGCAAAATTTACTCCTGTAATGAAATGAATTAAAATCTGTAAAACCGTGTACCAAATATTAGTCTTGGACTCTTTCCTTGTCAAATTTCCTCACTGGGGGATTAATAAAGTTTTAAATATTATTAGTGTCATTACTGCAAAAAAGATAATTTACTGCAATTTATATGAAACACCGCTCAGTTTTACAGACTCAAATTATTCAAGTACATTTTGTGTATCTGTAAATTAGTAAAACAAAAAAAAGACTAGTCAATTTGATCCAAATAATAAAAGCAAAAATTAATTAGTCATTCCCACCGCTTCTGATCGAGAGTGATATTGATAATGAGTCCGAGGTTTGGTTTTTTATAACTCAGCAGTGTCGCGGGTAAAGTGGAGCCGTTTCTTTGCGCAATGCCACCACACGTGGAGGGTTGTGATGCAGGTAAGGCGAGAGTGACAGAGCCCCAGAGGATTCTAACACAGACAAATGGGGACAATCCGCTTACACTCACTAGCTTTCAGGGCAATCACAGAGGGGCAGCGAAAGACACAACCTTTTTCACCAGAATGTTCTTTGCCCTGGCTCTTTAGTAGTTCTCCATCAGTTGCTAAATAATTGAAACGCTGCGGTGTTGCATCAGGGACGGGAATTTCTTAACGCTTATCAATTATCGAGATCAGATAGGGCCGTTATACATGGACTGAAGGATGAGTGCATTTAGGATGGCGTGCCATTCAACCCAACCAACACTCTACCAGCTTATGTACATTTCTGATGTGAGCTTTTGTCGGAAGGATGACATTGAGGAGTCTGCTGTTGTAAATTATATTTACAATCTACAAAGATGTATAATTGGCTTGTCAAATGTAGTCTCACAGCTTTAATCCAATTGTATCTGCTGGAATTAGTATTTCTTGTCCAATTATTTGGCTGTTTTGTTAATGGCCATTAAATAGTGAAGTAATGTGCAACCAACCTGTTCTTATTGCAAATTAAACCACCTCTTTGCATCACGGCTGGCTTTTACTTTGCAGTAATAATTTGACAGTTAATTAGCTTTTATGTAACGTTTTTTTTATTTATAGATCGGTTGATACAATTTCTTGCTAAATGATCGGTTTGTGCTCCTTTTGCAGGAGTGCTACTTTTTTATTACAGTTTTTTGTGTTTAAATCATTAAATGAGGTTCTAATGTAAAGTGAAAGTATAAACAACAACAACAACAACAACAATAATAATAATAATAATAATAATAATGACCTTAAAGTGTATTTTCACTTTTCTTTTTAAAAATTCCTTTATTATGGGTGAGTTTAAGTTTGCAAGTTTGTTTTACTTTTTATGAAACATTTGTTTTATGTGTGGATAGATAGATCGATTTTCTTGTAAGACGATCATGTATTTGCTCTTTTGCAGGCGGGGGGCTACAGTTCACTTTTCTTGTGATGAGGGATACGAGCTCCAAGGCTCTAAAAGCATCACCTGCCTACGAGTAACAGATAGTTACGTTGGCTGGAGTGATGACAGACCCATTTGTAGAGGTATGTTACTTTTTAATTGTTCAAGTTTATTTATATAGCGCTTTTCTTAGTTCGAAACCAACGCAAAGTCGCTGTGCGAATTAGGTAAAAAAAATTGTCTTTAAAGAAGAAAACTGTCCATTATTCATCTGTGTTCAAATTGTATACGATAATTACTTAGACCGTGAAGCTTACAGATACATGTAATTCATTTATGAACAATTCATGCAGCTGCTTTGAGACACTTCCGACTCTGAGAAGCACTTAAGTTTATAAATAAAATGTATAAGCTTAAGATTGAAGAGGAGGGGAGAGAGAGAGAGAGAGAGAGAGAGAGAGAGAGAGAGAGAGAGAGAGAGAGAGA
>MU204349.1:10652865-10675332 GCA_017309775.1 Paedocypris sp. Pulau Singkep
TAGATGACGACAGATTTCAACTCCAGATATCCTATGAAGGAAGTGATGGTATCACTCAGCCAGTAATCAGCTTATTTGGCCGCACCAGGATCTGATTAATTACTTTATTGAGATTTACTTAATTTCTGAGCTTGATTGCCTAGGACAGCCCCAGGACTTTAGTTTCCCTGAAACGGTCTCGTCCCCAGAGATCTCTCTGCCACAGTCCCATCATTCGCCTTCTGTCGTGATTTAGCCGTGAGTGTGACATTTGGATTTCTATTACCAACTCAGTACATAATAACCACATGCCGTTAAAGTCACTCAGCAACTTCCTGTGTACTTGATCCCATTTAGATTGCACTACACTGTACAGAAAAATTAAGAAAATATTAGCTGTGTAGTCTACATATTTTTCTTCAACTCTGGAGTAACAAACACACACACAGGAAGAGCTGGAAATGTGTTTCCCCCTCATATCGATTAATTCCTCTTTCTCTGCCTGGTCAGCTGTGCGCTATTAGTTTTTCATTAGAGCTACATATCCCTTCTCCAACACGCGCAGTGGCCTTTGCCATTTTGGAGCCCTCGGGCTTGACAATCTTGGCGAGAAAGTAAGTGAGACAGCTTTGTGATGAATTGCACCATTTTTCTTTTGTTTTTGATTATTTAACAATCTGCTTTGGCACATCATCGTAGGCCCGTGGAAAGCAGGAACATTGACTTGGAATTGCGAAACAATGGTACCTGATACACAAAGTTCATTTTCAGGTCCTTCACTCAGGTGTAATGCATATTGCTCCCATGAACTTGTTCCACTAAAGATTTCTTCGGTTGATTTTTACACTTTGGAGACACGTTGTGACACTTAGAAAGTTGTGATGATTACCGAGACTGTGTGGGTAGAATGATACACGGAGTGAAAGTAGAGGGACAAGTGCATTTATTTATTACTTGTGTCAACAGATGGTGAAACCAGAGGTGCAAAAGTGGTAAACAACCAGTAATTGAAATTCTAACAAGGTTGTGTCAAATAAAAGAAAGCAGGGCATCTTATTTAATACCCTAATACTCTCTCCAACAGAAAAAAAAATAATGTGGAGAAGAAAACCCAGTTTCCCTAATAAAAAAAACATACTGAGGTGACGCTCACCTTAAACCGAAAAGGTTTACGGTGAGTTTTCTTTTTTTTTTTTTTTTATTTGTTTTCTGTAAAATAGAACAGAAAACAAATTTCTGTATGGTTTATCACTTACCGGCTATTTTGAATCAGGTAACAAAGCATGAAAGTAAGCACAGCCTCTATATTGCCCACCACCACTGACTGGAACTGTTTGTCAATGCCGTGCGACTGTTGATATATAGCTTTGCACGTCCGAAGACCACTGATTGGGATCCGCCCACTGGATGACTGATGGCGCAGCTCCCCCAATCAGATGCAGACCTGAGGAAAACACGGAAAAAACACCCCCCATTCACACACAAGCACACAGTGTTGCATGTAACACATAACTTGCACTTTTTTGAAGACTTAAAGACAGACTTAATATTTTTCATCTAAATGCCAGGCTGAATTAAGTTCTAAAGGAAATTTGGAGTTACAGAAACTATTAACATGCAGTGAGTTTGCGTTTCTCACTCTCTTTTATATAGATAAAAAAACTCTAAATCAATGAATTTTATGCATCTTAGTCATGCGTTTGTTTACAAAGAGAAGAAAAGAAATTTTAATGATTTTGAGCAAATTATGTGTGGGTTTTCCCAGTGAAAAATAGTCTATAGGTGAAAATGCAGTTTGAGACAGTTAAATTGTGAAAAGCACCTTACAAATGCTCTACTTCAACCTGTGTGGTGTGAACTTGTTTCTCTGTGTTCTGTTATGTTATTGGTTGACCACGAGTTTGTTCATTTTTGTTATAAGTCACATTGTTGCTGGAGGTGGCTTCAGCTAGGGAAAAATGGAAAATAGATGGATTCACAAAACATAGTAAACCGAGATACATCGACATACTGTAAACCTTTTCAAACTGTCATATTAACAAAAACATATATATATTTTTTTGCTTCATTCTATTTTTCAATCCTTGTAATGGTAAAATTGAGGAAAAAAAATGTGCCTCCGATGCTAATTCATTTCTCAAAGACTTTTTTTTTGTTCTTTAGCGTCAGCCAGTCTAAAATTATATTTGAGGAACATTTCAGCCATGTGTGAGTATAGAATTAAGGCCCCAAGGAGCCGGTCTCAGACGTGGCTCATTAAAAGCTACACCAGGTCTCAGACCTGCAGAAACGTTCATTTAGTGCAAACACTGGCTGTGCCCTCCCTTCTCATTAGACATAGAGTGCTTTCATTCAAGTCCTCCTGGAGGCCGAGAGACTTTCAAAAAAGACTTAAACTCAAAGTAAAGTCACAGAAAAGTCAAGCCCTCAGCAAGCCACTGGTAAGGTCATTGAGCATTCTGCTCACATTCTGAAACAATCAAAACCAACAACTTGAGAGATTATTTCTAGTAACTGTATCAATGGTCAAGAGTGAGATATTGACTGTAGCCGAGGGCTAAGCTTCTACGTTTGTCCTTTTTTTAACCTCTTTTGAGTTTGGTACTTGGAGTTGTTTTGTAGGTTCATAAGCAGATTAAAGCTTTTAAAATGCGTTGAGTTCAATCGGAAAGTCAATAAATACAGTGGTGACTGTTCTCTTCATTTACAAAATTAATAAAAGTAATGAAATAATTTGATTTTTTTTATCAGTCTGGATGTTAGTGATATAGTGCCTGGAACAGATCAATTGAGAGCTGATGATAAGTGTAGACTACAAAAACGGGTAAAGACTTCAATACAGGTGGATGCTCTGAGGACACAGACAGGGAGGAAAGTGCTGGAAAAACATGTCAAGAGCATAAGAGCTGAAGGCATTATAGTCGAAACAAAAGAAATGAAAAAACTTAGTTTGTGAGCCAATTTGGCCACAAAGGACTATATCAAAAATGTGCTCTGCATTTAACCTTCATAATGTCATATTTTTTTCTTTCAGCCCCGATGTGTGGTGGTCAACTGCGTGGTCCTAACGGCGTCATAACTTCTCCCAATTTTCCAGTACAATATGACAACAATGCTAACTGCACTTGGATCATCACAGCTTCTGACGCTTCAAAGGTGAAAACTATAGCTTCTAATAAAGACACCCATATATGGCTTTTTGTTTTATTCATAATTATGAGGTAATTTCAGAATTGCTAAAATGTAGTTCAAAATTTTGTTGGAGTTTTAGTATAATCACTGAAACTGGATTATTATGGACTGTCAATGCATTAGCCAGTTTTACTTACGCAGAACTTTGACTGTCAAGAGTTCAGCTGAACTTTGAATTAGAAAAAAGCTAGTTAAAATGTAGGGATGCTGTACTGTAAAATGATTTTACTTTGAAAATATTTGAACATGATTGTGTAAATTAAGTACATCTCAATCAAGTTGTTAATAATCTAGAATTTACTTTCTCCAAATTAATGATGAATTAATCGCCAAAGTCATGTTTATGGCCGAAGCCTTTCTGCGTGGAGTTTGAATGTTCTTCTTGTGCTTGTGTGAGCTTCTTGCTAGTCTTGTTTCCTTCCACAGTCCAAAATGCAGGGATTCTGGACAATTGGCGTAAATAGCACATAAGTGTGAGTGATTGTGAATGTGTGTGTCTGAGTTGGTGACCAATCCTAGATGAGTATCTCAGACTCAGGGTGGCATGGATAGGCTTTAACTGTGAGCCAGAAATGGCAGATCAGGTCAAAAATAGATGGATGAATAAAAATTATAGAGTAAACGTTACCATGAAGAACATTGACAAATGCAGAAATACAAAGTCATTATCATGGGAAAAAAAGAACAGATGTGACTTTAGTGTCTAGTTCAAGGCTATTGTCATACTTGTTTGCCAGATTCCCTTTATCCTGATTCAAATAAATGGCTTTACAAATCTCTCATCAGCATGACTCTGTTGGGGGAGGAAATGGAAGGAAATAGAGCTGGCCTGTCAGTGCCAATATCAGTTATTTTTTTCTTCTTCTGAAAGAAGGGATATGTTATTTGGTTGACATTCATGACTGCAGCGCCAGACACAGAGAAGAATTCTGAAGATCGCCATTTCCGCTTTTACTATAACAAGATCATATTTTTGCTTTGACAAAATAGCCAGAGAAAACATGTGGTTAGCCATGATTCCAAGGACTGTAAGAAATATGCCAGAATTCTTTTTGTTTTTTTATGTAAAAAAAAAAAATGGCATGCACCCTCTTGGCCTTTCTTAATTAATCCCAATGGGAAATTATTTTTATTTTAGCTCATCCAGTTAAAAATGGATAAATTTATAAAAGTATTCACACAGTGAAATTAACAGATACATACCTGGAGAAATGAGCTGCCAAAACTAGTCACTGATCAGCAAGGATTTGGTGTCTTCGTCAAGGACACTTCAGTTGAGGTGTTCACTTTACCTGAAAATGCAACGTTCTGTTTAGAAATTCAACTCTCAGGCCAATTGACCCAAACAATAATCCCTGATTGTGAACCTGTGCCACGATTTGCAAAGGATAAATCTATTCCACTTGATGATCTGCGTTGATCTGTTACACTAAGAAAAAAGGGTGTAAAAATGGCTGCGATTGAAGCTAAAGAATGAGACAAAATATACAACCCTTTTGGAAAGGCACAGTGTGGAACAGTATAAGACTGAATCTGCCATTTAACAAACATTAGCTGAAAGTCTAGACATTATTTCTGCCTTGGATGTTGGGATGCCTAAAGGGTGCCTCGTTCAGGAAAATACTTCATGGTTGAATTATTTAGTTTTTGGTGGTTAATCTTCAGACTTTTTTTTTCTTGGTTTGTTTTATGTTGGTTTTCACGATGGAGTTTCACAATTCAACTTCTCTGAAATTGCATTAGATTTCAGCAAAAAGGAAAGGAAATTAAACCAAAGGGGAAAAAGTGGAGGTCACCATTGCAAGAAATTAAATATAAATTCAAATCAAGAGTATATGAATAATGAGTATATGATGAAGTGACAAATAAACACAATGGATAGATAGATGGAAGGATAGATAGACTGACAGACAGATACCTTTTTGACAGTTTTCTTTAGTATTGATTTGACGTGGACTTTGCATCAAAATCATATACATAATCTATATTCTGAATGTTATACAGAATGTCCCTGTGCATACTAGTTTGTCAAAATTGTGTTAGCCAGTCTATATTGTCTAGTACACTTCACACTTAGATCCTCTTTTATATTAGAAAAGGAAAAAAAAAAAAAAAAAACCCATAACAATAGCATCTAATTTTAGGTCTAACTCTTCAACCTTCGTATCACTTTTATTTGTTGATAGGTGATCAAGCTGACTTTTGAGGAGTTTGACCTGGAGCGTGGCTACGATACTCTTACTGTTGGTGACGGAGCCATAATTGGTGACCAGCGAACAGTCTTTCATGTGTAAGTAGTTATATTTCTCTGTGGTTTATCTACTATCCCTCAAACTCTTCCCAGACTGTGTCTTTAACACTTTAACTTTCCCCGCTATTTGCATAAACCTTCTCCCTCCGCTCCTTTTATCTTGTTATGCTTTCTCTTCCCTCAGTTCCTTCTCTCTTCTACCCCCGTTTCTTTCTTTAACCTTTTTATTTCATCTTATTTCATCAGCCCTCTGATCAGAAGTATACAGGGGATGTACTGTGCTTTTCTTTCAGTAACTATGAGCGTCAATGTTACAACAAGATCACTCCTGTTGCAAATTGTGAATCACACGTTGAGTCCCCATAATGTAGACATCCACACCAGATGCTCCGGAAGCGTTGCTGAGTAGGTTTTTATTAATTGTGCTGGAATTTATGGTCTTCATAAAATTTTATGGATGCCATTTTATGTGCGCACTCTTACAGGGGTGTACAATTGCTCGTGTTCTTTTTGAATGCCATAGTGTCCCTGGGTGCTCTTACTTTAGTTACTCAAAGCCCCCTAATGGTTGCTAGATTTGATGGATTCATTAGCCTTTAAGGACCAATTCTGAAGCTTCTTGAATGCTTGTGGTGAGGGGTTCATGGGACCCTCAGTGATACATAATAGGTGTCCAATAAAACTGTATAAACTATGAATCAGAAATCTGTCGTCAACAATATCATTTCTTTTTTCAGGTTATCTGGCACGATGACTCCAGATCTTGTGGTCAGTACCAGCCATCAAATGTGGCTTAATTTTAAAACGGATGACACGAGTGGATCTCTTGGCTTTAAAGTTTCTTATGAAGGTAAGCAGAGTCTGTCATGCCAATGACAGTGGACAAAAAAGTGAGAAATGAACACACATATACACATGGCACACCTGTTCAACTAAAGCTTCATGACTATGTACATGATATCATAATGTATAGGTACGCTTTTTACATTTTTGTTTTTGTTTAAAGTTTTGTTCATTCAAATGAAACAACAAAATTTCCAAATTCCTAGACAAGTATGCAAACATTCTTCAGATAATGCTAGTATGAGATTGAATAAATTAGTAGAAGAGGAAGAAGAAGAAGAGAAGAAGAAGAATTTTAGTCACATTTAGTGAGTTTATTCAACTATTTGCACAGTCCATCATGCTTTTCTAGGGCAAGTGTTGAAGTGCTGGGTGAGTTCCTCCTGGGTGTCAGATCTATTCATCTCTTAGGGTGTGTGCCCTGCCACTTTGCGAAGGAAACTCATTTCAGCTGCTTGTGTCAGAGGATCTTGTCCTTTCAGTAATGACCCAAAACTCATGACCCTAGGTGAGGGTTAGACCTCATAGATTGGCCGGCAAATTGACCACAACGCACACGTTGGCCTCAATACTGCTGGCGACGAACCAATTCCTGTCAATCTCAAGCTCCTTTTTACCATCGCTCATGAACAAGACTCCTAGAAACTTGAACTCCACCAGTCAAGGCAGGATCTCCCTTCAACCTGTAAAGGACAGACCACCTACTTCCGGTTGAGGACCATGGCCTTGGAGTTTGAGATGCTGATTTTCATCCCAGTCATTTCACATTCAGCTGCCAACCACCCCAGTTCCTGCTGTAGGTCCAATTTGGAGGTTGCCAGCAAGACTACATCATCTAGAAAAAAGCAGAGATTAAATCCTGTGCACCCCAAACCAGATCCCCTCCACTCTTTTGCTGCACCTAGAAATCCGATCTGTAAAAATAACAAACAGGACAAAGGACAGCCCTGTTCAACTCGAAATGAACTGGGAAAAGATTTGATGTGAACTCTTACAGAGATCAAAAAACCCTTTTGGAGGGTTCTGCTCTCCATACTTCCAAAGCACCCCTTTCCTCAAGTCTAAAAAACACAGGTAGACTAGATTAGTGCATTCCCATGAACACCCAAGAGCCCTGGTGAGTGTAAAGAGTCCAATGTTCCACAGCCAATAGCTTGTTCCTGTAGTAGAATGGCTATCACAGTAGCACGGGAGAGCACTCAAGGGTTAAACTGTAACTGAGGTTTATTCCAAGACCTAGTCAGGCAAGCAGCGGTCGGTACACAGTAGTCAGAATCCAACATGGCAAAAGCGCTAGTCTAACAGGTAGTGAAAATTAGAGCAAAGGTACAAAACCGGGCAAAACTGGACATGCAAAAAACAAGAGCAAGGCAAGGCAGGAATAACGGCTAGATGACAGGCAAACACATCTGACAAACTGATGAACTGGCAAACAAACAGGTGACTAACTGGTGCTTAAATACATGATCTGATTGCACAAGTGACAACAGCTGAAAACAATAACACGCATGTGAGAAACCAGGAAGTAAACAGAAAACAGCTGGACAGAAAATCAGAGCAAGCGGCCGTGGCGGAACCCGGAAGTAACAGACCCAAAAACTCGGAAGTGTCAAAATAGCTCGCTGAGCATGATCCAGAGTTCAGGACAGTTCCTTCCATTATCAGCCCACTCCTCTTTTCCACCGTCTTGGCTTGGAGGCTGAGGATAATGATCCCTCTATAGTTGGAACACATCCTACACCCCCCCTGTTTTTTTATAAGGGAACCAGCACCCCAGTCTGCTGACACTGACCTCTACACAATGTAGCATAAGCGTGTCAGTCATGACAGCCCAACAACATCCAGAGACTTCAGGTACTCAGGACACACAGAGTCGTTCCACTGAGGGGTTTCCTGAGTGACTTTGGTCAGGGTGATAAATGATTCAACCTATGAGTCTTCAACCCCTGCCTCTATAGTTTCTACTATAGAAGACATGTCTGAAGGGTTTAGGAGGTCCTAAAAGTACTCCACCGGCCCACTATGTCCCGAGATGAGGTTATCAGTTTCCCACTTTCACAATATTTGCAGGACACCGTCTTCGCTTTCTCAGATTAAAATATCAATTTAAAAGCATCCTGGCATTCAAACACAATGTCAAAATGCAGTAAAAAATGCAGTAATTTTTTATTTGCCTTATTGGATGATACATTAGCAATTTTTCAAGCTCTGACATTTCTGCTCTGTTACTCTTACCTTAATTATGTGTCTATATACAGTCTGTTTCAGAGCTTTGCAACTGACAAACTCTTTTTCAGTTTTGGATCAGGACAATGCCTCTGGATACTAATATATTTTGCATAATTTAAATACACACTAAATGTTATTTTGCTAATAAAATGTAGAAAGTGACTGTGTTGTACTCTCATGCTTCGGTAGAAAAAAAAACCATTTCCCCTCATTAAAATCACAAAAGTGGACAAGAAACTATTTTCCTTATATGTGTGTCTTATCTGTACAGTGTTAAGCTTTCAAGAAATGGAAATATTAAACGATTAAACACTGTGTTTTGCTCCCAGCAGTCAGCGGATACGTTTAAGAATCAACTACAATACTGAACTCAACATCAAGCCTATGACCGTTTATTGAGAGATAAAAAAAAAAGCATGCAAATTTTATACAAACTTTTATTCTTCGCAAAAGCAAAGGGCAAAGGGACTGTGTGTGCAGTTGGGAAACAAACTATCAATGACAAAACTACATGTAATGATGTACATCAAATAACAAGATCCTACAGTAGGAGGTTTGTCTTTCATGTACAAGAATTTATGGTCATGCATACGTTAATTCAACTAAACCATTTTTTCCACAAACAATTGAGATTATTGATAGTTAATCAAAAACAGCAGGGAGTTACAAATCTCACTTTCAGAGTTTTCGCAACTGATATTTCATTGACTAAATCTTTGCTCCTGCAGAATTAGTTGAGTACATTTTAGGGAGTATTTTTTTTTATTTAGTTGAGTCACTGATCCGTATGCTTTTTATACATTTACTCATTTCCCCAGAATTATAAATGCCTGTCTGGTTGTTTAACGTAAATGAGTTCTAAGAGAAAAGATAGATACCGTGTGAGAGCAAGTACTAATTTCCCATTTTCACTCAACGCAGATTTTTTTCCCCCCTTTGGCCTGATTTGAAGACGAAGAGCAGAGCTTTCATCAAAGTCTCTTTTAGATTTCAACCACTCATTGCGGGTTTTGTCCCTCTTCATTAATTTCGAACCAATATTTGCTGTCAGATCCACTAAGCCTCTAGGCTGGTAGTTTTTATGCTCATTTTTCAAGTACAAAATAGAAGACATAAATAGAGCAGTGTTCATAGCCTAACAAGATTAAAACAATGAGAAGCACTTAATGAAGTTGAGGATTCTCTTTGAACCTCTTCTTTCCTGCTCGCAGGCTGTAATGCACCCCTAAATTATTGCACTTCGGATTTGCATATTTTGAAACATAATTGTTCGAAAATAAAATCAGGGCAGATCCATGTTGTTTGAATTAATTAATTCCTGGTTCATTCTTTTATTGAAGATGAAATCAGATCAGTCAAAATTTGCCTTTTTTTAATAAGATTTCATTGAATCTGTCTTAAAATATTATTTAAATAAAAACGTCTTAGATAAATTAGCGTTTTTTTGTCATCACATTGCTTAATTCATATCTCCAGCGTCCTAAAGAACTAAAATTGACTACTACCGTAGTTGCAAATAAGTTACTTTTAAAAAGTGTTGTTTTTAAACTGAACATTAGATCGACACACTATATTTAATAACTCACTCATGTTCATAATGTCTATTTTTGCTGATGGTTTTATAGATCATTTTATTAGACATGTGATAAAACTATCTATAGTTGTATCATTTTAATATTTAAACTTGCCTCAATGGAACTTTGCAACTTTGGAACAAATTGGCATCTAAGATACAGCGATTCTCCATTACCAGAGCAATGCAACTGAAGACTAATGTTTTGTGTATTGTTAGAAATGGGCTACGCCAGTGGCACATTCACTTTGGTTATACACCAGAGGATTTGGGTTTTAACCTTTGTTTTATTTTTTGCTGGTTGTCACTTTAAATTCCACTTTCACACTCACTGCTGTTTTCCAACTCATCTTCTGGCAGTTTTCTTCCCTAGTGAAGCCCCAAAGGGAAGGTAAACCCAAGTTGAATCCGAGTACAGTTTCCATAAATGTTTTATTACCCGAACCCCCCTTGTGCGTTCGTGTAGGTTGAAACTAGTTAAGATACACAATGGTTTATCTCCGGGTAGGTTTATTTGTACCAAGAACTACATTATCAATCTGTGCTACTCATGTTTACAAAAAATATTAAGAGGAATATAATACAAAGGAAAAAAACAAACAAACAGACATACATTTCATAGCGTGTGTGTGTGTGTGTGTGTGTGTGTGTGTGTGTGTTTGCTCACCTCTCTCCCCCTTTTTTTCTGATCTACTCAGAAATAGATCAAGGTGGTTGTGGAGACCCTGGAATCCCAGCCTATGGCAAGAGAGAAGGAACGGGCTTTCGACATGGAGACAAGCTGTATTTTGAGTGCCTTCCAGCTTTTGAGCTTGTGGGAAAGAAGAACATTACCTGTCAGAAAAATAATCAATGGTCAGCCAAAAAGCCAAGCTGTGTCTGTAAGTAAAAGTCTAAAAAATTGAAATTTGTTACACTTCATCTTCATACTGTATCTGTGGAGAAGCATAGTGTATTATTACAGTCATGGATAAAGATTTCACACGGCTCTTTTCATCTTCAGTCTTTTGAGTTATTTACAGCGAATGTGATTAGACGATGGGGTACGAGATGTTGATGGTTTGGGGGGGTTTCAGAGTAATTGGGTATGTGTGATTGGTCAGTGTGCTTTAGGTTTGTCCTAAGGCTGGTTAAGATTTTTTTTTTTTTGTTGTCTTATTGTTTATTTTGGGGTTGCCATGGGTTTACCAACTTGGAAAAAAACAAACCAAGGCATGCAAAAGGATCAAGCCACAAAGGAAAACAGCCTTAAAGACAAGCAGCAAAAACGACATAACTAGGCACAGCTGAACAGAATAATGAAATAATTGATTTGAATTAAAACACAACACCTGATGGCAAACAAACGAGGAAGTGATCAGCGAAACCTGTCAGCATAAAAGACCCAACAAGGCAGGGACTCCAAACCCTGACCATCGGTGGAACTCGAGTGCTCGAGAGAAGAGCTCCTTTAATTCTAATAGTCGTAAAATTGATTGTACAAAGTTATGCAAACTAGGACAGAGTTTTTCATTTTTCTGAATGTAGAAAATTCACTGGAATCCATGTCACTAATTTCGAATTGTCCAGTCCTTCTTCTGCGATCTCCACATTGCAAAACTGTCATCACTGAATGTTAGATTAGAATATGTTTCAAAATAAACTAGACAAACACATTTGCCTGAATATTCAGTGAGAAAGTATTGTTTTAATCTTGTAGTGCTGAGCTCTTTAAAAAAGGCAACCATTTAGATTGTTACATTGTCTCTAACAAAGGTAAATGTGATGTTATTTTACTACAGTAAGTGCTATCATGCAATTATTATGATGATTTTTTTAAATGAATTATTGGCTCACGATTGTCCCTTATCCCTGATCTTAGTCTGGTTTTGATCTTTGCCCATGTTCATCATATGTTTTTGCTCCCCTGGATTTGACTTACCTTTTGCCTGATGGACATCGAATTAAACACTCATTTTCGACACTGCATATAAGTCTCGACCTGCTGTGTCCAATCCTAACAATCAGACACCCCTCTATTATTTTTTTTTTTGTAAGTACAGTCTTTATTTTTTCCCCCATTGTTTCAGACGCAGTAAGTTGTTTTCTATTTTACCATAATCTGGAAGCTTGCAAATATAGAAAAAAGGTTCCATTAGAATCGCCATTTACTCTCAGCGGTGATGTATAACATGATTATTAGCTCACGCAACAGCGTATTCCCTTTGAGTGAGCTATTCATCTCCAGTCCATCACTGAGCTCATTTTCGTTCTCCACATGGACTTTTAGAGATGCTTATTCCCCTCTCAGCTTTGTCCCAAATCCTGAAAATGAGTTGACGCCTGGGGAAAATTCCAGCAGATAAACACTTTCTCAAAGTCTGTGTTTTCATCATTTGCACTGGGTAATATCCAAGATATGTGCACTATTCACAGTGGGACATAGTTTATGTTTGTTTATTTAGCTTGTTTCGCTTCAAATGCGGCAAATGGTATATGTGATTCATGTTTGATGCTGTATGATTAAAACTTTACAAAAATATACATTGCAAGTCGTGTTTAAATTGCTAATGTAACATCACTTTACCCTCTTTTTTATAGTCTCGTGCTTCTTCAACTTCACAACACCATCTGGGGTCCTTCTCTCACCAAACTATCCTCAAGAGTATGGCAACAACATGCACTGCGTGTGGCTAATCATCGCCAAACCGGAGAGCCGGATCAACCTGGCTTTTAATGACCTGAGCATGGAGAAGCAGTTTGATTTCCTATCGATTAAAGATGGAGGCAAAGCCGAGTCACCCATCCTGGGCACTTTCTCTGGTGATGTGCTGCCATCACCCATCACTACCAGTGGCCATGTGGCACGATTGGAGTTTTTGACTGATCATACCTACACAGATCGTGGATTCAACATCACTTTCACAAGTAATTTGATTCAACTTTTCTCTAAAAGTGCTTTACCCCCAAATTTCCTAATGTGATTTTTGAATAATATTTTCACATTTTATTATTCTTTATCATTTATTTATCCTGCACTTCTTGATAAATAAGATATAGAATATTTTTAAATTCAAAATAATCTTTTGGGTATATAAACTGTACATTTTTGTGAATAATTCTAAATAAAAAAAAACTCCCTAAATAAAGTGGTTTTTTTCCATAAACTAAGGAAAGATGCAATATTTATAAACTTTTTAAATATTAAAATAAATAAAAAAATATTTGGTACCTACATAATCTGAACTGACAGATCTCACACTGTGAAATGTGTTTAAAAACAGTGAAGTCTTTTACATAGTTTTCGTGGGATCTTTTCCTTTTCTTCCTTCTATATTTTTTCATTGTCTGTCATGCATGGCTCTTTTTGAAATCCACCAACCGATTTTTAATAATGTATAAATCAGGACATTACAATGGCTGTTTCCTATAAATAAATTTGAGGTCAGTATAGGACCGTTGTCCTTTTGGTAGAAGTAGTCTTCTTTTCAGCCTCAGTTTCTACAGTTGGTGTGATGTTTGCTTTTATAATTTTCTAGAAATTAGTGGATTGTTTCCTTCTACCCGAACAGCATTTCATATGCCAGTAGCTGCCACACAATCCCAAAGATTTCCATATCCACCCCAGGCTTAATACTTGGCAAGCTGTTCTTCTCATGAAATACTGCTCATTTTATCTCCAGACATGCCTCTCCTGATTGTGACCAGAGTTCTATTCTGTTTCCGAAATGCATCAGGCTTCAGTAGATGTTTTGCTGCATACTTCTGGCACTGGATTTTATGATGGGAACACAGGAAAGGTTTTCTTCCGCTGCCTTTTGAAAAAAGATCTAGTCTGAGCAACAAAACAGTCTCCTGAATCTTCCTACAGAAATCGATTTTGATTAGTTTCTCTGTATTTTGAGTTTTTCTCTTTGAGAGTGGTCTTCCAAATCTCATCTTGGCCCTCACTTTCCCCCCCAACTGCCATGTTTTAATATCATCCATTGCAGTGGGAACAGTAAGAGGGAAATGCCTTTGCTTCTTTGCTTGCTATCTTCATGTTGCCTTTTTAGTAATCACTTCCACATGTTCCCAGCACACTCTGTGATTGGTTGGCCATCAATCCAGGGTGTGTCCCGCCTACAGACCCAAAATTGCTGGGATTGACTCCAGCTTCCCAAAAATTGATGGATGTATTTGATAGGAAATGCAGTAGATTACCGAGTAGCTGATGATGAAGAAGAACACCACAACTTAGAGATCTAATTGGAATTTCTTTCCAAATGTAATTAAATAAAGGAAGTGTTAATTGAAGCTATTGGGAGGGGATCCTGTGTGGTTCCTCACCCCATGTGTCTTGTTCTTCAGGCGAATGGAAGCTAATTAGGCAAATGACATACTTCATCAAAGATCTTTCTAGCACATGGAATGTTGGATCTCAAGTGAAAGGTTTTTAGTGGTTAGAAGAAAAGTTTTCTGAAGGCTGTTATTCTTTTTTTCTTTCCTTGGGATTCAAACCCATGACCTTGAGGCTGTTATTGTCATGCTTTAACAAGAACAAGCAGATTGGCTGGAAAGATTTCAACGGCTGGTAATGCATCATTTTGTCTGAAGTCTTATCGATGGGCATCGAGTTGCTCAGAGATTCCCATTCAAGCAAGGAACTTCAGGAGGCACATAAATCAATATTCTGTTCTAACTAAAATGAATTAGTGTAGTTACACAACTGAAACGATGAGCTGCAAAGTTTTCAGGTCAATGAAAGCACTAAAAACTCCCTCTTTAAGATTTTAGAGAGATTATATTTCTCTTTATCTTTTTTTTTTATTCTTTGTCTTTTTATATAAATAGGTGCATATAAATATAAGACAAACAAGTTTTCAGTTACATTTAAACAATATTGTATTTATAAAAGCAAGCGTTTTTATTTTCCAATTTTAGCAGCTTAAAAACTTGTGGGTGCTTACAATCGCCAATTTCAAATATTTACGTAAATTATAAGCGCTCATTTTTTTTAAATAATGGTTCTAGAGTTACTGATTATTAATTATTAATATTTGATCAGACAGACCATATTGCATCCAGTAGATCGCTGCGCTTAAGGCTAACGGATAGCGGCTAGCGAATCCGCTAGCAAAACCTTCAAAACAAAGAACACCGCAAAGTGATACAAGTTACAAGGTACTGTAGGTTTGTTAAATAAAGAAAAACCTGTTTTTTGAAGAGAAAATTTAAATAATATAGCCAGAAACAAAAACATTTTTTTTTTTACATTTTTATTTGGTGTCTGAAAAATCTGAGGGGTGCTTATATTCGTGGGGTGCTAATTTTCACGTAAATACAGTATATATATATATATAATATACTTAAAAGTACAGTAAAAATGTGACTGATATTTTACTTAAAGATGTTTTATTTGATCTTTTGTAGCATTCCGGCACAATGAGTGTCCTGATCCCGGCATTCCAGTCAATGGGAAGCGCTTTGGTGACAGTCTGCAGCTTGGCAGCTCAATCTCATTTCTGTGTGAAGAAGGATTTGTGAAGACCCATGGATCTGAGACCATTTCCTGCATTCTAAAGGATGGAAATGTTGTATGGGACAATGCTGTGCCTCGTTGTGAAGGTCAGAATAAAATGCTGTTACACCGAAGTCTTGATTGTGAATTAATTGCATGTTTGATAAACTGAGTGTCTGATCTTTAAATTCATGTTTAAATTATATATTTTCATCCTCAAGGAAACATCTTCCTGACTTCCTGTGTTTTGTGTAGTAAAATGTCATCCTTTTTTCTTTCAGATTTTTTTTTTCCATTTTTTTTTTCATTTATGTTATCAAGGCCTCAGTTATTCGCCCTCATTAATGTGTCCTTGTGGGTCTGTTCGTAAGCATTTGACTTTCTAGTAGAAAGAATTGCCCGACTGTTCATAACAACTCAAGTTAAAGCTAACCATTTTAAAACATTAAAAGAACAGTGAGTTCATTCATTTCAATTAACATTTTGAAACGGATTAACTCTCATGTCTTCAGCACCATGCGGTGGAAACCTGAAGGCTTCCGGTGGCATCATTCTGTCTCCTGGCTGGCCGGAGCTTTACAAAGAGGCTCTCAATTGTGAGTGGATTATTGAAGCCCCCCCAGGATATCCCATCAAAATCATATTTGACAAGTGAGTACATGGTCTTAATTTAGCTTTAATCCCAATTTAGCTTTATATTGCCCTTATCTTTGAATAGAAATGCTTTAAATTAATTGAATATTTACTGTACATAGTATATATGCGTAACATTCAATGCAAAAATTGTAGAACAGATTATGAAAACTTTTTTTTACAGGGAATAAATTTCAGCGACGACTGAAAGCGAGCAGATTGCTTGTTTTAGTGGTCCGCTGCCATAAAGCAACACATAAACTTCTAGGATTTATTTTGAGTGATCTACGCTTTCACGATGAATGATTCACTGTTCGTTCCCCCATTGTAAATATGAAACATCGCAGAATAGAACTAGGAAAAGGACTGTGATAGATTTGCCTCGCTGTGAAACTGCCATGTTGATACACAGGGTTGTTTAATCCACAGATTTCGGACTGAAGTTAACTACGATGTTCTGGAGGTACGGGATGGGCGGTACCCTTCCTCGCCTCTGATTGGCAGTTACCAGGGCACACAGGTTCCACAGTTCCTCATTAGCACATCCAACTTCCTGTACCTGCTGTTCACCACCGACAAGAGCCATTCCGACATTGGCTTTCGCATCCGATATGAGAGTATGTCCAGTTACATTTGTTCAAAAGTTTGATTGATTGGGTCAGTTATTGTTTGGTTTTTTACTATTTGTAAGCACAGTTTGGTGTTCTGTGAGCATAAAATGTATGTTTTGTTTTTTTGGGATGAGTGACGCAATTAGTTAAAAGAAAATGTCCACGTCCTACCGCTGTAACAATAATGGGGTTTTTTTTTCATCATGTAGATTTTTGTTCTTTTTTTTTCCTCCCACTAATTTCTTTTGTGGGTATAATTACATTAATCTGATGGGGATGGTACCTGAGAAAACAAGGAGCAAAGAAGGCATCATTAGGAATAATGGTCACATTCTCTTCGGATAGGCGATGATTTTAATCAGGCTGTGCAATCATAATATAATAAGATGGTGATTGTTTTTTTTTTCTCCCCGAACGCAAGGCGTACAGCAATAAATGCGTATTGCCGACTTGTGAACAACTAAATAAGCTCCATTACTATGCTGTGATTTGGTTCTTAGGCAGTAGTTTTAATAGAAAACCATATTACGCTGCACTTTCCCCCCCCTCAAGCTCTGCAGTTGCAGTCGGACCACTGCGTCGATCCCGGAATTCCTGTTAATGGCCAGCGGCATGGCCATGATTTCTACGTGGGTGCGCTGGTGACGTTCAGCTGCGAGGCGGGATACACCCTCAGTGACAGCGAACCACTAGAGTGCGAACCCAACTTCCAGTGGAGTCGTCCCCTTCCCAGCTGTGATGGTATGCCTTGTCTACTACAGAGAAAACATTCCACCAGAAAAGGACACTTTAGAGACAGGTCATTTATTCAAGCAGTGTAATTGCTCCCAGACTCAAAGGGCCTTTGCAGACTTAAGTTACCCTTTCCACTGGTTTCTGTTCCTGAAGGCCTTTAGAGCCATTATTGATTTTTTTTTCCCCATTCTTTTTCATATGCTGATGACCTTCAGAAGGGCATACATAGTAAAATTCTATATGCAGACGTATGATTGTTTTTTTTTTATTGGTTTAGACTTTGCATCATTCGTAGCTTAATTTCTAAAGATTGCTAAATGTATAAATGTGATGTCTGTATCTTTTCTTGTTTACTCCAGCACTTTGTGGAGGGTTTATTCAGGGCAACAGTGGCACCATTCTGTCTCCTGGGTTTCCTGACTTTTATCCTCATAACCTCAACTGCACTTGGTTGATTGAGACGTCACACGGTAAAGGTAAGGTTTTGAAACTAAGTTAAAGTTTTTTTCTTTTAACTACGGCCCATGTGCCTTGTCTAGCCTGCGAAGTTACCGTTTGGTCTACCGTTTCTTTCCAGATTCACTTAATTTGTGATTTTTTAATAACTTTCTATTTAAATAACCAATTTGAAGAAAGTTCTCTCAGTTTAATGCCTTACTCTCAACAATAAAATTACAATACTACAATAGGTATAAACCACAAATGAATGAAAAACATGTTTTGGCAACTACACTCATTTTAAGAAGAAGAAGAAGAAGAAGAAGAAGAAGAAGCAGAAGAAGAATACCTTTATTTGTCCCAACAATGAGAAGTTTACATTTTGCTGCAGCCACAATGGTAATCAATAAACACAGATAAAGAATATGAATGGAAAAATATTGCACATTATTAATATACAAATTAGAATACGAATGAAAAAAAAATTTGCCCATCACAATTTTTTGCCCATATTGCTGGTGTCCAGTTTACCTTTCACACCTTCCACTTGGAGAGTCCACATTGTCACCTTTTAGTAACGACATTTTTAGAAAAGGGCAGCTCCTCTCAGCCTCTGTATGACTGGGGCAATATTGCCGCCGCCTCTCAGCACTGGTCTTTTCGGCAACTACTCAGCTCGGATCCGCTTTCTGTAATTATATTGAATATTAATCACACATTTTTATAAACATCATGGCCCGAAAAAATCACAGCGTAGTTTGGTCCCCAAGTCATGAAAGCATAAAGTTACACACACACACAGTTAAGTGACACACACAAGCCCGGAGCAGTGGGCAGCCTTAAGCTGTAGCACCCGAGGAGAATTTGGAGTTATGGAACCTACAAGAATGGGATTTGAACCAGCAAAGTCCAACTCCCCTCAGTGGACCACAGCTGCCTACTCTCAAACAAGGAGCCCAACGTGGTGTCCGAATCTTCAACTCTGAGATTCTCATGCTCTACTGATTGAGCTAGCCAGACGTCATTGTAACACCTCCATGTAAAAAAAACAAAAAACAAACATTTTGTCTTTCACTCTGTAGGTGTCCAGTTTACCTTTCACACCTTCCACTTGGAGAGTCCACATGATCACCTTTTAGTAACAGAAAATGGCAGCTTCTCTCAGCCTCTGTGGAGACTGACTGGGTCAATACTGCCGCCGCCTCTCAGCGCTGGTCTTTTCGGCAACTACACAGCTCAGATCCGCTTTCTGTCAGACTTCTCCGTGTCCTACGAGGGCTTTAACATCACCTTCTCAGGTAGAAGAGACCTTGGAAACTCTGCTACTTACATGTAAAACGTTGTCCAAATTTACTCCGTCTTATGTTCCTCTGCAGAATATGACCTTGAGCCGTGTGAAGATCCTGGTGTGCCGCCTTTTAGCACTCGCAAGGGGCTGCAGTTCGGAGTGGGGGACGCGCTCATCTTCTCCTGTTTTCCTGGTTATCGTCTGGAGGGGCCTGCAAAGGTGGTCTGTTTGGGGGGGCGTCGGCGGGTTTGGAGTTCCCCTCTGCCAAGGTGTGTGGGTAGGTGGTCACATGCTTTTCACTTTGCTTTGTTTGCAAGTTCTAGAGTAAGTTTCCACTTATTTGCTCTGACTCACCCGCTCAGGCCTTCACTGAATCTTCATAGGTCAAAGTAAATGGATGAAGCAGTTCTCAGATGAGTGTCACAAAACTGCTGAAGGAGTCAAGAATGCAAAGCTATGAATCCATCCAACGAACAAAAAAATGCTGGGTTAGGACCAGATGTGGATTGCTTTAGTAATACGGGACCAGCAATAATGTAGCATGTTTCTGATTTAGTTCTGTAAAAATAAAAGATAAATGATGGCGACGTCTCAATACGGATTTTAGTTTTTGCCCTACCTATTCTTTTTCCAATTTTTACACATGGAAACGCTCTCTCTCTCTCTCTCTCTCTCTCTCTCTCTCTCTCTCTCTCTCTCTCTCTCTTTCTCCATTCCAAATTAGTTTTTACATTACAAAAATAGATTTTTTTTATGACTTTAATAGTCAGTGCGTGCCTGAGCAAGTTTCACTGTTCTTTACACGATTCATCTGAGATGTTCGATGTTTTGCCTCCTTCGCTTCAGCTGAATGCGGATCATCTGTCACTGGGAAACAAGGTGTTTTACTCTCTCCAAACTACCCCGGCTATTACGGTAACAACCACGAGTGCATCTACTCCATCCAAACCCAACCTGGGAAAGGAATCCAGCTCCGAGCTCGGGATTTTCGCCTGGAGGAGGACGACATGCTCAAGGTAAATGTCATTATTTGGGCTCCACATGCAGTTCACGTCTAACACACAACTGTGTTTCACCCATTTCAGGTGTATGATGGGAAGAGCAGCAACTCACGCTTGCTGGGGGTCTTCACGGGTTCCGAGTTGATGGACGTGGCTTTAAACAGCACGTCCAGCAGCATGTGGCTGGAGTTTATCAGTAACAGTGACAACACCAGCAAAGGCTTTGAGTTGTACTTTACCAGTAAGTGACAGTAGAACGTATCATACATTTTCTCACCACACAACGTAGTTTCGAGGGCTTTTTCTTATGTATTTCAATTTTGTTTTAGGTTTTGAGTTGGTAAAGTGTGAAGACCCAGGTGTGCCTCAGTTTGGTTATAAGCGTGAGGACAGAGGACACTTTGCAGGGAGTACTGTGTCTTACAGCTGTGACCCTGGATACAGCATAAAGGGACTGGAGACTCTTACGTGTCTTCGAGGCGACAGGAGAGCGTGGGATAACCCTCTCCCACTGTGTCTGGGTAAGACCTTATCAAGCATCCATCATCATACAGAATGTTCATCTTCAGTAAAACGAATTATTTTGTAATTATCAAGCAATTGACAACTGTATGGGTATGTTCAGTGCGTATGTTGTTCTCCAAGTTTCTTGTGTCAGTCATTATATTTATTATGTATTATTATTAATAATAATAAAAAATAATATGTCATTAGTAGTTATGTTATTTTAATCAACCACCTCTATTAGAACGCCATGGGGTTATAATTTTCAACTCTTTTGTCATGGTGGCACTCTATTGAGGTGGCGTTCTACTAGAGAGTGGCAGTGTATTTTTAAACGTGTTGGTCACAATGTTATAGGACAAGCTCCCAGAGGATACAATGTGATATCACTTGTAGATACATGTATAGGGGTGGCGTTCTATTAGAGGTGGCATTCTACTAGAGGTGGTGTTAAATTAGAGGTATTATGGTATATATAAAAACAACAACCGAATAAAAGCATGTGCTTGATGACTGTAATGCTCTTCTGTCTAGTGTATATAGCATTCAATTGTGTTTTTAGCTTTGTGTAAACATTAGCTGTCCTTTAATACATTTCTTCAAATGCTCTTCTTTTTGTATGTTACTTCATAAAAGTGTCTGCCAAAGTATTGTAATGTAAAGTAAAGACTTGTTTTATCTCTAACTCATTGCACTGCCAACGCCATAGTATTGAACTATTTGTGAACTATATCTTTTCATAATTTTTTGCTGATCAGTGGGAAAAAATAATTCCAAGCTGTGGTTGTGCTTGCATGTGAAAATGTGATTGTAAAGTCTTTCTCGTGTGAGCGAGAAATATTGTGCTCTGCCTCCCGCTCAAAGTAGATATTGAATGATGCTACTTCCTAAACTTAGTTTTCAAAGACCTTTAGGCAAACTGCAGTCTTATGGGGGAAAAAGCAATTGGAAGCATGGGCGAATAGTTTTCAACGGGACCCTAAATATTACTGTGGAAACCTGGAGGGGTAGAAACATTAGGAGGTTGTGTAGGAATTTGGGGGAGATGGATTTTTATTTAATGTGATTAAAAGTTCTGATAAAAATGAGTAAGTCCATTTTATTTATTTTTGTGTGTCATGTTATCTTACTGTAATAACAGAGGCAAATAAATGTTTGCTACTCATTAGATTTCTTTTTTTCAAAGCACAAACTTTGATGGGTTGAACACAAGACTTTCCCAATCTCCTGATCCGTGAAACTGGATCTGTCATACCCTCCACCTCCATCCACTTCACAAACTAGTGATTTGTTTCTTTAACCCCCCACAACTTCAACAACCTATTGCCCCTGTATAAGATGGATAGGCATGTCTGGTGCTGATGATAATATCTATGCTATAGCCATGGAAAAATGCCCTCCCACAGGAAGGCTCAATCCTGGGTGTGATATACTGCCCCGTGCTCATCAGCTCTGCTCATCATTCATGGAGAGCTCAACACAAAATGCACCCATAGAGAAAAGTTTATTAAGGTGTGCGTGCGTGCGTGCGTGCGTGTGTGTGTGTGTGTGTGTGTGTGTGTGTGTGTGTGTGTCTTTGTGTATGTTGGGGCCCACAGCTTTAAAGATCTGTTCAAAGGTCCTTTGATGGGATTTTATATAGATAGATAGATAGATAGAGAGAGAGAGAGAGAGAGAGAGAGAGAGAGAGAGAGAGAGAGAGAGAGAGAGA
>MU204349.1:10682349-10698108 GCA_017309775.1 Paedocypris sp. Pulau Singkep
ATATATATATATATATATATATATATATATATATATATATATATATATATATATATATATATATATATATATATATATATATATATATATATATATATATATATATATATATATATATATATATATATATGAATATATATATATATATATATGAATATATATACACAGATACATACGCACACACACACACACCATTAAAAAAATTCAAACATCCAACCATCCATCCATTTTTTTACCTTATGTATACATTTTTATATTGTGTATATGTCATTTATTATGAATAAAGAATGTAATGTCTTCACATCATCTGCTTAAGGTAGAAGACAAACATCACCACATAATGCAGAAAAATCTTGTGATTTAAAAATGTCATTTTTGCCAAACAAATGTCATCAAATGTAATGTGAAGGGTTAAAAGTTTGGGTGCAAAAGATGTCAAGGTTCACAAGACTCAAGGTTCACTTTCATAACCTCAAATATCTTCTCATATTCAAAAATCTTTAACTCAGCATTTTCTCAGCAAATCCTCTTGAATATTTTAATAGTACATATGTATTCATAGTGTTGTCAACACTGCTGACGGGTCACTAGTTATTTTTATGCAAAGGCTGACAAACACAAGCTGCCTTCGACCCCCGGACCAAACTTTGTATGTCGGTGTTAAGGCCTTACTTATACAAAACACATAGAGATTTTAGGTCAAGTCCCAAAATAAATAGAGATTTTAGGTCAAGTCCCATTGTAAAATCCCAGCTCTCATGTTGTTACCTCTCACACTTCTGCGTCATTGTTTTTCAGTGGTGTAAAGTACATGAATAAATGGACTGTTAATATACTTTATGCATTTTTTGGCTACTTTGTACTTGTACTTAGTTAAAAAATATAAGCAACTTTTACTCTCTACTTGACTACATTTTTTATGAGTATATGTACTCTTTACTCCACTACTTTTGAATGGAGACTTAACGTTGGTCATTACATTGTGATTGTTCGCATCTTTCTTTACCGTGGTAAATTTCTTGGGCAGATGAGGTAATGAAGGTATTGGATGCTTTTTATGGACAATACAACTTGAACGTGAATTAGCATTTGTTCTTTGTAGCACATTTGCGTTTGACTGAGTTTGAGATTATCTTTTTGTTCTTTATCTATTTTGTTCTGCTAGTTGGAAACAATGAGGTGTTACATTTAATTATTTAAAAATTAATAAGTTTCTTATTTTTCAAACTTTATTGAGCCTATATTCAGTACAGGTAAAATACTTGAGTTCTTTTGAAATCGGATGCATTACGACTTTACAACTAAAGTCTTCTTGGAATTGGTGTCTTGTAATGGAGTAATTTGTACAGTAAGGTATTTTACTTAATACTTTTACTCAAGTATGCTGTTCAGGTATCTTTTACACCCCTGATGTTTCTCTACTGCTTTTACTGTGTGTAATGCTTTCACGATCTCCATCCACAGGCTGCACTTCATGGTGTTCCACACAGAGGAAGTGCATGATGTTCTGCGGATCTGGGACGGGCCTCAGGATGGAGGTGTTCTTCTGAGAGAGCTGAGTGGTTCCACACTTCCTCCGGATCTCCACAGCACCTTTAACTCTGTCAGTCTGCAGTTTACCACCGATTTCTTCACCAGTAAGCAAGGCTTTGCTGTGCAGTTTTCAGGTACGTGTGTCATTTTTACAATATGATTGTATAATAATGCTTCTTACATGTGACTGCCATTCTCAATGGGGTTGCTCTTTAGTTGCTTTCAATTATAAATTACAATTTTGTGTGTGTGTTTTTATGAAAATAGCTGTAATTGTCAACATTTATATTTTGAAAAAAAAAAAAAAAAAAAAACCAACAACACTGGTTGTTAGCGTTTTTGCTGGTATTTTAGCTTGTTTATCTGCTAGTGGACTAGCAGTTTTTGGCTAGAGACTGTTTTTCATAAGTTTGAGTACGGCATTAATCCTCCTTAGCAAAGCTTAAAAACACATATCACAGTTACACCGTGAACAAAACACAGTGAACAAAAGTAACAGTGGAACAACATTTTCATCAGCAGAGAGTTTCAATGTTCTTTTTATGAGTGTGCCATTATATCTGACAATACCAATACTAGATGTTGAATTAAAACTTTCCTGAATACTGTGTATATCAAATCAAATTTATTTATATAGCACAGATTTTTACACAACCGTGGTTGATCCTAAGTGCTGTACAGGGTAAGGAACAACGATAAAAAGAATAATAAAACCTCATCAGCGTGATAAAACTCATAAAACAAGGGTACAAATGAGAACAGTCAAAATATAGATGAATTAAACAATTTAACACCAAGTTCATATACAAATACACAGCGTCAATCCAAAGTGCGGGAGATTTACACACGTATTATTTACACATATAACAGTTGTTATAAGCCAAAGCAACTTAATATTTTGCAACATAATATTTTACAATTGAACATATTTAAACACACCTTTTCCATTTTAGTTTCTACAGCTACTTCCTGTAATGATCCTGGCATTCCAACAAATGGCAGTCGGATTGGAGACAGCAGAGAGCCTGGAGACCGGGTGCTATTCCAGTGTGATCCCGGATACGTCCTACAGGGGGCGAGTAAGATCTCCTGCACTGAGATCAACAACCGTTTTTTCTGGCAGCCTGATCCACCCACCTGTTCTGGTAAGAATTAGCCAAATAGAGGCAAGTAAACACTCCAGTTCCCCATAGACTCTTCCAGTGGGACGTTAAAGCAAAACACAAAAACCACGTGGGAAAACCACATGTACTGTAATGTTGGTCATTTGTTTGTGCTTATGGTGTAAATAGAATAGAATAGAATAGAAAATAATAAAACGTGTTGTCATTGTATCAATGAAATCGGGATCAATATAAATTAATAAAAAAATATCCACACTGACTAAAATGAATATAAAAAAATACAATACATCAAAATGTAATACAAAACATGCAGAATACAGTATATCTTAATATTACAAAATACAAGAATATAAAATACCATTTGACAAAATAAACAATAAAAAGACAAAATACAGAATGTTAAATTAATATTTACATTATTATTTTGCACGGGTTACAGAAGGTGCAGCTGCAGGGTTTATTTATTATGGGGTCTAATATTGTTAAAACATACGTTATGATCATTTCTACTTTATGGTCATCAACTTTCTGATGTGGAGATTGTACACGGTTGAATTACCCAATGCTTTAATTTTGAGAAGCGCTTTCAACATTTCACGTTTTTATTTACATTCTAAATAAGACCAATCTTTCCTGGTTTGCAGCTCCATGTGGAGGGAATCTGACTGGTCCTAGTGGTCTCATCCTTTCCCCTGAATACCCGGAGCCTTACCCTCATGGCAGGGAATGCGACTGGATCGTGACAGTGATGCCTGACCACATCATTTCACTGACCTTCAATCAGTAAGTAATGTTTATTAAGACTAAGTAGCTCTTTTCTCTCTGAAACGTATTTCGATAAAATCGTAACTATGTTCAACATCTTTGGTCCTCCTTTAGCTTCAGTCTTGAGCCAAGCTATGATTTCCTGCACGTCTATGATGGGCCCGACTCTCTTTGCCCACTGCTGGGCAGCTTTTATGGAACGGACGTCCCTGATCGCATTGAGAGCAGCTCCAACACGCTTTTCCTGGCCTTTCGCAGCGATGCCTCACTCAGTAGCAATGGATTCGTGCTTCAGTACACAGGTAGATTAAGTCACATGAGGTTTTCTTGAATCTTCTGGTTGTATTACAGAATGACCTGGATTCTCACGTTCTTTGTCTTCCGTTCCCTTGTTTCATCGTTTGTCGTTGGATTGTGCTTTATTCAGACAGCACTTTGAATGTCGCCTTGATCACCTTCTCAAGCACTTTTATGTTTTGTGTGTAATTATCGACCCATGGCACTTCTCGCAGTCGTCTGGAGAGGAATTATGAAAATGAAAAGGCAGAATGTGCTTGCTGAAGCTGCCATTTGATCAATGTTCAGCCGTCACACTAAAGGCTCATTGCAAATGAGAACAAATGCATGTTTGCTGTCCCTGCGTGAGCCTTCTGACCTCGGCTCTAATGACGCTTTGCCCAATTTGTTTAGAAAATGACAGACTTACCCAGTCAAACTAAATACAGAAAGTACCAGATTAAAAACATGGACAGTTAACTAGAAGAGGTATCCTCGGATGAACATATAGTGAAATAACTTGAGAGAGAGAGAGAGAGAGAGAGAGAAACAGATATAAATGGATGAAAAGATGGAGAGCAACAGGGATGAAATATGTTTAAGGTTAAAGAGATGAAAGATAAAGGAAGGTTAAAGAGAATGTTAAGAGAGAGAGAGTGAGAGTTATAGTATGGGATGGATGGATGGATGGATGGATGGATGAATGGACGGACGGAGAAAGAAAGATAGATCAAGAGAGAGATTTCCTCGATTGAACATCTAGTTATGTAACTGAAGAAACGGAGAGTGTGCGTGTGAGAGAGAGTAACAGAAACAAAAGGATGAATGTGAGATAGGAACATAAGTGAGAGAGAGACAGTTAGAGAATTAGATGGATGGATGGATGGATGGATGGATGGATGGAGAACAACATAGATGAAAGATAGAAAAAATTAAGAGAGAGGACGCGAGTTAGAGCATTGGATGGATGGAGGGATGGACAAATGAATGAACAGATAGAATCTGTGATATGATGGATGATAGCAGGACCGAAATGTGCTTGCATGAATGGAGAGAGATATAACTAGAAAGAAAGATAGAAAGAGTCGAGAGAGAGAAAAAGAGAGAGGTTATGTTGACTGAACATTAGTGATCAACTCTAGAAACAGAGAAAGAGGGGGAGAGAGAGAGAGAGAGAGAGAGAGAGAGAGAGAGTAACAGAAATAAATGGATAGATAGATAGATGGACAATGATGAATGAGTTAGTGCATTGGATGGATGGATGGATGAAAGAATTGATGGACAGATGGATAAACAGATAGAATGATGGATGAAAGCCTGACGGATGTGAGTTTGCATGAATGGTGGGATATAGATCCTGGGAGAAAGAAAGATAAAACTGGAAAAGATAGAACGAAAGATAGAGAGTGTAACAGAAATAAATGGATGTATAGATGGAGAACAACACGAATGAAAGATATAGAAGGTTAAGAGAGAGAGTGAGAGTTAGAGAATTGGATGGATGGATGGATGGATGAAGAACAACAGGTTTGAAAGATAGGGAAGGTTAAGAGAGAGGGCACACGTTAGAGCATTGGATTGATGTAGAGATGCATGAACAGATAGAATGATGGATGATATGTTTGCATGAATGGAAAGATATAAAACTAGAGAGAAAGAAAGAATGGGTTGAGAGAGAGAAAAGAGAGAGAGAGAGAGAGAGAGAGAGAGAGAGAGCGCGCGCATGCACTCTTTAGCTCACCCTCTGTTGGGCTTGATGGAATGAAGAAGAGTATTCTCTCAATCTGGTGCAGCAGATGGACACAGTGTGTGGCACTTGAGAAGCTCCAGTTCCAGACCCTAGTCTCCTCACAACAAATTAGTATTAACTAATAATGAGGAATGAAATCATTAATATACTAGTGCTTTGTTTACTGTAGTACCACCCAGGAAGGAATGTTTGCATAGCTGATTCACATTGTTGACGAGCTTCAGGTGCTGTCAGCCTTTTCACACACCAATCAGATTCTCTCGGACTCCCAACCGCGTCCGATTGGCCTCTGAAGTGCAATATGTGGGCCAAGGCTCTGCACGCTTGACCGAAAGTTAAGTAAACAGCACAGACAACGTTGCTCGTCTGAAGCACTTCCTGCCAGCTCAAACATTCGTCACGTCCAAATGCACAATCCTCACTCGCCGACACACACAGTCCAGTTGACGTACCTGAGACGGAGCTTCAAAGTGGCTGTAGTCCGCTCTTATTTACTCCCCATTGTCACACTCATTTTGTTAAAGCGGTGAGAAGCAGGTGGAGGAAGCCAAACTGTATTAAAGGCAGTGCAGACTGGGAGCTGTCATCACACCAGTCAGCCATGAAAGCCACATGCCTTGGTTCCAACCCACGTAATGGCTCAATGAAATCTGCATTCTGCCTGCAAACGTGAATGTTCTTAACCAATTTTCCCACTCTGACGGAACCGGTTGATTGCCTTCTACTTTTAAACCAAAGGATGCGCTGTACCATCCACATATCTGGCTGGGTGATGGAGTGTTTTGTCTAGTCAGCAGATCTAATATAGCTCGGTGTCACTTTTAATATGTCCTGGGTCAGCCTTTCATGCTCTACAGGGCATTTAGATTGCTGCGGCGTGTTTTCATATTGTGAATTTATAGAAACATCTGCTTCTGCTCATTTGAAAGATCTTTCAAGTGCACAAAGCGTCTGCCCTGTATTCGTTCTTTGATGTTTATTTAAAGGGATTCTTTATTAGGATTCATCTGAGAAATAATCTGCATGCAGGGTGCAGAGCTGAGCTAGCAAAGCATTAATGACGTCCCAGCCAGCACAATCCGAAAAGCATTGTTCAGGAAGTTAGTCGGTGGTTTAACTTTTTACAAGAGAAGTTAATTGTTGTTTAATTAATCACTAATTCACTTTGTAATATGTACTGTAGATATTTTTTCAGCTGTTTTTGTGTGTATGTCTGTGTGTACTGTACTTTTGTGCGTATGTACAAATTAGCAAATTCCATTTTTACGGCAATACAAGCACGAATATAAGCGTTTTTCAGGCACGAAATACAAATTCTTCTATTAATATGTGAACAAAAGATCTTTGATTTCTTGGTGTTCTGACTTTACAGAAGCCAAATATTCTAGCGAAATACTTTTTTTTTCACTTATTTTAACAAATCTGCATAAATGCATGTCTGCCTCCGAAACCATTATTTAAAGAAAGAAAAGAGGACACAATGTATAAGTGCACCACTGCATAAAGACAACCTATTTAAAAGTGTTTATGATAAATAAAGGAACGTAAAAATGAAACTCGATTCAAACTTGGGAAAACCATCAGAGCCTAATCTCTAAGTTCTCAACAAAATCCAGTCAATGTTACCTAATGTTATCAAATAACTTTTCTCCAAGAATGTTTGTGAGCAAAAGTTACAATTCCTTGCATCTTGTCAACTCTTTATTGTCACTTACCAGGCTTTATGTCCTACTTGTACCTTAAGACTCGAACAAGTCATTCTACCCACTGTACCACCCCGTATATTGTTTTCGGAATGTTTATTCAATACTCTATTGGCACATCTTCCAAAATAAACGACAAGCATAATATAGTTGTATTAACATTCTTTACATGCTGTTGTTTTTGTCTCCTGTATGTCCAAAGAAAATCCCAGGGAGTCCTGCTTTGAGCCCGGTCTGGTTCGCAACGGAACTCGTGTTGGCACTGAGCTGAAGCTGGGTGCCAGTGTGACCTATTACTGCGACAATGGCTATATTCTGGAAGGAGATGCCACTCTAACCTGTATGATGGGGGGAGATGGCAAGCCTGGCTGGAACAAACCAAAGCCTGTTTGCTTAGGTAAAACCAAATGCGTGTAAAGGTGTTTGTTGCTGCTACCATGAATGTTGGAAGGTTGAAACTAGAGGAATACAAAGACATGCCATTATGATAAAGACTAGGGATGTCTAGCAGGGCAGCACAAGAATCAGAAAAGTAATTGGAGTTGAATAAGGGAAACACAGAGGTGATGAGAAGAACAGAAAATGGGTCTCTAATGCCAGATGTCTCGTGCTGTCTTTCTCAGCCCCATGCGGTGGTCAGTATTCTGGTCTGGAGGGTGTAGTGCTCTCGCCTGGCTATCCTGGAAACTACAGCAGTGGCAGGACTTGCCTGTACTCAGTTATTGTGCCAAAAGACTACGGTATGTAATAATACCATTACCTGTTATTTTTCAGTATTTTCTATTTTTTTTTTTTTACCGTAGACGTGTCATTATTTTAGTCATTACGCAGCATGCTCACATCTTTGACTCATCATGCTCATTTTATCCTTTTGCAAAGTGGAGAAGATCCAGCTGTTATAGGTTATTCAGCCGCATATCAGATAGACTCTCAAATGGCTTCGGCGGCTTTTGTGTGACCACAGGACCCTTTCATTTGATCCATAAAACACGAAGGTCATTTAGCCAATTTTGAGTTCCTACCAGGCCCAAATTAACACATGCGAGCATGCTCTATTTCTCCGGGTCAAGCCGAGCTTGGAAACGGGGATAATCACGGCAGAAAATTTCATTGGGATGGCATAGTGACTTTGAACAGCTGGGGGACAGAAAAAAATCACGGGGTATCTATTTTTATAGCACTCATTTTGAAAATTCAATCTGCGATGTGCACTGTGATGTGTATAAAGAGGGCAGCCGGTGTGAATGGCATTAAAATTGACTTAAAGTTACGTTATTGGTTGCTTGCTTGAGAGGAGTACCTGAAAACCATACTTTTACTTAAGAATTACTCCAATACAAGTTACAAGTCACCAATTCCAAGAAGTTGCCGATATCGCCACAAGAAATTGGATGAAATTAGTAGAAACTGATGCCGACTTGTCACAATGTAATAAGTGTCCATTCAAATGTAGTGGAGTAAAGAGTATAGATAATAACAAATGTAGTCAGGTAGAGAGTAAATGTTTCTTATATTTTTTTTTTATATGCAGTACAAAGTATAAGCAAAGTAGCCAAAAAATACATATGCGGAGTAACAAAGTCCATTTGAAACCAATCTTGTTTTATATATGTATTCTTCAATAAAGCAATGTTTTTTGTGTGTGTTTACAGTGGTTTTCAGCCAGTTTGCGTTCTTCCAGACGGCTCTTAATGATATAGTGGAAGTATACGATGGGCCTACCCAACATGCTCGTGTCCTGAGCTCGCTCTCTGGGGCACACACAGGTAAAAATGCTCCTCAAATCAATATTTTTCCATTTTTTCTAATTGTCTTGTATTTTTGATAAAAACACATGGTTTAATGCGACATCCAGACAGCTCATTACACGCCTGAGCCAATTGGTGTTGCTTTTACACATCTTTACAGTTTTACAGCAAGTTAACATAATCCTTTTAGCTTTATACCCTTGGCTCACAGTAGTAGTATGAATCCCTGGAGTCATGGGAGTTTATATATTTATCAGAACATGTAGTCACACAAAGATAAAGACAAACTCAAGAGGATGAAACAGACTTTTTCATAACAAGCTCAGTGAATCTCATAAACACTTTTCTATGGGATCAACATAATAAGGCTCTTTCCTCGCAGCAGAAAAGAAAACAGAATTAAATACACAGAAAAAACAGACTCCCTGAATGGGTTTTTCCATTGAGACATTGAGGCTGAAAGCTTTTATTCGGGCATAATGGCATTCCGTTTAATGCGGTCAGTTGTGGAGATTTCAGCTTGAAGATTAGCAGGGTTTTCTCGCTTGCTCTCTCAGCTCCTGACATTCCCATGACAACACTGAAGAACTGGATACGTTTTCAGGTTGTTTTTTTTTCGTTCACCCTTCACACCAGTCAAACCTATGATTAGCATGTGGCGTGAAAGCTCTCCACGCAGGATAGGTGAGCAGCTCAGAGCGTATTTACTATCTAGGATGCGCTTTTTAGTTCCTATGCTGGTGTAAAATCAGTGAAGTGTGCTGGCGGCTGCTGGAAATAATGCTGATTTTGGAGCGTGAATGGAGAGCACGGAATCATGAGGATTGACACTCAATCGTGAACACTGCAGTTTTGTTCGAAATTTATTTCGTTTTATGTGAGTTGAGTTAAAAACAATTGGCCGCACATGTCACTATTGATGAATGTTCTTAAAAAGTCCGGCAGAGCATCCGCAACACAAATTGAAAACTGGTTATCGAATGCTAATTCAATCAAAGGCTAGTTTGAAATCACTGATGAATATGCACAAACCTGTTTATTGTGCGCTTAGTTTTAAGATCAAATATAAGATTTGAATATTTCAGTTTTTACATAAATATAAGCATTGTAAATTTACAAGCTACATAAAATCATGAGTGAAATATGTAAAAAAAAAAAAGTTCTTTAAAAATGTTTTCAGTAGTTTAAGGATGCTTTCACACCTGTGGTTTGGTTCATTTGGTCCGGAACAAGGTCAATAAATGATACATTGTTGCCTTTTTCTGGCATTTTGGTCCATGTTCACACACACTTTTTCTCTCATCAAAACCGAACCAAAATTCATTCATGTGACAACATTCACGTCACTCATTGGCCAGATGTGTCCTTTTAATATTTCCTAAGCAGCTTTTCAGTTAATCAGAATTGCGGGTAATAATTAAGTAGTAAATAAAGCAAATAACATGCCGTTATTTAGTCTGGAGTGACGACTTTGCTGGCTTATTGTGCCTATATTAAACTGTAGAACTATCGTGTATAGTTTGTATTGATCGCTTGAAACAAACATGTATTACATACACACATTTATATTTTGAGAGTGTAGTGCAAACGGGGCAGCAGAAAATAGTTTTATGCTGCACTCGGCGAAGGCAAAAAGGCTTTTGCATTTCATTTTTGCGTTTTTACATTTTGCAACCAGAGTTTGTTTGGAAGTGTCGTTTGTCCGCTTTTGGTGTGGACCAGAGTTTGATTGCTGCTTTCACACCTGGCCAAGTTCCAAACAATGAAACTTCTGATGCGATTCAGGCGTGAAGCATCCTTAGTGTCACTCAACACCCAAACTCCCTATGACCCAGAACTTGAAAAGGAGTTCAGGAAATGGATGGATGGATGAATTCACCTCGCTTTAAGGACCTTCATAGTTTTTCGCAACCTGTGGTAGGATGTGTATAGGCCAGGGAACCCCAAGCAGCATGGCACCGTAATAACATGGCGATCGCATCAGACAGCAGGTATGAATAAATCAGCGGTCAGAGGTTTGCCACACCTCTGCTTCCACTGGATTACTAGCTGTCATTGTGTCGGACACCCACAGCGGCCTGTTCTAATAACATCCCAGCATGTCAGAAGCATAAGCAGGAGCATCGGTCGATGGGCGAGAGTGTTTTCTCTCCTCTAGCCACTACAGGAACTTGTCAACACCGCACTTGTTCTCCGCAAACCCCTGTTGAGCTCAGCTGTGCCCCAGGGAGCGCTGGCGAAATATGAAGCCTTGGCTGCCACACAGTGCCACAGGAAGTTTTTACAGTGATAATAAATGGCGTAGAAGAGAGGTAAATGTACTGTATTTGCAGTGATAGTTCTGTGCTATAGGTTTAATGCAAAAAGTCGTACCAAGATGGAAATCATCGAATCCCGGTTCGCTGGGTTCCATAAGTGTCCTTTCGTTTTGGGGGGGAAGAGCCGCCACAGTTTTCGCTGGACACAATGTCCGTAATTCATCTTCACCAATGACTTTGGAATCTTGTTATGGCAGAGGAGACTGGCACCAGAGAGTGGGGTTCTCCCTAGGTTTCCTCCTCTCACCCCGCCAGAGAGGTTTTGTTTTCCTAGCCACTGTCGCAATCTAGCTTGCTCTTCTGGTCATAGCCATTTTCCCTCATTCCGCATAGCAACTTTGCATTGGTCTAGAACTATGAAAAGCGCTAAAAATAAACTTGAACTTGTTCCATGTTCTCTTCACTCTATGTGTGTGTAACTTCACTGGATGGGTTAAATGCAGCTCTCCATTTAGATACTGTCCCTAGTGGCCATATTGACAAACTCCACACAGTTTCGAAAAGGTCCTTGTTGTGAGGCTACAGCGCTACCCACTGTGCCACCCTGTCACCATACTTATATCTGTACAGTATGTACAGTAGATATAGTAAATACAATACTGTTCAGGCTAATCAATCCATATTGGGACACATTTTTGTTCTTTACTTAGAGTCATTTGGCAGACACTTTTATCCAAAGCGACTCACAAAAAGAGGAGCAAGTGAAGCAATTAGTCTAAAAAGGATACAGTAAATGTTCACACAATGCTATATAAAGAAACTTACTAAACAAAGACAGCATGACCGTCAGTTAACGTAGAAGACAAAACATACGACTGTTCTAACTACCAGCTTGTCCGAAAAACAACCGCCTCGTATTCACCCCAACAAAACATGAAAATACATAAAAACCGACTAAAGTGTTACTTTAAGTGTTCACAGACTTTTCATCTGATGTTCCATGTGTGACATGTAAAGTAGCTTGTTATTTTTGATCTCTTTAAAGTTCTTTAGGTGTATTAAGGGGAATTTTGGTAAAAGTTATCATTGCTGGGCCCATGTACAGTCATGTGATTTATTTTGGTTCTTTAGGGATACTGTCTGAACGAACAGCTGATTTACAAAAATTGACTGGCTATGGATTATTTGCCGGACATGTCTTTAAAAGTGCCCTTGTGTTTTTCATATTTTAACCATCACATATTTGTATGTATTTGTTTTTTGTGTTTTAGGTGAATCGTTACCACTGGCCACTTCCAACCAGATTCTTATTCAATTCTCCTCCAAGGGTCAGTCCAGCTCAAGAGGTTTTCACCTGGTTTACCAGGGTGAGTTACATTTCTTTACATTTATCAGTATTTACAAATTTAAGCCTGTAACTTTTTTCATGTGTTTTCCACTGTGATCTTTGTATACCGTGCTCTTGAAGTTATTTTATTATGTTCACGTTTCTAGATTCACATATACATCTTTATATTTTTTACTTTTTCTTTTTATCCCAAAGAAGTTTACCCACAGCCAGAGTTATTTCCTAGAATATATTGTTTTTTTTTGTTTCCAGATTTTTTTTACAATGGTTCCATGCAGTGCAGAAGTGTTTTTAATATGCTGTCTCTGCATATTTGATTTCTTTGGATATATTGCAGAATTCTTTTTGTCTGTATTCTTATTCAAGATTTCCAAGTTAGCGTTGCTGGAAAAAAGATTCATTGTCCTCTGATCTGAAATCTTAAATTATTCACACACATTCATCTAACCACGTACACACACGTCCGCATAATATAGAATGCTACAAAAGCACTATGCCTCGATGACTGCTGTAGGGGCTTTTGTTAAAATAGCTTAACAGCCTACGTCCTTCTATATAATAGATAACTTGGTTTTCAGGAGATAAAGAAGCTGTTTTGTGTGATCCTGCCTCCCTTGTTCTCTCTTGTCATACACTTACTCATACTCTGCCGTGACCGTAATGGACAAGTACAGCATCTTATAAAAGTATTACCAGTAGTGGTGTTCTGGGGCATCCCAGCCAGATGTTTGTGCTTTTCCCACTGTGGTTTGAACTTAAAGTGTCAGTTTCACTAACAGTCTTGAGCATGTTTGCATATATTATGCATTGCTGAGCTGACTTGTTAGGAGTTTGTCAAGCCAAGGTGGCTTTTTTTTGTAATAATACTTTTTCTTTCCACCTTTAGCTGTCCCGAGAACCAGCGCAACCCAATGCAGCTCCGTCCCCGAGCCCAGGCATGGGAGACGTACTGGGAACAACTTTGCCGTCGGAGCAGTTGTGAGTTTTGAGTGCAATCCAGGATATGTTCTTGAAGGTCCTGGAGCCATCGAGTGCCTGACTGTGCCCAGTGCCCTAGCTCAGTGGAACGGAAGCATGCCCAGCTGCATTGGTATGGACAATAAAGACGTCTTCATTCCTTATTGATTCATTCTCTTTTTATGTTTGGTTTCCCAAACCAAAAAGTTCCATAACACAGTGTGTGTGTGTGTGACTCTTAGACGCGGTGTATTATGTCTCATTGTTGCAACAAAACAAATAGTCAAGTGGTATGCCGACTTATGAATGTATTTGCTAGCGAAAATTCTGAGTTACTGCCGAGAAAATTACGTCCCTCGTTTGTAAATTTGCTTGAGATACGAAAAGAGAACGTCTTTGAAGTTTAAGATGGCACACTATAAGCAATAGTTCATGTGAGATTGTCTGCTGTATCATTATATACTTTATAACACCTAGGCAAACTAATCTGCTATGTAAAGTGGTTTTTATTACTTTTATTACCAATATTATTTCATAAAAAAAAAAAATATATATATATATATATATATATATATATATATATATATATATATTTGTAACATATATGTAAAATGATGTATAAAATTGATTTGTGCGCTTTGAGACAGTTAAAATAGTGAAGAGCACCTTACAAATGCAAGAGCTTGTACTTGAACTTAAGTTGTCAGCAAACAAAATGAAACGGCGTGGATTAGTTTTGTCTTTAATTTTACGTTTAAACTTTTTACACAGGTGAATTTGACCCAAATAGTATCTTTGTAATATAAACAAGTAGCAGGGGTTACAAAGATGTGAATCGCATTTTTGTATGTGTACATTTCACCAACTAAGCCAAGCAGGAGAAGTTTCGAAGTGGAAAAAACACTTTTAAGTTTTACTTTTAATTTTATTTTTCAACTTTTAACACGAGTCATTTTGACTCAAACAGTATCTTTGTTAAATAAGGATGTAGCTGGGCTTATGCAAACTGAACCTTTTTTTTTTTTTTTTTTTTTAAATATGGAGATTACACTATCTAAGCCAAGCTGAAGTTTTCTTTCAAGAGTCATTCATTTTTTATTCTTTAAATCTTGAAAACCTCTCAATCTGACCCGAACACAGCAGCAGTGTCAAGTAAAAATGTAGCAAAGCAGATATTTGGTTCCAGCGTCTCATTATATAAACCGATGCTTTCTTGGAACCGTTGAGGGAATTTGGTTCACTTGCTTAAGCTTTACATGTTTCTTCATCCCCAACCTCCTCATTGCTTTTGCTTGAGTTTGCTCGGATGAACATCACACCAGATGCACATCATAACTCGGCGGGTTTTCATGGGATCCACACGCCTGGCTTCTCTAGAGAACGAGTTTCGCCAACCAACCCCCTTGTACCTTGCAAGTGGTGGTACGCAGCTGGAGCAGCAGTCAAGGCCTCGGGCAAAATCACACATTCACAAGTGCACACGTGTGCCAGATGTTTCCTCTGGTACTTTGTGTGCAACAATCGTGCACCTGTGTACCGGTGCAGTTTGTTGTAACACACAGATGCTTGACCACGGCAGTTTCGGTGAGGATGAAGGTGTCATGGAAGATATATCGGACCTTTGAAGGGGTTTGTGTGTGGTTTTGCATAGCTTTATAATGCTTATCTCACCTGCTCTGCCCTTCTCTTTTTTTCCCTTGCTTTCTGTGCTGCAGTGCCTTGTGGAGGGAATTTAACCCAGCGAATAGGAACCATTTTGTCACCTGGTTACCCTGAGCCGTACTTAAACAGTTTGAGCTGCGTTTGGAAAATCTCTGTGCCAGAGGGAATGGGAATTCAGGTATTATTCAAAAGGGACATTTAAGAATTCATGTTAAGTTTAGTGTTTCGTCCTGGCTTTCTGTGGATCAGTGATTAGCGGATGAAAAAAAGCACACAAAAAGAAGAAATGAAACTGCAGAGCCAGTAGGCAAAAATAAGGCATTTGCAAATGACACATTTGCTCAAGGTTAATGGCTTTAAAGGTTAATGTGCACCACGTTTCATTCCAGTAGTGTTAAACCCCTTTGTGAGGAGTGTTTAGTGCTATAAACAAGAAATGAAATGGTAAAAGAAACAAGAAATGAAAATTTGTTTCATTCTCTCTCTCTCTCTCTCTCTCTCTCTCTCTCTCTCTCTCTCTCTCTCTCTCTCTCTCGCTCGCTCGCTCCCTGTGCATCTCCAGTTAGCATCGCCGCTAAACACCCAATTAAACCTCTGGACAAGCTCATTTGTCTCACTGTTCTGCAGTTTTTTCC
>MU204349.1:10715270-10759381 GCA_017309775.1 Paedocypris sp. Pulau Singkep
CTCTCTCTCTCTCTCTCTCTCTCTCTCTCTCTCTCTCTCTCTCTCTCTCTCGATAAGCCCTTCCCCGCCCCTCGAATCTGTCACATCGTCTTGTTGAATGCATTACACATTGTCTACCTTTCCATCAAAATGTCTCTTTTTCCTTTAACCTTTTTCCGATACAACACAAATGTTCTTGGTTTTGTTCAGGCAAATTTTGAAACAAGTTTTGAAACGTTTTGCCTTTTTATTTTTTTTAGAAGGAATGAAAACGACAATGATTAAATCATTTGCCTTGCCATAGACAAGCAATTCTTAAGAATGATTGACATTTTCACTTGTCGGGTTGCTATTTTTTTTTCCCACTATTTTTTTTTTTTTTTCAGTGTCACAGTTGAAGATGAAAAAATTTGAGAGAGCATCACAAGTTTTTATGCACATTTTTGGGGGGGGGGGTACACATGATAAACACACACACACACACACACACACACACTCTCTCTTTTTTAATAGTAGGCGATCATAAGCACCTTATTATTCCCGGGCTTTTCTGTCCATAGATCGGAATATTCTAGGTATTTGATTAGATTTGATTAAACTTTATTAATCCCCCAACTGGAATTTCTGTTTAACAGCAACAAAAAGGAAACTACAACAAAGATGGTAATATAACACCTCACTTGCACAGCAGTACTAAGCAAATTTGATCAAGTATAGTAGAATATAATGTAAAACTGTAATAAGCCTGATTGGTATATGTTAACAGTATGCCGTTGGCGTGACATTTATCCCGTACTCTTTGGCAGGAAGAAATGAACATGTCGGCCTCACTATATATGCTTGTGCCTTTCTTGGTTGCATTTGCAATTCACATAAGTATAGTCAGAGATGGTTGACATTTTAAGTTGAAAATCTCTTTAGAGATGCCAGCCCTTCTCATATAGTTGACAATCTTTTGCTGCCAATGTTAGAATGTGCTTTTGAAATGCCTTTTATTCTGTTGGATTCTGCCACCAAAACTGTCATCTACGTTCAGCATTTGACAGTCCATTTACATATAGTTTTTGACAATGGATTAGGAAATAATGGCGGCCTGAGCAGGTTAGTTCTGCTACCATGGCATGGGATAATGAAGATTATTTTGTTATGTCTTACAATTAAAAAAATACAATATTAATGTGCCATCTTTTATAGAATGCGTGAATAATTGTGCTTTTATTCGATTCAATTCATGTTGATTTATAAGCAATTTACATAGCCACACATCATCTCAAAGCAGCTGCACAAAAAGCACTAAAGAAAAAGTATATGTCAAAAACAATAGCATGTATTGCAAAATATGTTACAATTACAATATGAGTTACATTAGTAATTTATAAATAATTATGACCAGTAAGCAAAAGGCCTGGAAAACAAAACGAAATAGTAAACCAAAAGAAAAAAATAAATAAAACCAAGGGTGAACCATCTCAATGATGTCAGGCTCTTCTGGCATTCAAACAACATGTAGTACTATAGAACTCCTTGTTTTATTGTATTTTATTTGAATATAAAATAAAATAAAAAGCCAACCCTGTAAAAGTTTGAGCTCGGACACAGAGCTGTGTATTTCATGACATTTCTGTGTGGAACATCCATGTTCTTTTTGTGTTTCCTCAAAGTATTTATTCCACCTTTCAAAAACAGATACGGTATAGGAGACCACCATTTCAAGGTGCCTAAAAAATTGCTGGTATTGGCTCAAGTTCCCCTTGAACCCAAAATGTAGAAAAAGAAATCAGTTTGAATAAAGGATGAATGAATAAATGTATGGATGGTGTCTATTTCAGAGGATATTTGAACACCTTTTTTGTTTTGCCGTGTACATGGATTTCAACGTAAAACCACTGACAATGAAAACATCAGAAGTGAAGCAAAAGCTTCATGAATGTCATGATTTATTAAAAGTGTGTCACGTCTCTATGGCAGTGGAACAAGCACATCGACAATGCCTGAAAAAACATCTTTTATTTAATAAAAAATCTCTAACATAAGACAACACATAAGCATGGCATGGTAGACAAAACTAGACTTGGCTTTCACCAAACATGGCCAGTAGCTTCAAAAAACAACAAAGACAATAGCACAGGTCACAACTTAAGTACACACTGAGACATTTAACAACACAGGTGGAGACGATCACACTAGCGAGATGCAAATTAGGCAGGACCAAACCTTTGGAGTTGGAGACAGTCCAATGCAAATTTCGGATGACATTCGGAGCCAAATGAAAGTTCAGATGGAGCTTATTGACTCTGTTTGCTTATTGACGTAGTTTTCCCCTTCATCTGAACACGTTACACTTTACCTTTATACGGTGATGATAGGCCATTGGTATGCACCCATGATGATGTTTGGTGTCCAATGAAACCGCCTTCACATTTTTATATCTCCCCTGAGCCATGTAGCAAGTCCCAGAGCCTCTATATTTTACCCTCATAAAGGAAATGTGTCAAAATGGTAAGCGACAACCATATCATTGCTGCGTTTTTTGCGACTGCGTGGAGACGGCCTACTAGAACTGATGTGATATGCATCTAAGGATATCTTCTCAAAGCAGCTTTCACAATTTAATCTTTGTCACCAATTTAGTAGCATGTGAACGTAACCGATGATAAAAAAAAAAAAATCGTGTTCCAGAGGTCCGGCTTTAACACTGGACACAGCACGCATGAAATTGCAGCTTTGATTAACGTCCATCTTAATCAGTGCAGAGACCTCAGGGCCTTAATATCAGTCAATTAAGGTTCAAAGCGATTGACTAGGAAACCAATTAAAGAGACCAAATATAGAACGCAAGCTGTTTACTACGGGTCACGTTATTTATGGTGTTAAACAGAGATGTTTTCCACTTTGCCGGACTGTGTGCATCAATATTCAGGTGGGAGAGGTGATCAATGATGCTGAATGAACAACATTTTATCCACAACTTCTTTTTGTGTTGAGTCCCATGCTGAGCGCCAAGCTCGGAAACTCAGAATCATTCTATTCACATACTAAGGAATGTAATAGAAAATCCATATTTCATATCAAGAATGTTAGTGTGGTTAATATTTAATACGTACAATCCCCTCTTCGCTGCAGACATGCTGTTTTGTTTCTGTAAACATTGTCATTGTTATTCTACAGAATAAGGAAGACCAATGAAAGGAATTGTCACAGTGACGTGGCTGTTGTCCATTGTTCTGGAATGTGTATGTTTCGTTCAGACATTTAACAAGAAAACCATAGGCTGTTCAGTGCACACGAGATGGGTCACTGCATGAAGTTTGATAATCCCAGCTGGAAAAAGAATTCCGTGTAAAATGTCATCGCAAGCCTCTAAGGAATATCAATGAGAGGTGAAGCTGCGTTCCAGAAGACTGTGGGTGGAAGTTCAGACTTTACTGTCACTTGACCAGCGGCGATCCATCATCTCAATGTCTCAGCTGACTGGCATCATTTTGCACCAGAATGTATCAATTTCTTATTGTGTGTTTAAAGGTATCTTTATTCTGAATTTAATTGTGTATATTCCCAAGTGTCTTGAGTATGGATAGGTTTATTGGGTACATGATTCAAATGATTTCTGTGATGATGATTGATGATTGATGATTGAACTTGAACTTAATACAGTGGTACCCTGACTTACGGAATCATGCCATGCAGAGGTCCATTTTTTTTTTTCAAAAATGTTGTTAGCTAATAGCTATTTAAATTCAGACATTTTTTTTATAAATGATAAAAAAAACTGGTAATAAACGTAATGGCATGTTACATAGCAGTTGTGTAGTTTGTTCTTGTGAAAACTGTGTGTGTAATTGTAAAAAGTGCCGTACAAATGCACTGAACTGGAATTTGAACTTGCACTTTGGAAGATGTTTATACAGGTAAAGAATATAATTATACAGCGGACAATCTCACATGAACGGTTACCGCCATCTTGAAATGACGTCATGCAAAGCTCTCAAGACAACGGAAGTCTCTTGGATTGGCATGATGTCATTTTACTTGTGACAAAATAAACCATCGCTTAAACCGAGATTAAAAAACTGTTCTCCATGCATGCTAGCCGTAAGAAAAATACGTATTTCGAATTACATTATATTTATATATTATAATTATGATATTATAATAAATTATATTTATTAAAAACGTAATTTTTGCGGCAACGCATTTTGTTACTCTGGACTTTGGTTATCGGGGACATTTGTAAGTCATTTTACCACTGTATCAATTTCTCATCAGGGACTGCTAACTTTTTTTCAAACAGTATTTTTAATCAAACTTTTTGTGCTTACTCATTTCAGTAACCTGCCCCATGAATGAGGTGCTGACAGCTTCCACAGGGATAATCCTGAGTCAGTCGCCGGGAAGCAGCCTTCCACATTTTGAGTCCTGCTCTTGGGTTGTGAAGGTGGATTCTGGTTACAACGTCACCTTCACAGTCGAGCACTTCCAGACCAGCAGACAGTTTGATGAACTGGAGATTTTCGATGGTGAGCAAAATGTTCTAGTGATTTGAATAGAGGTCGGTTACGGGATGTAATTATGAGCAAATCTGGGCGATGCTAACACTTGTTATAACGTGTTTTACTAACGACATTGCTGATAAGTTGCAGGAAACATTAAATGCTATACTGAACACAACAGATAATTGAAGAGTATGACTAGACATGACCTTTACTTTTACACCGTACAGGAAATTGCTTTCACCTACAGGGATCTGTTCAGGACCACTCTTAGATCAGAGGCCATGGTAAGGTCAGCGTGATCCCATTTAGACCAAGATTAGGAAGTGAATTAGGGGTAAGAGTCATTTTACACATTGTGTCGATTTTGCGTCGGGACGGAAAAAGAAAAAAAGAAGAAGACGATAACGTGCGTCATCAATCAGAAAGCAAAGTTGGTTTATTCATCCACATAACACAAGCAAAACAAAATGAAGCTTAGGAGTAAAGTCATTTTGGAAATGTTATGTTTATCATCACTTTGCTTTACATTGATTAAGTCTCAAGTACAGTAATGCATTTGACTAAGTTTGAGTTCAGAATAAAAACTGGGGTGAGAAATGTTCTTCAAAGGCCTTGTATACAGTAGTTTCAAGGAAACTTGTTTTCTGCCTTTCTGACCTTGTCAGAGAGGAATTTTTAGATTCAACCTAAAAACAGTATGTGTGTGTGTGTGTGTGTGTGTGTGTGTGTGTGTGTGTGTGTGTGTGTGTGTGAGGGAAGGTGTGTCTTTTGTTAAAGCTTGTGCATTTGTGGTCGTCCAAAAAAAGCTCATTTTGATGACCAGAAGTGTCGATGATCTCTTTCTTGCATAAAGCTTCACACACATAAATCTGGTTCTATTCTGAAAATTCACCCTCTCGGGATTTACTCTAAAATATCCACGCCGACTGTAAGTGATATCCAGGAGTCACAGAAGCGCTTTGTGCTCTACGCATGTTTTCAGGGGCTGTCAAATATGTGTTTGCGTGTGTATTTGCATGTGATTTAGACGCAGGCTGAGCTTCTCCTAAGGGGAGCTGGCATGTTCAGCACTGATTACTGCTGCAACTCCCATTGCTCTACGTGGCAGATTTGACTTTTTCTGCCAGATCACACCAGAACGTTTTACCTCCCTGGAGCTGGGCCAAGGCTCAAACAGAGCAACTAGGCTGGCGTACAATGTGCACACATCTCCTTTAAGACTAAATCGCTTGGTTGATCTGAAAACACCGCCAGGAAATTTTAAGAAAGGAGAATGCCACTTTTTTTTTTTGCTCCATTTGCACCCTCGTTTAGCAATGTCTAAAATTGCTATTAATGCCAGCAATTACAATGGTTTTTTGGTGAAAATAAAAAATGTTAATTAAAATATAGACACTGTTGTTTTTTGTTTAGTAGGTTACGTCGCTTTTTTTTTTACTTTACCATTTCCGTGGTACAGTTGTCTCCAATAGTTACAGTTGGTTTTGCATCACTGCATTAATTGCTTTGCTCAAATTGAACGCATGATTATATAAATAATCATTAAATTTAAATAAGAAACTGTAGTTCCTAGTTATATGTTTACAATGTATAAAAATAAAGACTCACACAAGACGTGAAATAATACAAATAAAATGAATAATAATTTGTTGTTATTCGTATTATTCTTATTATTATTATCATGTCTGCCTAAGCAAAAAAAAAAATGGTTATTAGCACCAAAAAGAACATGTTCCATTGTTAACCGGAACCAAACGTTTTGGGAATTGTGTATGTGTGTTTGCATGTGTTTACACCAAACTTGCTGTTGCCTATTGTGGATTATATAAATGAGTTATTTTTTCATTTTTTTACCCCTGTAGGTCCATCAAGACAGAGTCCACTACTCATTTCCCTTAGTGGAAACTATTCATCTCCTCTTAGTATTACTAGTTCTTCAAACAGAGTTTACCTGCACTGGTCTTTTGATCACACCTCCAGCCAGAAGGGGTTTCGCATCCGCTACTCAGGTGGGCTTTTGAACTCATTATTTTCCATGTATGTTTTAGAGTTGTACAATTAATCGATTCTACAGTTTAGCAATTTGAATCCAGCATTCATACAATTCTGTCTCTGATCTCCAACAAGCGTTATGATGTTAATATATGTAAATATTATGATGGAAAGATGATATTGCATTACTTCTGTTGTACAAAATTGTCTTCTGTTGTAAAAAAGGTCAAAATTATGAATCCCCCTGCAAAATAATAATTGTTTGTAAAGTATTTCAAAAGTGCTTTTAAATAGAACGATTTTGTCCTCAACTGTACATAATATTGTACTTTATTATGTTTATTTTTATTATAACAGTGATTTTTTTCTTTACAACATTGCATTATTTTTAATTTCATTTATTTAAGTCGAAAGCAATAAGTGTGTGTTATTATATTGCTGTATTATATTAAAGTATCGTGCAACTCTTTTTAGATTTGCACTAAAATAGACTAATTTTAGTGATCAACTAAAAAAAACACTTGATTTCAAAATGACGTTTGCTCTTTCAACAAAAATTGCAACGCGTCTCAACCCTGGTAGGATGGTGGATCTGAAAAAATTACGACATACAGTATGAGCAGCATTTCAGAAAGACAGGATTTATGTTGAAAATGCCACTATTTTAATTCAGTAAAAGTAAAGTATCAGCATCACAGCTCTAATGTATTAATACCGTATATGTTTTCAATGAGGGGTGGCATAGTGCGGTTGTTTGAGGCTCAGTTTGGGCCTTTGAATTTTCCCCTGTGCTTGTCTGTGGTTTCTTTGGGTCTCCAATTTTCTACTCCAGCTGAAACCGTGCGTTCAGAAGGATTTTACCTGTGTAAAATCGTCAACTCATAGTGTCCGTGTGATGCACTCTTCAATTGGTTGGCCAATCCAGGGTGTGCGTCTCACCTTCAGGCCATGAGTTGGAATAACACTGTGTGAACCAGAAATGGAAAAAATGTTCAGATAATAGACGTTTATTACCACTGATAATAAACGAATGAAGGTCTAATTTCTAATTTTGTTTTTTTGGATTTTAAGGCACACACTCGTTTTTTTTTTTCTAACATATGTTGGGATTTTAACTGCGCCTTATAGTCCGAAAAATACTGTAATAAATGAGGTAATTCGTATCAAGAGATTTTTTTAGAATGATTCAAAATTACAAAGTGCACTTCCTTACAGATTTGCATAGCCAGTTGAATGTTCTGGCAAAGGGATAATTCTACATATATCACTACCCTGTAAAAATGTATAAAGTTTGATCATAAGCATTTGCTCTTCAGAGGATTCACTGATCACCTCTTTCGTTCACACCCTTCCCCTAGTTGTTGCTCTTTCTCTCTCCCACGTTCTACTTTCAGTCTTGATGTATTTTTGATATAGAGCTTTGTGACAGTCCAGGTTAGCAGCAGCAGCGCACCTTGCTTTCCAGATTCAATATGTTTTCCCTTCTGTAGCACAACCTCTCTGGAATAAAAACAGATGGCAGGACAGACTCAAAGCTTTGCAATGTTTTCTTTCTCGATTCATCATTTATCTTCACAGGCTGTTACTTTGTTAAGAGCAGCAGGTCTTTCCTGTCATGTGTTTGTGTGTGTGTGTGTGTGTGTGTGTGTGTGTGTGCGTGCACGTGCGTGTGTCTAATTTCTTTTTTCTTAATTATCATCATGTTCAAGCTCTGAAACATTATTTTAGTTTAAAATAGGATAGTATTGTAAAGGACTGGATTTAAAATACGTATTGTCATGTCGCTATGGTTGTGGAACAGGCAGATCGATGATGGTTGAAAAACACAAAGTATTTAATAAAGAAAACTAACAAAACTAGACAAAACTAGACAAAATTCCTAGACAAAACTAGACTTGGCTTTCACAAAACATGGGAAGTAGCTTCAACAAACGACAAAGACAATACAACAAGTCACAACTAAAGTACACACTATAAAACTTAACACAGGTGGAGCCGATCACACTAATGAGAGACAAGACAAGGCAGGAAGCAAAGGCTCCTGGGAAATGGAGTTCCTGACTCTCCACTAGGTGGAGCAGCAGAGCAGGACTGTTACACATATATTTTTAAAAACATTCTGAAAGTAAAAAAAAATTAAATTAAATATATTATATATTAATTATATACATTAAATATACATTTGTTGATGGTAGAGCATCACAGATAAAGACGTAAAATAGACTTAGACTTACAGTAAAATAGACTGTAAAATAGACTTTTTTACTCTTCTGGGAACGTCTGGCATGTATATTTTGTATTAATATTGCATTAATAATTCATTTAATTTATTTGTCGCCTTTTGAGGCCCTCGAGGTCGCCTTACAAGTGTGAAAAACATGCACACCATCACCATTTACTCCATTTACCATTTGCCCGTCAGAATAGCTGCAACCAAACGCACCAGCGTCCATTCACATCTAGACGTTAACACTACATATCTAAACCTCAAATAGCCTCAAACTTTTGTACCTTTTTTGTTTTTTTGTACCTCAAACTTTTATTCGAGGTATATTGCTTAACTTTTCTCACCAGCTGCTAGTTTCCTAAAATCAAGACTGTGTCAATTGAGATTTGTTAACCCATCCAAAAAATTAAGTAATTGTATGTATTGTTGAAATAGAGTGAAATATTTGAACAAATTGCATTCCTTTACAATTTTGATGAGCTCACTGAGATACAGAGGAGCTAGACCGGTTAGTGCTTTATAAGTTGTTAAGAGAATTTTAAATAGAATTTTACATTTTAAAGGTAACCAGTGTAGCGACACTAACACTGGAATAATATGGTCGTACTTTTTTGTTCTGGTCAGTAATCGAGCGGCCGTATTCTGAACTAACAGAAGTTTATCTATTAGTTTGGCAGGAGAACCTCCCAGAAGACTATTTCAGTAATCTAACCTTATGCCTAGCAGACTCCTGTTAGACATGGACTGCCCAAGCTTCAGACATTCTCTCAAGCATACCTTGTTTTCTCCAAGTCAATCTTAGACCTGTCAAAAATAATCTTTTAAATGTTCTTTTACACAAAACAGGATGTTGTTGAATTCATTGATTTGTATGCAGCAGATTTCAAAGGCCACTTCACTAATTCTAAGCATGTGCTCTTACCACAGCGGCTTACTGCAGTACTCCAGACCCTCCAGTCAACGGCTCAGTGCACAGCCAAACAGGAACAAAGTTGGGTAGTACCTTACGCTTCAGCTGCGACCGTGGCTTCAACCTGATTGGCCAGAGCACAGCCACCTGCACCCGCAGTCAGCAAGGAGTCTACCATTGGAATGCCCCAGTGCCACTTTGTCAAGGTGATGAATCCCCTTCATGATATTGGTTGTGTTTCTGCAAAAAACTGGTGCTAATTCCGTATTCTATTAAATGTTTAGAGCTTTGTATAATTTGTCAAATTGCATAGCACAATAAATTGATTTGTAAGAACATATAGCTAGCTAGTCTTAGAATGGGGCGGTTTTTAGTTACTACTATGAAGACCTCTGTAGAAAACCAAGGATTTTCAGACTAGGTAGTGATACAGTTGTCACAATTTGTTTTTCACGATATAGTTTTTTATTCCATGGGGTCAATTAGAAAGAACTTAGACTTTTTAAAAAATAAAATAGACTATGATAGAATATTGTAAAGCATGCCTACAATGGGATTGAATAGGCTCTTGGTAGCATCACTGTACATACTGTACATCATGTAAACACAAGAAAAGTAAACACAAAGCAAGAATAAACAATAGTAGAAAGAAAAAGTAAACAAGCACACATTGCTCTCAGAACTCTCACATACAAAGTTGTCCACTAGATAAGACATTTTTAGGAGTTAAGTAACAATAGGAGGAAACTAATAATAAAAAGCTAGTTTGTAATTGTGTTTAATAAAGTTTAATAGTTAGGTGAAATGTCCACGATCAAGGATTTTCAGTGAGAGTGCTGGAATGTATTCGTTCTCTTTTCCAGTTGTTTCCTGTGGGATGCCCATTGCTCCAGTAAATGGCACAGTTGTTGGCCAGCACTTCACCCTTGGGTCTAGAGTCACATTCGCATGTAACTCTGGATTTCGATTAGCCAACACTCAGCCAATATCCACCATTTGCCAAGAGTCAGGGAGGTGGACACCAATGGAAACCCGTCCTCGCTGCAACTGTGAGTTCACCACCCCGGCATTAGTTGTCACTTTTTTATTGACTGTTACTATGTTTTTAAAAAAGAATGCTAAAATTGACATTTCAGGTTGCAGTAGGTTTTGCTGTTTGTTTCCATTCAGACCTTTCATTAGCCATGAGGATTATTATTATTTTTCATGAGAACTTCTCTTCATTCTAAATGCAGCTGTGACCTGCCCAGACATCGGCTATTCTGCAGTGGAACATGGGAGATGGAGACTAATCTATGGCATGCTGAATAAATATGAATCCATGATGATGCTAACCTGTGACCTTGGATTTTTCTATATGGGTCAAAGAGTCATTCGTTGCCAAGCTAATGGCACCTGGAATTACCCTGATCCAAGACCATCCTGTGAAAGTAAGTTCTAGCTGGATGTGTCTTTGTGGCTTCTGAGACATGTGGCATTTCAGTCGGCTAAAAAAATTAAGAAAGTGAATTACCGTATTTTACGCGAATATAAGCACCCGTTTTTTTTTTGTTTTTTTTTTACAATTTTAGCGGGTCCAAAACTTGGGGGGTGCTTATAATTGTTGATTTAAAATATTCTTTGTAAATATAAGTGCTCATTTCTTTAAATAATGGTTCTGGAGGCAGACGTGCATATGAGTTTTTATTAGTTCAATAATAGAAATTAAAAAAAACATTAGAAACGTTGCGACACTTAACAGGGAAAAAATAACACTGGAAGAAGAAAGATCAAATGAAAAACAATCATTAATATTTAAACAGACAGACCATTTTGTATCCGGTAGATCGCTGTGCTAAAGGCGCTTGAAAACGAGACCAGCACGCTGCTTCGGAGCAAACGGAAAACAGTTCAAATTGTTGTTTTATTATTTTTGTAAAAGTAAAACAACATTGAAGTGATACATGTCACAAGTAAGCTTTGTTAAATAAAAAAAGAATAGTATTTTAAAGAGAAAATTTGCGTAATTTAGCCAGAAACAAATAAAAAAATATATATATATATATATACAGGTATATATATATTGTACCTGAAAAATCAGATGCTTATATTCGCGTAAATACAGTAATTAACAATTGGTTGTAAAAATGTGTACCAAAAACTGGTAACTTGTAACTGGTTATTTGGTAACTTATATGAAGTTATATGAAATCACGAGGTTAAGCTTATGATGTATCACCTCTCCTTGCTGCATGTTGAAAATGATATCAAAGTTCATGTTTTTAACATACCCTCAAACTACCTAGTTATTTCCTGTGGCGACCTTGGAACCCCACCAAACGGGAATAAGATAGGAACATTAACCGTGTACGGAGCAACAGCTATTTTTTCCTGCAACACGGGCTACACTCTGGTGGGCTCAAGAGTGAGAGAGTGCATGTCCAACGGCCTGTGGAGTGGAGCTGAAGTCCAATGCCTCGGTGAGTTTTTCACTTATGCATCATGAACAACATTAGCTGCTCTTTGTCAGCTCCAGGCAAAGGCACTTCTTATTCCTGTACTCGGCAGCTAAATGGCTTTTTGCAATGTTCTATTTAAACAGCTGGACACTGTGGCACACCAGAGCCTATTGTGAATGGCCAGATCATTGGAGAGAATTACAACTACAGAGGCAGTGTGGTTTACCAATGCAATCCTGGCTTCAGGCTCATTGGGGTGTCTGTTCGTATCTGCGAACAAGACCACCGCTGGTCGGGAAAAACTCCCGTTTGTGTCCGTAAGTTATGGCCAAGACTTGCCACCTCTTCTTAAGTTTCGTTTATCAGGTTCCTGACACTAATAGTTTGCTCTGGTGCTGTTTAGCCATCACATGCGGACACCCTGGGACCCCTGGCAATGGTATAACTCAGGGAACACAGTTTAACCTCAATGACGTAGTGCGGTTTGCCTGTACCCCTGGTTATGTTCTGCAAGGAGCGATCAAATCTGGTTGTCAACCCAACGGCCAGTGGAGTAATTCTCTACCTAGGTGCAAAAGTAAGTCTTCCTCGGTTTTCTCTTCTTGCAACGTCGGCAAAATTATCCCTATTGTCCCTACAGTTAACAACTACACAACCAAACTGGACTTTTGAGAAGGAAATAACTGACATTTTATTATGTTCTTTCATTGGTAACAAATCAAGTGCTATGAAAACCAACAGACGGGAATCATCATTTTTCACACGGTGTTTCAATACATTCATCACCTCATTGAATTCTTAACCTTCAATGTAAATAAATTCTTAACCTGTTTAACAGTTTAAAAAAAAATTCAAATGAAGTGATTTCAGCAATGACTGGGTCACTGTCTTTTTTTATCAGTCAGTAACTGTTATGCTGTTATTCGTGAATGTGCTCACCTTCTGTCGTCCAATGCTTCCATGCTTCAGGCAGTATAATTTTATTAACTTGTCCACAATATCTAGCAATTAATTATTTGCCTAATCCTGCCAGAAAGAACTCTGAATGACTTTGCTTCAATGGGTTTGACTATTGACAAATGCAGTTCAAAAAGTGCAGAGGTTTGTAGGAATAAATAAATTAACATGGCAAGCCAAAATTACATTTATATCTCTTGGACCTCATGCTTTCTAAAGACCTTTAGTTGTGGTTCAGCGGATGGGACTTGGTTTTTGGGTAACACGTAAAAACAGCCAATAAGCACAACCAAAGGATCACTGTATTATTTTGTGAAGGTTTTTAGTTTTTCATTTATATTAAAATTTAATTAACTATAAAAATGGGATAAAGAGTGTGTAAAATGTGGTACTTTTATTTGACATCTTTGGATGTCATTTTTCCTCCTAACCCTCCTTTATTTTTAGATTACAAATGTATGTTTACTTAAGAGTAGGAAAGTGGTGTGATGATATCAGTCTCCTCTCAATCATGGTTTGTCATTAGCACTGAGCGTGCGAAGATGCTGATTTAATGGCACAAAGGAGCTAGTACAAAAATGCTAGAGCTCAGGGCTCCATCAATAATTCAGCAGGCCTTTACACAGCCTTTCTAATCAGCACAAATTTGTGTCTGAGAGAGTCACTTCTAGCTTTCAAATGGCCCCCTAAACCACACAGATAAGTTGGTTAGGCTCATATCTTGAGATAATTGAACCACCTCTCCTCAAAATTGCCCCTGGCAGGCCAAAGTATCAATTTTTGCAGCAAATTGCATCCAAGCACAAAACTTTGATTTTTTTTTTTTCTTTTCTTTTTTTCTCCCTCCAAGAAACTTTTGAAATAAATCACGCTATTAAGGTATAAATGGTGGCTTCATTGCATTTGGCCAATTTTGCTAAGAGCCATTAAAGGAATTAACATGAAGTGATGCACTGAACAGTATAATACTGTTGACAAATTGTCCCTACCATCTGCTGGCCAGTGCTGGTAGATATAATGGTAGAAATAAAGAAGTTATATCAAGGAAAAGCTCAACATGGATGGACAAATTCACCGCACAGTGCATTCTTCAACAGCATTTGCTAATTGTATTTGTTCATTAACCCCAACTCTGTCTCTGGTTTTTTCAACTGCAGTTGTAAACTGCACTGATCCAGGACATGTTGAGAACGGTGTCAGACAGATACTGCCTAGTGGACCTCATCGCTACAGTTTCCAGACCACGGCATCTTACAGCTGTAACCCTGCGTACTACCTGCTCGGCACCAGTACTCTGAGCTGCCAGGGAGACGGCACGTGGGACCGATCCTTACCCAAGTGCCTCTGTGAGTCCACTCAGAACAATGCGTCCCAGAGAAAACATTTGTAATCTATCGTATTTTAGTAACAAACGTATAAAATTACTAGGGCTGTCAAACGATTACATTTTTTTAACTAGTTAATCGCACTTCCTCAACCAAATTAATCGGGATTAATCGCGGTTAAATGACAAATAATAATAATAATAATAATAATTTATTATTCATAATTCTTTAGTATTAACAATTATTAATAACACGAACAAGTATAGAATCTTGTAATATTGAATATTGAAGTGTAAATTAATGTAAACTCAACACAAAATAAACACTTGTTTAAATACTGTAATATACTGTTTTATCTAAAGAAAACAAATTGTTAAGCCGGTCATAATAATTATAAAAGAAATAAGTTATTTATTTTGAGGAAAAGAGACAACAGATACGTATTTGTATATTTGTGTGGCAAAAGTATGGCAAAAGCATGTGTTCAACTGAAAAGACTGATCACACATTTTTGATCTAAAGGAACAAAAGTCCTACATATGGTCTGTGCGCAGTGCACATCCGCACGCAGTCGTCTGAGAGACGGTGAATAATTGAATTGCACTCTATTCTTTCAAGTGCGCTGTGATTTCAGCTTTGCAAAAAACTGTATAAAGAATACTGAATGGTTTTGAAGTGAAACTCAAAAACCGGCAACCGGAAATACCAGAAAATCGTACCGAAAAAGTGCGGTTAACGGCGTTAATAAAATTTGACGCAATTAAACAAATTGAATTAATGACATGAGTTAACGCGTTAACTTTGACAGCCGTTAAAAATTAAACATGAAACGTTGTAAAAAATATATAAATTGCGTTGTTTGGAGAACAATGGCTGCAATAAACACTATTCTTCTCTTACCGTTCCAGTGGTTCTCTGTGATCGTCCCAGCATGCCTCCATATGCACAGATCTCAGGGGATAAACGCACAGTGGGGTCAGTTATACGCTTCAGCTGCATTGGCCAACGCACCATTGTGGGAAATACCACTCGGATGTGCCAGCTGGATGGGCAGTGGAGCGGGTCCTTGCCACATTGCTCTGGTAACCTATAGCTCGTCTTTATTGTTGGGGTTTTTTTTTCCCCCCAGTTTGCTCAAAATGAATTACACACCAACACAGATTTATGTTTGACCAACTTGCTTTCCATTCAGTGTTGCACAGTAGGACCACTTCCACTGGTTGAGTAACAGCTATTGCTAAACACTTTAAAAAAATAAATGTGCACTTACTGACCTGCAAATAAAAAAATATGTGTAGAATAATTTAGATTGACTTAATTATAAACTAGCACTTGGAAACACCATACATGAGATGTGTGTGTGTGTGTGTGGGGGGGGGGTCTAAATGCCTTGCTCATTCTAAATGGTTTAAATAAACTTTGTGTACAGCCTTCAGAGAGTAATAAATAAGCACTATTGTATCCCCAGAGGGTCATGGACTCCATTTTTCTCCTTTGGAGATGGCACTAGCTATGAGCTCTTGTAAGTGTGTGAGATGATGAATCAAAGGCTTTGGGATTACAGCCAAGATCAGTGGGTGGTAATACAATATTGCCATCTAGGATGTGCTTGGGAAGGCGAAGAGTGTGTCCCTCCATAAACTGTTTTAATCTTCTCATATTGGGCTTGGCGACATAGATTCCCACATGCCTGGCAGGTAATGAGCTGTCCTGCTCCACAATAAACACATCAGTCCCCTGCAGCCCTCAGATATGCCAGAAGAGCTTCATCCACGGCTTCTGTTGACAGCTTAATGTCACAATTCATAACACTTTTTTTTTTTTTTTTTGGAATTGGAAGGTTTGGTTGGCTTTTATTTTCCTTTGGAAATATCCCCGCGCAAGCTATGGTTAATAACGTTTCTGTCGTCTTTCTGGAAATAGCTTTCAGTGCAATTTAGTTTGTCATTTTTATTTCAATAAGCTGCTGCAGTGGAGTAACAGAATATTTTAAAAGAGCGGTTTGTTACAAAGTATAAAATAGAGGGAAAAGACTTGCTTTTGACTCAAAAGTAAGAGGATTTATTTTTAAGCAGCCGTGTCCAGTGAGCAGTGATATCTGGTAAAATGTTCGATCCCTGGTGCTTTCTTATTCATGAGTAAATAATCACCTAAATCGTGGAGCCATTTTTTTTCCATCTCCTCATCATCGCTGCGGCTGAGCAATGTCCAATAAATATGAAATTACTCATCATCTTGTGCAAATCTCATTAACCCCTTTAAATCAAACCTAATGTAATATAAAACAAGTTTGAAAGTCATGTGGGGCATCTTGATAATTGCTCAGTCATATGGTGCTATATGAAATATGAGGATATAACATACTGTGGGCAGTTCCAGAATTTGTTTTGAAAAACTAAAAGACTATTTATATTTTAAAAAGGGGATTTTAATGAACTCTTCCAGAATTTAGTTTTTACTGTTTAATTATTTTTTTTAAATTTAACTTCAAAATTGTCATTACATTTTAAGTGTAGTGTAGTGTAGTGTAAATAGATTTTTTTCACACTTCAAAACAATATTCAGTGTTAAATATGTGAATATCTATACTGTCTTTTAAAAATGTACTGTTTCTACATTTCTATTACATTTTAAGCTATCTAGCAATAATAATTATCACTAGATCTACACGGAAAGTTAATCAGAGATTGCCGCTCTACACATCAACGGGTCTCATGTGGCTTCTTGTTGTTTCAGGAGATGCTTCTGGTCTTTGTGGAGACCCCGGTGTTCCAGTGCATGGGATCCGTCTGGGGGAGGATTTTGCAGTAGCAAGTGTTGTCCGTTTCAGTTGTGAACCTGGCTACGTCCTGAAGGGTTCGTCTGAACGCTCTTGCCTGGCTAATGGGTCTTGGGTGGGCATCCAGCCTGAATGCCACGGTAAGGAACAAACAGGGTGGCAGGGACATAATGCAGCTGGGCATGGGTGATTAATGGCTTTCTCTTTGGGAAATTAGTTTTTCTTGCCCATATTGTGGCTTATGCAATTTCTTAAACGAGGAGCTATATGGTTAGGAGCTATGCATATGATTTAAGCAATGTTTAATATTACGAAAAAACATGAGGAAAATATTGATTCTGAAAAGATATTTGCTGCACGTAAGTATAATTAACCCTAAAAGTTCTTACTTCAGACTTTCCAGTTCCTCGACACTGCACCACTTTGAGACGTCTTGTCTTTTATTATTCTGCTCATGTCGCTCTGTGTAAAATCCCTTCAGAGTCAGCCTGTCATCCTAAAGAAAGGCACGTCAGAGAAGCAGAAAACCCAGGTTAATTACCCATGTGGAAACGCCTGCTATACGTCTTAGCTCACTTTTATAACACCAGCAATTTGTTTTATCTTGCCTTGTGTTCAGATTTATCCGCACCACTTTATGCACATTTTTGGTCTTGTGTAGAACAGGAAACCTTTTGCATTCCATTTTATCATAGAAATGCTCCAGGCTGTGCGTTTAAAATGTGCGTGTTTGTCTAAGTTTGTGTCTTTGTATTGATTTGACCTCTGAGCTTTTAATATATATATGCCCATTCAGCAAACTCTGCTGGCTTAAAACATTAAATATAGAGAAAATCATGACATTTTAGGAGAACAGATCAATACCTGCTCAAAGCAGCCTCATAAATTTACATCTTAAACATACAGCAAAATTTCATTGTTTGAAAATGCACCGTCAAAGAAAAAATGCCACGTCTCCTGCAATACATTTAATAGTCAAGCTCCTTGTGGCGCTTGCACAATAGAAGCTATTGTACACATATTAGACCTGAATATTGCGTAATATAGCAAAACCAGTTGACGTCTATTGTAGTAACTAGTTAAACGCCAATTTAACTAACGGTCGTACAGTTCTACTCTTACTTCATCTTGTTTGTGTGTTTTTTAAAAGTGGTTTCCTGTGGCAATCCTGGAACTCCCCGCAATGCTGTAATCCAGTTCCATGACGGACTGGTGTTTTCTCGCTCTATTACCTACACTTGCAGAGAAGGCTACTACTCCACAGGTCTGCTCACCCGTCATTGTACGGTCAATGGCACCTGGACAGGAGACATGCCGGAATGCACAGGTACCAGACTTCTCTAAGTCAATATCAATCTACATCAATCCAGAATGGTATTGTAAAAATACTTAAATTGGGAAAGATCAAATGCCCAAAACGAGATTTTGTTCATGTTTAAGCCTTTGTACGTTTTAGTAGTTGAACCTATTAATTTTACTACTGTATGAAAAGAGATCCACATTAATAAACGAATGTTAAATCCATTCTTATGTTGAAGTTAAATTGTATCTAAGAGTTTAATTTGAGGAGCAAGAAATATTCACTACAGAAGTATTTTAGCAACATTTTGAAAGTAAAAGTCCAGACTTGTCCCAACAGAGAGGTTTTGTTTTCCTAGCCATTGTCGCGATCTAGCTTGCTCTTCTGGTCATAGCCCATAGTCCGAACAACAATGAATAGTGAACATTTTTTAGTTTTCCTGACTCTTTTTTTTTTTTTTTTTCAAATTTTTGACCACAAATGAACAATAGAGATTTTTCTTCTTTGAAGACTATTTTGTCCCTCAATCCACATAGCGACTTTGCATTGGTGTGGAACTAAGAAAAGAGCTATATAAATAAAATGGAAAAATAAACTTGAACTTGTCATTTGTGCAATTTCAAGTTCATGTTCAAGTTTACGTGTATTTATATAGCGCTTTCTCAGTCCCAGACCAACTCAAAGCCGCTACGCAGAATTAGGAAAACAGAGTCATCAAAAAAGAAAAGTGTCCTTTGTTCATCGGAGTTCAGACTATGGCTATATTAATACTATGGATAGCATTAAAATGTTATTTACTTGGAAGTTTCAAACTCTTGAGACGAAATTTTTAAATCAGGGTCCTAATAATCAAAGGCAATGTTCTCCATTATCCCAGCGCTGGACACACGCTGACTTGGGATGTCCACATAACTGCCCTGTGTAGCTGAGATAGAGACTATCCCTGTACCTCTTCTTGGCAGCCACCCGAGAGACGAGCCTTGCTCATAAAAACACAATGCACACTGAGTTGGCTCTGTGCAAATGGTGGTCACGTGGACAGATTATGGCCCTAGACACATTGACTTCTTTGGCACACAGCAGGTGCTACTGACTGCAGACTACAGGAAGTGACTAAAGAAAAGAGCCTTCCAATGCTGATTCTTAGAGCTGTCCATTATTTAGAATCACTATGAAGAGCCATAAAAGGGAAGGAAATTGAGGGGAAGCACCCAGGTATGGTATAAGCAACACATTAATAAAAGAAGTATTCCTCTACTTTCTTGATGTTCTGACTATCCATAAGTAGCCAGAACGTTAGTTCCTACAAGTAACTTTTAATATAAACGTGTTTTTGGCTACAGTGATCTTAGAACCACTTTTTAATGAGTCATTTAATGACAGTTTAATTCGAGCACACATTCTACCTCCATTTTGAGATGTATTTATCTTTTTTATCCAGTTATTAACTGTGGAGATCCTGGCGTGCCTGCTAATGGTGTTAGAATGGGCAGTGACTTCACTTACGGTCACACTACAAGCTTCCAGTGTTCACCAGGATTCACCATGGATGCGGACCGGGCCTCCACACTCGTCTGCACCAAGGACCGCACTTGGAATGGAACGAAGCCTGTTTGCAAAGGTGGAATTGCACCTCAGTGAACACTACTTAAAAATGAATTGGCTTTTTTTTCTCTGTTACTTTGATTCTCATGTAAAAATTGACAAAGGCTTATTATATACGTATAAAATAATGTCAATAATTATTAATCTATTCTCACAGTCGGGCGGTTTCTACACGCAAAGCATGGTGATTTTGCCATTTCGTCTGTGCCTTTTCATATTGAGAGGAGAATGACAAATTTGCGAAACAAATAGCAAACCAAAAGTTCCCCACGAGTACAAAAACGTTGCTGGCGCAAACTCAAATGCACGATTTTACAGAGAAACACTGTCGCTACAAATGTATCAACAACAGCAAAAAATGACAAACTGTTACGGCTTTTTATGAGAATTGTAGAATAACTCGCAATTCTGTCTTAAAACAATTTTGAGAGCAAAAAAAATTGTAATACCCTTTATTTTTCTACTTTTTTAGCGTCAACTCAGTCTCACTAAAGTTACTGTAGATTAAGTAGAATTGAGTCACATTGAGTCAAAACTCAATGTCTTTTGCCGACAAATCTGGCAGAAATCAAAGAGCAGGCACTGGTGCTGAGCACTGGGATCCCATAAACACATTCTGAACAAATTGCTGAAATTTCATTGGCTACATACTTTAATACGGAAATATATGGCTGAAGGCATTTAGTCTTCAGTCTCGTCACCTCCACTAAAACTCCAAAGAAAAACTACACAGAAAAATCCAAGAAATTACCTTGGAGTTGCGGAACTGCATTTATTTATCCTGAATAATTGTCTTTGATTTTTAGCCATTGTGTGTGGAGCACCACTCAACATCCCAAATGGACAGATTGTGGGTTCAGATTTCCAGTGGGGCTCAAGTGTCAGTTACACTTGTAATCAAGGCTACCAACTTTCCCTTCCCACCATCCTCACATGCCAGGGAACAGGAAACTGGAGTGGCGAACGGCCTCAGTGTTTTCGTGAGTATGATTCGCCATGTGGATGCCATCAGAATCATTGTCTGTTCAACAATAATATTGTCGTTCACTATGAAACCTTTGTTTTTTTTTCAGCTGTGTTTTGCGGAGATCCCGGAATACCAGGCCAGGGCAAGCGTGAAGACCGAGGATTCACTTATTTATCTCCTGTTTCGTTCTCATGCTACCCGCCTTTGATTCTGGTTGGCTCTGCCCGTCGATATTGCCAGTATGACGGAACGTGGAGTGGAACACAGCCATCTTGTATAGGTTTGAGCTTTGTGTCCTTGACGGTGAAATGTTCAATTAGAATGAATGTATTAGCTTTCACAACAAATGCCAACTATGTCATGGGCATTTTTGCAGAAATTAGCCTTTAATGTTTATTTAACGCTTAACCTTTAGTGTTTATTCATGGTGACGTTGTTTACACAGATCCCAGTCACACCAGTTGTGCCGATCCAGGGACTCCATTGTTTGGGCATCAAAACAACTCTCAAGGCTACCAGGTGATGATTGTATTTTATCATGGCTTACATACTGCCATGTTTTTCGAGGACGCGCATTAGATTCTAAAGCAAGCTTGATTGTGCAATTATGAGTTAAAATTATGTGTGAACAAATATTCGAAAATAGATGCTTATTGATTGCTTTTTTTACCTTGTGGTTTATTAAATGTGTTTGTTCCAGATTGGCAGCTCGGTTTACTACACATGTAGAAAAGGCCACCTCCTCCTGGGTTCCATCTCCCGTTCTTGTTTGCCCAACCTGACATGGAGTGGCATGCAGCCTGAGTGCATTGGTATGCTTCAATTACATTTTCTAAAAAAAAAATACTGTATTTTAAAGTAGAGCTGCACTGTTAATCGTTAAAAGATCACAATCTCGATTCTACCTGCCTGGCGATCTTTTACATTTATACAGTTTTGCCATTCTCTCTGTCGGCCTGGGTGTTTGTGTGCACTGGGAAGCTTTCCTTTTAAGCCTTTTATACTTCATTTCACCTTCATTTTACGTTTTTTTTTTTTTTTTTGCACTGGGCCGAAATCCGCCGTGCACATTTAAATGATATATCGTATTTGGGGGCGCCAAATACAATTACATTTTAGTAATTAAAAAAGCATTTTATTCTGAAGTAAACCAGATGACCATCAAACCAGATGACACTCAGCAAACCATTTACAGCAAACATATACAGTTGAGGAAAAGAGTATTAGCCCCGCTACTAAATAATCATTGTTTTAAAAGTATTTCAAAAGTGCTTTTAAACAAAGCTAATAATTCTGTCCTCAACTGTACATAACACTGTACTTTGGTTTATTTATTTTCTTTACATCATTTACTTTTATTGTTTTTCATTCCATTTTTTTTAAATGAATAGCAATGAGTAATATGTGTCAGGATATTGCTGTTTGACAACCTGATTTTCATGGATAAATATTTGAAATAAAAAAATATCCAGAATTATGAAAGAATTGTGATCTTTATTCTAAGCAAATAATCGGTGATTCTCATTTTATCCAGAATTGTGCAGCTCTATTTTACAGTAAGATGTGATTGCTAAATACAGATATGTAGTAATTGTATTCCTTATTTTTTTACACATTTTGTCGTGTAATAATTGGCCAGTAAATTATTATTATTATTATTATTATTATTTTATTATTATTATTATTATTGCACATTTAAATTGTATACATTTATTGTGTCTCTTGACAAAGAAACATTTTTGTTCACATTGTTGCCTATTCTCAGCTCATCACTGCAGTCAGCCAGAGCTCCCAGCACAGGCTGATGTCGGCGCCATTGAACTGCCATCTTTAGGATACACTCTCATCTACACCTGTCAGCCTGGTTTTTACCTCGCCGGAGGATCTGAGCATCGAACCTGCAGGGCTGATGGAAGTTGGACAGGAAAGCCTCCTCTGTGTGCTGGTACGTAGAGGCACAGAAACAGCTCACGGACCGGGAATATACAGAAAACAAAGTGATGCGCTGGTGTATTCAACTGTAATTATCTTAGTGATGTGCTTTCAGCATGGGTACGCCACATCTGTTTGAGTTACACATTTAATTATTATCTTTATTCTGTGTGTGAACGTCTTCACTTCAGATGTGGTTAAATGCCTCTTTTTTTTCCCTACTGCACCTGGCATAATGTTCTCAATTCGTCAAAATAATGTGGAAGTTTCGCTCTGATTAGCCGAGTGGATTTTGCTGTATTTATTCAGTTTTTACGTAAAATTTGAGAAAAAAAAACAGAGATTGTAGGTTTCTGGAATGTCAGAACAGCAAGTGAGGGGATGCATATTAATAAAAACATTTTGAGCTTGGAAAATTGAGCGGGGTGCTTACATTCACATAAATACCGTATTTACGCAAATAAAAGCACACTTTTTTTTTTTTTTTTTTTTCAATTTTAGCGGCTCAAAAACTTCCGGAGTGCTTATAATCGTCGATTTTCAAATAGTCACATAAATATAAGGCTCATTTCTTTAAATAATGGTTCTGGAGGCAGACGTGCATATGAGTTTTTATTAGCTCAATAACAGAAATAAAGAATCATTAGAAACGTCGCAACACTTAACAGGGAAAAATAACACTGGAAGAAGTTAGATTAAACGAAAATCATTTATTATAATCATAATATTTCAACAGACAGACCTTATTTTGGTCCGGGTAGATCGCCGTGCTAAAGGCTAACGGGCTAGCGCTTGAAAACAAGACCAGTACGCTAACAGAAAACAGTTCAAAATGCCAGTCAAACACAATCAAATCACTGTCTGCTACACAGAGAAATGCGTGACTGTTCTAATATTTACGTCTAACAAAATACCGAGCACATGGTCAGACTCATGGTAACCAGTGAGCAGCAAAGCATGATGGGAGTTGTAGTTTTGACCGCTAGAATACATTATTTAAAAATATTGTTTTTTTTTTTATTATTATTATTGTGCCTGAAAAACCGTGTTATTACGGCAATGTTTATTTAAAAAATGTTCAGCTTTTATGTTTAGTACTGACCTGTTTGACTTCAAACAACAAATATGCATCTTCTTTTTCTCTAGTCAGCGGTTGTTCACGGTGTGTTTTACAATGTGTTAACCTGAACTCTTTTTCTTCGATAGCCGACAACAGACCAAGTGGGAAAACGGTTGGAACTGTACAGGAGCCTCCAAACACTAAGCTGCCCAGTAGGTTTCAGTAACCTTTGAAAACATTGTCAATTTTGTACATGTATAAATGCTTGTAGTGCTTTAATTTTCAATCCTGACTTTCTGTTTTGCGTCAGTGCCAACTGGAGTTTTTGCTAAGAACTCTCTATGGAGAGGCTCATACGAATATCTTGGGAAAAAGCAGCCAGCAATGCTTAGCATAACTGCGTTTGAACCATTTAGCAACCGGGTCAACGGCACTCTCATGGACCACAGCGGAGTGCAACTCAATTTGGCTGGTGTGTGTTTTTTACTTTAACCTTGTGCATTTTAGCAAAGCATTCTGCACGCTTCGACAACTGGATAATGCGATGTTCTTCCTTTCATACTCGCCCTGTTTCTGTCTCCATCTGTGGACTTTTGATGCATTCGCCTGAATATGAAGGTTTTTTATCATCTTCTTGCACTAAAGTTCACTCACTGTGTTATATCATCATCATCATCATCATCTTGCACATTTTTTTTTATTTGAGAAAGAAACTAAATAATAAACTTGGTTTGCCAAAAGACGTTTCAATCACATCCTAAATCACTGTTGCTTATGATGACATTACCTTCTGCAGAGGAGCAAAAATCATTTGAAGTACTAAGACTAAATGACTTTATAGGTGAATTACTGTCTGTCTGTTCCCGCAGGCATTTATAAAAAAGAGGAGGCTCAGTTGTTGCTGCAGGTTTATCAAATCCGGGGACCTGTGGAGATCTTTGTTAACAAGTTCAAAATTGAAAACTGGGCTTTGGATGGACATGTGAGTATAGAGCTCTGTCTTAATCATTACGTAATTAATAAAAGTAATGTTTCCATGTTTGTGGTATGTGATTAGCGGCAAAAATAGAAAATGTTAATTTCTAAGAAACAAACGAAAACGCCATTTAAACTTGTTTTTTTTTTAGCTGACATTTACGTTTGGTTTTTTATTTTTGGTTTGGAATCTTCACGTTTTTGTTTGACACAATGTTTCGCTTCAGATTTTTTTGTTTGTTACAATTTTTCTTCGTTAGGACTTCTGGGATTTCCACTTCCTGGTCAAGCAGCTGTCAATCGCATTCTCACCAGCCAATCACAGCTTGTGCCAGAAGTCCAAACGGAAAAAAATTAGATGAACGAAAAAATATGAAGTGAAAAAAACAAGCATTTCAAAAGAAAACGTGAAGATTGCAAGCAAAAAATAAACAAACCAACATAAACGTCAAACGTTTTAGTTTGTTTAATGGAAATTTACGTTGGATTTTTTTGCCACTAATTTGATTCAAAACATGATAATATATTTTATTCAGGTTTGAAGTCAGTTTGTTTTATCTTGAATGGTGATTCTCTTTTGCAATTTGTATTCATTTAAACAAACGAGAATAACAGTTGAAAAATGTCATCACATCTTAACATTAACCCAGTAACGTACAGTGTATACAACTTACTATTTATTACTATTGACTTAAAAGTTCATCCAAAAGGTATTTCTTCCCTCTCGTATATAAGATAAGAATACAAGATAAAACATAAGATAAAATGGCCAAATAATGATGGCTAAATCGCCATCTTGGTCCTGGCCCTGGTCGGTTGTTGTGCCTGTCGTGTTTTGTGCATTTAACATTGCGATTGCCAAGCATGATAGAACAGGACCGCGCCAGCAGAGTCAGCATCACATCATGACCCGGAGTAGGTCTTCCTGTCGGGGGCCTGGCATCAGCCGTGGAGTCAGGCGCTGTTACTCTGTTTGGCTCGTGGTTTCGCCATGGAAATGTTTGATAGTTCAGTCTCTTGGCTTGAGGCTTCAGACTGTAACCTCTCTCATGTCGTACACAAGACGTTAAAATGATCTGCTCATTGTTGTCAAAAAAGCCGTATTTTGATTCCAACCACATACGTACAGCAGAGCACTACCAAGTAAAGCGAGGCAACGTTTCTTCAGGAACCTGGTGCTACACAGAACACAGATAATACATATGGAGGTCAAAAACAAGTACAGACATGTATTTTGTGCCTTTCGAGACCCTCAAGGTCACCTTGCAGAACATTATACACACTAGTTGTCTAGATGCGGCAATCCATGTCCTTCCTCTGCATTACTCAATTGAAAAGAGGCTGATGTCCCTTAAAATATCATAAGAAAAAATAATAAGTGAGAAATGCCCAGATAATGTAAGTGGATAAAAGTGGCCTAAAATTCGCCTTGCCAATGCAGTGCGAGGTGTAGATGTTAGATGATGGATGGAAGAGAGACGCGGATGATCTTCTTGAGCATCATCTCTTGTTGGAATGTACCGCAGTCACAAACTCCACCAATGATGAGCAGCAACTAGACACAAGTATAGAGTTTCTACACCGTTGTGTGCTGATGTAAACACACAGGCCACCACCGTGAGTCTTACCACACGGATCCGCATTCCTGTCAGTTTAAATCACTGTAAACCCTGTGAGCGGAATGGCGCCTTTCGGAACCCTGTTGCTAAGCCCTGTTTACGCGAAACCTTTTAAAGTTATATTGTCCTACTCTTTGGTTTCTTATTTTATTTTATTTATTTTGTGTCTTCGGGTCAATGTTTACTACTGAGATCACTAGCATGAAATTTGAGAATACAATATATATTTTGTAAATACATATTTTATTATTATTATTATTATCATTATTGTTGTTGTTGTTGTTGTAGTTATTATTACCATTAGCAATATTAGTATTATCATTGTTAGTGACATTATCTAACTAGTTAATCGCACTGACTAAATTAATCGTTAATGATTAAATGACTGAAGCTTGTAATATTGAAGATTGAGTTGTAATATTTACATATGTAAATTCAACACTAAATAAACACTCTTTTAAATACTGTAAAATAATTTTGTATACATTTTGTTCAATTTGCAATGTATTGTCTTTTTGTCTTTATTGTCAATTTTAAATCGCTCCCCGATTAATTTCATAAGATGGAGTACCACTGTAAATATCTTTTTTTTTTCTTTTAATCTGTTTAAATTTACGTATGTAGAATTTTTAGATTTTAAATTTTTTTTTATTGTTTTATATTCTTTTCTGTTTTATTTATTTGTATTTTATTCACACATTTGTATGCATTCATCTTATTGTAAACTATTGTCCTTGTCTTGGCATAATCTGTTTTGCTTACAGCTCAATTTGTTGGACCTGTAAAATCCAATAAGTGTTTAGGGCCTTTGGGCTGAACTACATTATATTGTTCTCGAAAAAATACATGATTTTGAATTTACAAGCAGAAGGTAAAGGCTGAACCCTCACATTGCTGCGTGCAGCTATATTTCTTTCTGCACACTGCTTTTCAGAACTCACATGGACTACAAAATTTCGATAAATGCATACACACTCATGTCACTCTTGGGGATAAAAATGCACAGGCATTTTTTTCTTTCGGTCTTTTAATTAAAATGTCAGCTAAATCATTGCTGGGTAATCAGGGCTAGACATCTATACCCCCTTCAGTGCACTCGGGACAAGCGCCTGGATGAGTGTAATTAAAAGTGTTTGACTGCACAATCTTGTGAGAGAGGAACCACAAAGAATATTAGTTCCGTGTGTCTGTCCATTTCTGTCAGTGTGTCTTTGCTATTTGAATGCCTCTGTAAGTATTGGGAAGTAAATGTCAAACATAAGTAGCCTTTCACATCACGGAAATATTTTTGCCTTCAAATGGCTTGTTTTTGACATTTTGATAAAGCCTTTATCGTATGAGAAATGTACTGTTTTGTACTTTTCTTTATAGGTGTCGTACATGCCTTCGTCTGACTCCTTTGTGTACCAAGGCTTTGTTCGTGGCAAAGGTTTCGGCCAGTTTGGACTCCAGAGGCTAGGTATGTATATATGTATATTTGCATGTATATACTGTATGCATGTACATTGTCAAGCATCTAAACAAAATATTTAAGGGCAAAAAAATGAATTATTTGCTTGCTTTGTAATGTTCTTCCTGTGCTTGTGTCGGTTTCTGGTGTTCTCACACAGTACAAAAACATGCGTTTAGGTGAATTGATGTTTGAATAATTTAAGAATGGTCTTTTGAAAAAAGTGATTGAGATTTGTACGTTGAAATTAGTACGTGGGTGTGTGATAGTGTCTTTATGCATCCTATTTTGTGATTAGTTGTCTATAAATTCAGGTTGTTCCTATCAGGACCATAGTTGCTGGTATTGGCTTCAGCTTTCTTTTGGCTTTTTTTTTGTTTTTTTTATATTATATACATTTTCCCCAAACATTCCCTCAGAGTTTCCAGAGTTTCTCATATCGCCTTGCATAGGTTGTTGGTTCGATATTTGGAGATGTTTTAGTTTATACAACTGTGTGGATTAAAATTGTAGGGGAAAAAGTGAAATGCTAAATAAAAATGTGTGTTATACGCAATATATGTGTGTACATTTAGATAAACCTCAACAGAAAAGTGTTGACTTGTGTTGACATCTATAACAACCCGGAGTTTTCCAGCATGTGTTGTCTTGTGTGGTCGAAGTAGCTCTGGATAAAAGTGGCTGTCAAATGTGAAAATTGAAATCTAAATCTAGTGCACAGCTTGTAAAGACCAAACAATGAACGGTCTGTCAAGTCTTGTCATAATGAAACAGACAAGCCTTCGTAAACGACAGCTGTGTCTATTCCTGTCCCAACATTATCGGACAGATTGAGCAAACGAAGGATTATTAATATGTGGATCCATGGTAGAAAAACTGTGTGTGTGTGTGTGTGTGTGTGTGTGTGTGTGTGTGTGTGTGTGTGTGTGTGAGAGAGGTTTTTTTTATGGTTTTATGCGGGCTCTATTGAGTTAGTTAATCGAATCTCACTTGCAAGCTTGATGTTATCGGGAGGCTTTTTGGCTTTGACTGATGAACAGGTGCACGACTCTTGTTTTCTGGTTTTAAATTGATCAATGAAGTCAAAGTCTCTTCTTGGCATATCTGAATATCTGCAATTATAATGCATTATCAAGAAATAAAACTGTTTTTTACATCTCTCAGCAGTCAAGGTACAGAAAACCTTAAAACTACGTTTGCATTTTAGCACGATGCTAAATACATGTGTGGTGGCGTTTTCTTTTACATACAGTATTAATTCATTTGGTTTGTCTTATTTACATGTATCATATGTAATGGCATGTGTACTTTTGTGTTTAACTTCACAGAAGGACTTGATCCAAATGGGGAAAACCCAGGATATAACTTTGCCTCCAACAGCAGTTCAGTGGCAGCAGCCATTTTAGTGCCTTTCATCGCCATGATAATAGCAGGCTTTGCTTTATATCTATACAAACACAGGTAGGATTTTTTTTTTTTTTACACAATCAGTTACTGTAACCTTGTATGTGATTATACAAACTTTTTGTCGTTCAGAAAAAGACCCAAAGTACCCTTCAATGGCTACGCAGGCCACGAGAACACAAATGGAAGGGCAACTTTTGAAAATCCCATGTATGACCGCAACATCCAGCCCACCGACATCCTGGCAAATGAAACAGAGTTTACTGTCAGCACAGTGTGCACAGCTGTATAGCGACTGCTCTTGTCACAGGTAAGACGCTTTGCTGGTTTGATTGACTTTGATGTACCAGTAAAGGTCAAGTTCATGTTATTTTTAACATGCTTTTACAGTCAGAGTCCGGGAGGGCACGTGTGCAAAATAAAAAACGAGATGCAAACATTGTCCACAGAGTATGAAATTGTATAAAAAGTACGGATATCTTACTGTAAAAATTACTCCATTACAGGTTACATGTCCCCAATTCAAAAATTGTAAAAAAAAAAAAAAAAAAAAAAAAAAAAAAAAAAAAAAAAAAAAAAAGTAAAAGTCGTAACGTATTACATTTTAAAAGAACTTGAGTATTTTACTCATACTGAATCTACAGGCTCAAAAAGCACCAGAAAATGTGGAAAACCAGAAACTCGTTATCTATAATTTTTATTTACTAATATATAAATTAAATGTAAGGCCTTAGTGTTTCAAAATGCAGAACAAAAAAGATAAAAGAGAACAAAAAGTCAGTCTCAAGTCAAACGCAAGTGCAACTGCTAATTTACGTGATTAAGCTTGTAAATAGCATCCAGTACCTTAAGTAAAGGTACTTATAGGTACTTTTAGAAAAAATATACTTAAGTAAAGTAACAAAGTCTATTTACTCAAGTATTTTACAACTCTGATTGTTCATGTGTATTATGACTATGGCTATGACAAGGGAGTAAGTGACAGATACACAGTACCGTACATGGAATCTTTCTCATGCTGCACAAGAGTTGTTTTGGTTCCATATCCAATTCTGTCCCGAGAGCCACATTGATTGTCAGGGGAACGGGTCAGCTGAAGTGGCTTGGGCGTCTTTCCGGAAGCCTCCAGAACATGTCCCAGAAGAGGCCTAGAGGAAGACTGGGAAGACATGGCGAACAATAGGGCATCCCAGCGCCAGCCTAGAGACATGGCGGCCCCATAGAGGGAGAGGGAATTCTGGGCATCACTGCTCTGGCAGATGCCCATGCCAGCCATTTGTTCCTGTCTTAAGATCAAGCTTGACATTGCCGTTTGTTTGGTTCTTTATTTTTACAAAATGATTTCAAATAGAAAATTAATGAGAACACTTATACGTTAATATATGATATAGACATGAAATAACATTTTTCAAATGTTACAGACAAATTGTATATGTTGCATTTTTTGTACATTATATTGTATGTGAGCATTTGTTGTGAATTCAAGAAATGTGTTGGTAGCAAAACTATTGTATTCCTTCTAAAACAGTTCCTTTCAACATTTTAGCATGACATTATATTTCTGCCCCATGAGTTTTCTGAGGCTGTTAGAAACTTAGCACTGGCGTCAAAGATGGAAAGGCCAAGCACGGCTAAACACTCGCAGTCTTCTGAATTGAATGAGGACAGCAAACCTAAGAAAATGCTAGAAAGCAATATTCTCTCCTAGTTCCTTTGAAATGATTAAGTGGCATTGTGTCCCTGCTGTTATACACAAACTGCCTCTTCAGCATTTAGGTTGTTTTTTTTTTTTTGAATGTTGAAAATGACAAAATTAAAACTGGAGAGTTTTTGCATCCAAGTCGGACTTTATCGCCCTAGTTTTGTGCTGAGATGAATTGAAAAGCAAACTGCTGAGGCAAGGAAGAATAACAATGCCCAATGTGTTTCCTGATGCATTTATATGTGTGTTTGTGTGCCAGCATGGTGGTGTAGTGCAAGGCCAGTTTAAGACTCAAACTCAAGACCCAATTTTGTCCGAAGTTTAAAAAGTCCAATTGCGTTCAGTGGAAATTGTCTATGGTGTGAGTGAGAGTGTACCGCAATAGTGTGTGTCTGCTGGTTGACCACCAATACAAGGTGTGTTTCAGAGGCCCAAGGTTGGTGGGATTGTTCAGAAAATAGATAGATTCGTCGATACTGTATATTCGCAATACAGTGTTGCCTTGACTTAAAAATGTCCTAGATAACGAAAATCCCGAAAATTGTGCGGCAAACAGTGACTTTTTTTTTTTTTAAATGTCGATGTAAATAATGTGAGATTGTCCGCTGCATCATTATATGCTAACATATATATGTGTGTGTGTGTGTGTGTGTGTGTGTGTGTGTGCGTGTGTGTAAAACTATATGTAACACCTGGCAAAGATCAAACTAAACAACTTTTATCCAACATGTTTTTATCACATTTATTACCAGTATGGGATCATTTATAAAAAAATGATTGTCTGAATTTACGGAGTCTTCACACGAGTTAGATGGATTACGTGTAAAATAACACTCGGCTAACAAAGTTTTTGCCGACTTGAAACGTCTCTCGGAGTGTTTAAGCATGATTCAGTTCTTTCTACATTCTAATTTCCTGTTTCTCTTTTCACTTTTCACAGAGTGGATGTGCTTTCCTTCTACACACAACTGCGTCGGAAGTAACGAAAAAGCCCTCGGATGAACTAAAAAGAAGGTTTTTCGTTTCATTTCGTAAACCAATGCCAGTCATGACAAAACCGTAACAGTGGAGCCACATGGACAGAGACACTAGCTCAAAGCTGATCCTACATTATTGTACTTTCTTCTCATCCTCCCTTGAGGGAAACTATGGTGTCACCGTTGCAATGCAAAGAGAAATGTGATGATCATAGCTCACGCTTGCCAAAAACGTAACAAAACAAAGGAAAAAAAAAAACAATATGCGAAAATGACATGAATTCAAAACGTGTCTTGTTAAATTATACGACGGATCACACGTTTTAATCCTGGAGGTGGATGAAGAAGTCTGGCTCCGAGCAGGGATCCAAGCAAGCATATCCTGGAGAGCTCCGCATTTGTTCGACTTTTATCTACCTTGAGTTGTTTATAAAAAAGTTTTTGGCTTTTTTTTTTTTTCTCTTATTTCTACATGTAAAAATGCAGAAAGGAGAAACAAGTGCAAACTTTGCTCAAATCAATGACATCTCCAGCACTTCCGTGAGAACGTCGGGCCGCCTGCTGGCACGTCTCCAGCTGAAGCGGACATGTTTTGGAGGCTTCACTGAAGGACATGGAGGATATCTGTAGCAGCTACCCTATTACTGTATCCCATTCAGAGGCACGCATTTTTTCACTGTCCTGTGATCCCACGTTTGTCCTGTTGGAGGAGAACATCAAAGGCACATTTTTAGGCTTGGTGAGGAAAACTTCATGGATGTTTGCTGCTGTTTGATTTTTTTTTTCTTTCTGTATTAGCAGGAGAGAAAAAATACACTCACTTTTCCTCACTGAACTTCTCAGCAGGGCTGTCTGAGACCACTGTGCCCATCTTAAGTTCACTGGTCAAAGGGTGTATGTGCTTAGTCAGCAGTTTTTAACAAGTGTTTGTCAGCATTTGACAATATTACTGATGTCAGTGGGAAATGTTTGAGTGGCTTTTGGGGGTTTATAATGTCATAAGTTAAAAACGTTAGCCCTTAAAGTATAGAGAGAAACTTGAAAGGCGTAGCTCTCGCTTCTTTAACATTGTGAAGTGTTAAAGAAGAAATGTTCAAGTTTTGTCATCGTTCCCTAAACTACCACATCATAAATCTTTGAGGCAAAATGTATGATTTTGTTGATGGATTGTTTGAAGATGAGCAACAGTTGAAATCTAAAGTTGGACGTTTGAATAAGGTTTAGCAAAATTATGTAACTTGGAAAACATGTTGAAACATTCAAGTATGAAACACAGTACAACAGATGCAACTACAAATACAACATGATATCTATTGAGATAAAGATATTTATATAAATATTTATTATATTTATTGTCAGTCTTATAAATGGATGAACATTACAGACAGAAGAAAAGCATGCACTTTTTGCCCAAGTACAGGTTGCAAAATATTTATTTTTAATTATTTACCTTATAGGAAATAAAAAACAGTTGCTAGCCTATCACGAGTTTAATGCATTCATACCAAGGGCTTGTTCTGCTTATTGACTGATATAAATTGAAGGTTCTTTTTCCCGTGTGGTGGTGTGCGCAATGCATTTAGCAACCGCATTATCCGATGCATTTGAACATTGTTCAGATTGATTTATTATAGTCAACTCTCAGTGGCATGTCATGCATTTTAGTGTAATCCCAAATGCCAATACAATACAATTTCACCAATTATTTTATAGCTGAAGCAAAATCTAGATTGTCCATTTCAAAAACCCTTTAATGATTTATAAATTGTAATAAGAATATAATATCTTCAAGGGCTTTAAATTCACATTGTTGTTATTTCAGTTGACTTACATTTGAAGTCAGTAGAAAAACTGTGTTTCATGCTTGAAATGTCCATATGTTTCTAGTAACAGTGCCTTGGTATTTTTCCAGCTACTCACAAAGAGCGTTGTCTCTTTCTCTAATTATTTACCTACATTTTATTACTATTATTATGTTTCAGTATTTGTGTTTTTTTTTTCTTACAAGTTGATTTTTGTATTGCTTTGTAGAATGGAGAGAATCATACACACTTTAAAGTAAAGAGCAAGATGCTTTATACAATAAGATGTACACGCTTGACATACTATTTTATTATTACAGATTAAAACCGCACTTTAGGCAGCAAGTACACTCAGTACACATTTGTGGACCATACTGTGCTTTGCCAAAGTACTTTTGTTTTGCCCATTACTGTTTTATACACGCAGACACACACACACACACACACAGTGACTCAGCATTAGTGCCAATGAATAGTGTTTGGTTCGATTGATCCGTAATTTGATTGTGATTAGCATTTTCTTTGTGACTTTAATATCATTCCATTTTTTTTTTTTTCACGAAATCACGAAAACTGTTTTAAAGTACTTATTATGGTAAATTTCTGGCCTGCCTAAATCTATTTGGAAAATCTTTTCATGAAGGTGTTTATTGTTGTTGTTTGTTTGAATGACATGAAAAATGTGTAGCTTTTTTTGTTACATTGCTAAATTTGTTAACCACTTACACAACCACACAACCTTTTGTGGTTAATTTTCTATTATGTCACAACAACATTTTTTTTTCTATTTTCTCATTTGACTTCAACGTTTTTGAGATTGGTGTTCACAGAATGTATTTATATTTTTGTACATTGCTACTGTATTGCTCATTTCCCAAAAGTCTCTGTAGTAAACATCTTAAAGCTCCATGTACTAAATTAGAAGGATCAAACTAAAACAAAAACGTACTTCGTTTAAAATAAATTGTAATATGCGCATAGCAGATTCTGATTAACAGTTTATCAAACTGTTGTGTTACACTTAGTCTACTGTATGACCCTCTTTGTTAAACTAGTTATTTTTGCTTTAACCCTCAGCCATTGGTGTAAACATATAATTGTATGCATTTTATTTTATTTAACTAATTCATGCATTTTTTTCCAGTTTTTAAGAGAGACACTCAGCCTTGGAGGACTTTTTAAAGGACTGCTCTGGCAATTTAAAGCTTAAAGGGAATACACAGAGTGTGAACATCATGTACTTGACCAAAAGGATTTTTTTTAACAGTAAAAGAAATATATATATAAGGACCTTAATGGACCAGTTCATTGTGTATACCCGGACACGAGTCTGAGACTAAAAGAAGACCTGCTGAATAGAAAACTTTTTTTTGTACAGAGATATATTTTTATGAAATAAATTTGTAATATAAAAAGAAAAAGTGTACGGACAGATCTGTATAAAATTTTACATTGTAGTACAAATCATAGTCAGTATATATATATATATATATATATATATATATATATATATATATATATATATATATATATATATATATACATGTTTTTTTTTTTTGTTTTTTACAACTGTAAAAAAAGATTGTAAATAGAAGTTTACATATTGTAAATATGTAATACCCAACATGGCTTGTCTGCAATATATAAAATGTATTTTATCTGTCTGTATATGATGCTTTGCATTGTGTTTAAGCTTATACTTTCATGAACTTGAAACCTATTTTGAAGATTTTGGAATAAAATTGAAAACATTGATTTTTCTTCTATGATTATAGATTGAGCGTTACATTGGTTAGAATTACTACAGTTTCAGGTTTTTTTTTCTCTGTCAGCTTGGTTGTCACAGACTAAAGAAACATCATTAAAGATGTTTTTTACATTAGATTCTGAATATTATATATATATATATATATAAACAACTCACTAAACCTGACTTGCTTTGTTGGTGCCATGGCTTCAGGCTGCCCACTGCTCCGGGTTTGAATTGTGTTTACTGTGTAACTTAATTGGATGGGTTAAATGACATGTCGTCTAGTGGGCATATTGACAAGCTTATCTCACTTTTAAAAGTAATACTGAAGACAGTGTTTAATGTGGTGCACACATGTGTGTTAAATGGTTGACTAATTGTGATAGGTGCTGGAGCAGGTTCCACTCTTCCCTTGATCGATTATATCAACATGTCATTAGTCCGAGCTAACGGTTAATAATCATAAGCATTGACACCCAGCCTTTCATAGAAATGTGCTTTCCTAAATCAGAAAAGACAATTATTAGTTGAATCTTGTGCCTTAAATTCATTCTTAATTCAGTGAAATGCTCTTGTTATGTGTGATTCCCGAGTGAGACTTCAGATTTTTTTTCTCTCAACACCCAATCAGCACAAGGCATTTGATTTGCATTTGCATACCAATTTCCACCATGGCACCTGTGTATAAAGGAGCTGGCGTTCAATCACTCCCTCAGGTTTGTGTTGAGGAACACAGTGGATATTGTCGAATTCCATGACAGTTTGTTGTTGGAAACTTTGACAAATATACTGGCTGGAATCTCAGCACTACATAAGAGCTGCACTCTATCCAAGCCTTGTTGAATGGGGCTACAGCACCGACGTAATAAATCTACTCTGTAGGGTTTCGGCTTGGATAGAACTGCAGTTTTGAAAACACAACATTTGAGACAATACAATAGACTTGTAGTGAGTAGTGAGTGCACATCATTTCAACTAGAAGACATAAATTCTGAAGTTAGATTAATTATCCAAGTATAGACAATAGAATCATGTCCATAGTGTCTATTATTTAAATGATAGTTACATAAATTCTTTTTTCTCAGACACGTTTTGAAACAAGGTACGTCTTTTGACGACAAAATATTACGTCTATTACATTACATTACTATTATATTACTATATATTACAAAATACACGTCTGAGAGAAAAAAACGTAGCTAACCATCAGTAGAAAAAAGTGCTTGTACCAATGACACTGGCCCCTGTTTGTGAGAGTGCATAAAGTGCATGGTTTATGATGACACGGATAGTAGTTGTGGATGTTATTTTCTCAACCACGAGCCTCTAAAAAGTGTTTGAGGTACCACGGTCTTGTCAATGAAATGGATAGGCTTGTCAAAGAAATTCTAGGCTGAGAAAAGTTATGGTCCCTATTGTGGTGAACTTCCACTTTTTCCACTTAAAATCCCAGTTAAGGTGCCTGAGAAATATGTCCCTGTGGGCACAAGAACCGACATGAGCTGTCTTGTACCTGTACTAGAATTATTTGGAGACACTTCTGGAATCTTTGTAAATGTACAATCTTGAAACAAAGAGGGACAGATCAAAGGGATTACATGTTAACTAGAAAGGAACCAACACTGGAACTCTTCATTGTATTCTTTTGGACAGGATGGTGAGTCGAGCCTACAAAGAAAAGTATTGGATTATTTCGAAAAACTGACCAGTCTGTTGGGAATGATCCTTGTCTTCAAAGCAGATCCTCCGACCGTCCTATGGTCATCAAGACTAAGAAAGCCTCTGCACTCCATGATGATTGTCTAACTTGAAGCCAACGTCTTAAAGCTATAGTTACTGAATAAATGTCTGATGTTACCAAATAACTGTCACTAATTGTGACATTTTATGAATTTGTGGTAACCACATTATTGAAGCAAAAAGCGCCTGCAATTCTTCCATGTTCCGCAAAAGGTATCCTCGTAGTGGGCACTGTGGACCTAACTGAGCTTTGTCAACAGGGCATTTTAACTTACTGGACACTGATGCAGGTAAAAACCACCTTCACCATTGAATCTGTCTCAATTACGTTGTCAGGTCAATTACACTGTAAAAAATGAATCATGAGGCTCGGAATTTTCGATGAAAAATTATGTGATTGCTTGAAAGTGCGTGTGTCATTGAAAAAAATGTTGGTCCCTTGTTGGGGCCCTTCGCAGCTCCGGTCTTCTACCGCGCAGGGAGTATCCGGTGTTACTGGACAACTCGAACCGTGAGGGAACAGAGGCTCGGTAGGAGTGGAGGGAGTGTGAGTGTGGGTGCATCTGTCTTTTACTGTAAAGCTGGCTAGCACCATAGGTGGTAGCCCCACTTCCGTGTCCACCTGTGGATGGACTTCGACAGTGGTGGCTCGATCGTCGGAGCTCAACCATACTCCCTGCTCTGCTCCCTCCACTCCGAACACATCAGGATCGTAAAGGAGGCCGTTTGGCGTCTCTTATTGACCTGGATTCGGAGTGCACCGCCCTTCTGCGGCGAGATCTGCTCCTCTGCTGCGGCGGTTGTGCCGGGGGCCGAGGTAACTCAGCCGCAGTCACTGGGCGTCGCCAGCGCTTTCCAGCTGGAGATGCTTTCGCCATGGGCCTGGAAGACATGGGAAATAGCTTTAGTCTGCAGCTGGAGGGTAGAGAACCGTTACATAGTTGCCCCACCGTGTCGCCGAAGAGGCCCCACTGGACCAGCTGCTCCACTTCCGGATCTGGTAGCATGGTAACAGACAGGACGAAAACTCCTTCAACTAAGGCAATTCAGGAAAAACCTTTATTTTGCAGAAAAAAACACTGATACCTCCCAGTTATTGGTGTTAATCTGGCACCAGGTGTAGTTTCCTTTATTATCCGTCAATCCCTATTTCACTGGCACCCTAGCCTCCAGTTTCACTGACTCTACAAGACGGTGGGCCATTCTAAAGTGACTGAAAGGTTCCAGCAGCAGGTTGTCTGAATGAAGGTCAAAGGGAAGACCCTATCAGCCATAGCAAGACGTGTTTGTCGTTCCAAATCTGTGATTTCAAGAATAATGAACCTTTACAGCATCACAAACTCATTTAAGTCCTCAAAGAAGGCTGGTCATCCATGAAAGACAAGAGAGGACAGAATACAGCGCAGGATCTCATTGGGCAATTGTTTCCACACTGCAGTTGGAATTGCTCAACAGTTCAGCACTGAACAGGGTAAGGATCTGTCTCGACATACAGTGTCTTGACGTTAAAGAGAATTTAGACTGAAAGCCCCCTCTGCAGTGACCAAACATCTCATTAGCGAAAAGAATCAAAAGCTTTGTTGAGGAGCATGTTGTGTGGACAGAGAACTGGTCCAAAGTTCACTTCAGTGATGAAAGCAAGTTTAATTTATTTGGGTGCGATGGGAAACATTATGTCCGATGAGAAAATGGAGAAAGACTGAACCAAAGCGTGTAAAGAAGTGGGTTAAAGGTGGAGGAGAAAGTGTGATGGTTTGGGGCATGTTTTCTGCAGCAGGAGTTGGGCGTTATACAGCTACATGGCAGAATATGGCAAATGTTTATCAGAACCTTCTGAAACAACATATGATTCCTTCCCTGCGTTTATCACCCAATCAGCTCGCAGTGTTCATGCAGAACAATGCTCCATGTCACACAACTGAACGGGTAAAGCAGTTCCTTGAAACTGAGAACATTGAAATAATGTCATGGCCTGCAGAATCTTGATCTCAACCCAATAGAGAACCTCTGGAAAATCCTTGGCGACAAAGTTATGGCCAAAAAACCCGCTACAGTCACTGAACTGTGGAGGAGACTGGAAGAAGAGTGGACCATAATCCCACCAGAGCAGTGTGAGAGACCAGTGCTGTCCTGTGACCGCAGATGTGCTGAAGTCCTTCAGAGCAGAAGCCTGGACACTCACTACTAACTGCTGACTGTTGTAACCTTCAGATATTTTTGTTGTAATCTTTTTCCATATAACGTCTCCAGACAACGTCGTTGATGTTCTCTAATTTTACTAAGTGTCTTTTCTGCAAAATTAAGGCCTTGTTGAAATGCCTTTCTGGAAATTTTCTTGAAAAGGTGTTCTGCTAGCGTGGTATAGACAGGACGAAAACTCCTTCAACTGTTGAGCAGTGAAGATGATATTATTTCAGAATTGTGTAATTGTTTATACATTGTTCTCTAATTTTGCCCTCCAGTGTATACAGTTTTTATCTCTCTTTAAATAAGTACATTTATTTCCTTTGTCATTCTTATTTGAATATGCAGATTTTGGTCCATCACAGAAAAAAAGGTTCTGAAGGCAAACTGAAAGACGACACAGGAGAAGTCACCGTATTGTAGATGCTGTTTAATTCCGCACTGGTGGAAACACAACATTGCTTTGTTTCTTACAAAAATGACATTTATTTCAAGGTTTTTGTCTCAACATAGATTACAATATAACACACAGTAATTTTTTTTATTACAACATTTAAAAGGTAAGAAAGCGCTTTCAAACTGAGCTCCAGCTAATGTTCAAGTTCAAGTTCAGGTTATTTGTATAGCGCTTTTCTTGGTCCGAGACCAACGCAAAGACGCTGGATGCTAATGATGTTGGTTAGGACTGTTCAGTTGAATGAGAAGTGAAAAGAGAGATTTTACTGTTAATTACACACTGATAGATTTCAGATTACAGTAACAATAGGGAAATAAAAACTGAAAAAATCCTCATAATTATAGAATACATTTTTAAGTAAAAAAAAAATCCAAAATCTAAAAATTCTAAAATTCTAGAAAAAAAATAAATAAAAATATGTGAGAAAAACATGCGTTTCAGGTTAATCTGGGTGTGTGAGCGTGTGTGGTGTGTATGCCCGAGTGAAGTGGACGCTGGCGCAGATTGGCTGCCGCTATTTCACCGGGCAATTGGTGTGTGTGTGAATGTTGTGTGTCATGTAAGGCGCCAATAATTAAAAAATCGAATGAATTATTATTATTATTATTATTATTATTATTATTATTATTATTATTATTATTATTATTATAATAATATCTTATATTACAGAGAATCTTCACTCCAGAGTCTCTCAGATTATAATTCTCAGTCAGATCTAGTTCAGTCAGACATGAGTTTGATCTCAGAGCTGAAGTCAGAGCAGAACAACCTTCTTCTGTCACTCCACAATCACTCAAACTGTGAAGAACACATCTCCCCGCGTGCGGCGGGGAGATGTTTGTTAACATTACTTTAATAAAGAATACTGCGTGAAAAAAGTGTTTTAAAAGTCTGAATAAGTCGTAAATAAATACCTAAATGGTGTGCCTCTACTTTGCGGATTTTCACCTATCGCGGTCAGGCTTGGAACGTATCTATGTTTGTGTCTGTAGTCACGTGGTTGATTGGTTTCAGCTGTGCCTCGCGTGTGTCATTAATTGAGTGGTCACCTGTCATCGTGTACCTGATTTTCTCAGTAAGTTCTGCTCTAGTATCATTACATGTACATTTAGTGTCAGTACGATCCTCGACTCTGCATCTCTGCACATCATCCCTGCACATTTTCGAAACATTTTTTTTCGCTTTATGAGCGAAAAATATATTTTTATGAGTTTTTTTATGATACTATCAGTAATTTCTGAGAGCAGAATTACCTGAGCTTGTGTAGATTACAGTCAGAATCCTTCAGTAAAACGGAGAGAATATTCACTCCAGAGTCTCTCAGATCATTCTCAGACAGGTCTAGTTCAGTCAGACGTGAGTTTGATCTCAGAGCTGAAGTCAGAGCAGAACAACCTTCTTCTGTCACTCCACAATCACTCAAACTGTGAAGAACAACGACACTCTTCAGTCTCTCAGTTCAGAAACATCAAGATAATAAAGCACTGACATTTCAAGACTTAAATTATTGTCAGCTTCAACTGGAACTAAAACTGTCAAATTAAATTTTGATTTTAAACCACTTGTGAAAAAAGCTGATTCTTTTTTTTTTGGGAAAATAAATATAATAAAAAATGAATAAATAAAATTTAATACATTTTAAAATGTCATTTTTATTTTTTTAGCTACTTTATTTGCTTTAACTTTGTCCTAGAATAAAACAAAGTGTTTTAGTGTTAACTTCACAAATAAAATAATTATCTTTCAAACAATAACATTACATCTAAAACAATTGAGGTTTTATTAACTTCTTTTTCTTATCAAATGTTTTTTTTTATGCTTTATCCGATATTTGCCAATTTTCAGAGAGCAGAATTACCTGAGTTTGTGTAGATTACAGTGAGAATCCTTCAGTGAATCAGAGAGAATCTTCACTCCAGAGTCTCTCAGATTCTCATTCTCAGACAGATCTAGTTCAGTCAGACGTGAGTTTGATCTCAGAGCTGAAGTCAGAGCAGAACAACCTTCTTCTGTCACTCCACAATCTCTCAAACTGTGAAGAACAACGACACACTTCAGTCTCTCTGTCATGAACTAAAGCACCTAGTTTTTGTTGAACTCTTATTTTGACACGTTTATTTTGAAATGCTCGTCACCGTCTCTGTTTAGCGTCACGTGGGGTTTTGGTTACTTCCGCTAACTTCGGGCTCTGTCGCCATGTTTGTTTCAGGTGTTGTGTGTTTGGAATCATTTCATGTTTGTATTTAAGCACCAGGTCATTCCATGTTTCTTCGCCAGATTGTCAGTATTATTTTCTTGTCATTCCAGCGTGTTTTCTCTAGCCTTTTACCGGATTTTTGACCATGCTCTTGACCTTGTACTACTGATTACCGCCTAGCGATTTGGATCCCGTTTGGACCGTGATTTTTCTGACCTCTGCCTGTACGACCCAGAGTTTTTTTCCTGGAAATAAAACCCTGCTTGCTCTGAGATCGTTTCGTCCGTGCTGTGCATGTGGGTTCGTCACCCAGCCGCCCTGTCACTCTCAGTTAAGTAACATCAAGATGATAAAGAACAAAACACTTGCACTTCAAGACTATTTTCACTTTCCACTGAAACTAAAACTGTCAATTTGAGTTTCGATGTTTAACCACTTAAAAAAAAGGCAATTTTTTAAAACAATTAAATAAACTAAATAATAAAACAAATAAATATTGATACATTTTAACATGTTATTTTTTAAATTTTAGTTACTTTCTTTGCTTTAAATTTGCCATAAAAAAACTTTGTGTTACCTTAACAAATAAAATAATTATCTTTCATAAAATTTGTCACGGTTCGTCTGTCACGAGGGCTGGCGCAGCACGTAAGAGGTCGGGAAGCAGGAAGTTAATTCCTTAACAAAAAGGTTTATTCCAAACATACTCGAGTCAAGACGAGACGAGACCAAAGCCAAACACGTCAGACTTTCCGACAAAGAACTGTGACATAAACCTGTGCTGAAATACCTGACATAATGACGTGACCAATGACAAACAGCTGACACTAAGACACGGACACAAACGCCATCGTGATTAATGATTTGTGCTTTGATACAGTTAAAACTGTGAAAAGCTCTTTACAAATGCTCAGAACTTATTAACGAGTGGATGAGACACAGCTGAACACGAAAACACCAGGACGATCAAACACTCGGAGACCAGGAAGTTAACAAGAATCAGCTGGGCACCTAAACAAACCGACATGGGGAAAACCAGGAAGTAAACAAAACACAAATGTGACGTCTAAGAGAAAGAATCCGTGACAACATTTCAAAATAATAGTGTCAAACTAAAAGTCCCACAAAACAATGTGCCAGAGTCCATGACACAATTAAACTAAATCTAAAACAATTGAAGGTCTTATTCACTTCATTTTTTATGTTATTTTATGCTTTATCTGATATGTGTGTATTTTCTGAGAGCATAATTACCTGAGTTTGTGTAGATTACAGTGAGAATCCTTCAGTGAATCAGAGAGAATCTTCACTCCAGAGTCTCTCAGATTATTCCGAGACAGATCTAGTTCAGTCAGACGTGAGTTTGATCTCAGAGCTGAATACAGAGCAGAACAACCTTCTTCTGTCACTCCACACCATCTCAAACTGTAAAGAACAACGACACTCTTCAGTCTCTTTGTTCAGAAACATTAAGATAATGAATTGAATTGAATTGAATTGAAAAATCCTTTATTAGTCCCACAGCGGGGAAATTTCACGTCACGACAGCAACAACAAATCCAACAAATAAATAAACAAGCATCACCATAACGCACTGCACACATCATAATAAACAAACAAACAAACACAGACCATAAATGAACCTGCCCGTCATAAGCATAGTTCCAGTCACCAGTTTAAATTTAAGTTTAAATTGTAAAGTCTAATCGCAGCAGGTAGGAAAGATCTGCGATATCTCTCCTTCACACAGCGGGGGTGAATCAGCCTGCCACTGAAGCTGCTCTCCAGAGCAGACAGTGAGTCCACCAGTGGGTGAGAGTCCAGGTCCAGGATGGATGATAGTTTATCCAGGACTCTTCTCTCACCCACCTCCTGCACTGTGTCCAGAGT
>MU204349.1:10759481-10770536 GCA_017309775.1 Paedocypris sp. Pulau Singkep
CACACATCATTCTTGCTAATGAACACGGTTTTAACAGTGTGACTCAATGGTTTCCATCTCTCTAATTGGCACATGGCATAACATTGCTGGGATTTTCCTGTAAAAAATTGGTTTGAAAACAGATTTCAAAGAGTAAACAGAAACAGCGGCTTTCACTGGATGTGACGTTCAGTCAGATGTTTTTTTTTTTTTTTTTTTTTTTTTTTTTTTACTTTTTCTATATTCAGATCAGTATTTGCTCTGTCAATATTGTTTCTTGACGTTTTCTTCATCTCCACCTCAGGGGAGTTTGTGACCCTGCTTTGTTATTAATCAGAATTATTTCAGAACAAAGACTCAGACTTTACAGTAGTTCACCAAGACTAAACTATGCACTTTTAAAATGATGTCACATAGAAGAAAGCATCAGGGGTGGGGTTTAGAGAAACAAGCCATGTTTGCTTAAGACATTTCCACTAAAATGAGAGGCTCCCAAGTGACAAGTGAATGAACGAATGAATGAACGAACAAACCGTTTGCACCAATCACAAGTGTACAGGAGTCATCTTGCCAGCTATAGAGCCTGTGCAGCTTCACTCTCACATGACAAGTGAACAAATGAACCACCAAACGAATGAACGTACTGGAGTCATGTTGTTCATTACAGAGTCTGTGCGACTCGGCACTCATGTGACAAGTGAATGAATGAAGGATGGATCACTGGAGTAATGCTACTGGCTATAGAGTCTGAGCTGGCTCTCACGTGGCAAGTGAATGAGCGAATGAATCAACAAATCTGTTTGAACAAATCACAAACGCTGATCCTGCACTGTAAAAAATGGCCTTTAATTTAACAATAATATACTGTAGAAATGTTACAGTAGTCAACCTTATTTACCCAACCAACAGAAACCATAGAATTTACAGTGGAAAGTTTTTACAGAGTAGAACTATAAATGTAACATAAAAAGCTATTGAAAATATGATTTATTGAAGTAAATTACACAACATGCCCTGTAAATTGCAATGTCTGTACATATAACAGGATTCAATCGTAGATTTAAATGCAACTTTACTCAAGCAATGATCATAGAATATACAGCAATGAACCAGCAACCAACAAGGAACGATCACAGAATATACAGTAGAAAGCAGTAGCTGCTTTTATTGAATAAAGCTATTTAATAGATGTAACTGTAACAAACCAATGAAAATATGATTAACGGAAGCAAAATGTACAGTGCATTCTAGTAACTGCCATTTGATGTTATTTTTTTCTTAAAATTTAGATTTTGTACATTCTATATTAAGTTATGTTTTGAAGCTCACCAGACAGGGATTCAAACCAGCAACCTCTTGAACTCAGGTCCAATTTTCTTTCCACTGGGAAGTCCACTTCATCAAAATACACTTAAAAGTAGGATATATATAGGCTTTGTATATAATATACTGTAAGGACTATGCGTGTGTCTGCCGAGCCAGTGCCACGGTCGGTGAAATGCAATTTTTACCTGCCTAATGACCTTTCGCCTGTTCCTCGATCATGGTTCATGCCTAATGGACGTCACTACAATAAACACCAACCATGTAAACTGCATTTGAGACTCGATCCGCTTGCCTGTGCTCACCATTCAAAGGTTTTGATTGGCTGAGAGAGAGAGAATCAGCAGCTCAGAAATGTCAGATGAGCTAGTTCCTTGGAAGAGCCAATGAGAAACTTGCACGTGCTGCTCGCGGCTCTCTAATTGTTTTAAAACTTAAAAAGAATCATAAACATGTTTACATAAACTTGTTACGTTGATACAAGGAACAATTGAAGCGGTTTTTCTTAAAAGGAGACATGGTTGGGAGGCTGTTGCAACGTGTTATAGGGACCAATAGATGAGTCTCTGCTGAGTGAAGTCTCTCTATGAGGGAGTTGATGAAAATGATAGTCCACCACATGGATTACTATTCACATGGGTCTTCACCCTCTGTGTCACAACGGAAACCCACAAAGAACACATGATGTGATGACAGTGTAATGTGGTGGAGGTTTTAGGCTGTTTTTATTAGTACTGTGGCTGCAGTCCTCTACAGACAACTATACAACCATACTTTTTGCAGTAAAGATATGTTAGCCAGAATTGCCAGTTCATTTACTGTAAATTGAACAGATTTGTTTTTGCGGCTAATAATAGCAAAATAATATACAGTGGAATGTTCTACAAACAATAACATACACTACAGTCGCAACCATACTTTTTACAATAGCGTTCTGCCAACCAAACTAGCCTTTTACAGTAAATTGAGCAGATCATTTTTTGATTTAGAAACAAATGAATAGTAAAAAATACAACTCACAACCATAGAATATACAGTCCTCTTGGTGCAATACCGTACAACCAAAAACATTGCCACCATTACTTTTTAAGGAAAAGTTTTGGCAACCAGAATTGTCAGTTTTTTACCATAAAATCAACATTTCTTCTTTGTTTTTTTACAGTGTATAGAGACTGCTCGGCTCAGTTCTCACTTGACAAGTGAATGAATGAACGAACAAGCGAATGATCCAAATGATCTGTAATGCTACTATAAAGCCTGCGGCATGGCTCTCACGTCATTCTAACGAATGAACAAACGAATGAACGAACAAGCGAAAGATCAGTTTATTGGAGTCATGCTGCTGGCTACAGAGCCTGCAAGACTCGGCTCTCACGTGACAAGTGAACGGTAGAACAAACCAATGATCCGTTAAGCGTACGCGAGTGAGGACAGCTTCACAATTTGAGCATTAGCGTTTTTGTTCTGAAAGACTCTTGATGAGGAGAAAGTCCCTGATAAAGAGTTTGTAACAATCCGCTGTTTTGAGGATAGTTCCGGATAGTTCCGGTTTCCCTCCTGAGTGGTGGAAGAGACGGCTCCATCTCTCCACGCAAACACAGCGGCTCCAGGTCTTCAGATGTCCGGGTTTTTTAAAGAGGTCAGAAAGTTAATATGAATTTAGAAGTTTATGACTTAAAGTTCAGTTATTTATAAAGCAATTTTCCTCTCTTTAGAGTGTGTCAAAAAGCTTTTGGAAATGTAGTCAGTTCAAATAATTAAAAAATGTAAATAAACATTGTTTAATTAGAAATGTACATAAAAAATTGTGTAAAAAAAAATTAAAAATACCGTATTTACTCCTTAATTATTATACCAGAATTTTTCCTTAAAATTCCGGGCTCAAAGTAGGGGGCTTGACTTATACTCGGTCTACCGAAATGGAAAATATTTTACTCAGAACAGTGCGCAGATATTTCACTCTTTCTCACAAAAAGCGCGGTAATTAAATGAACATTTATGACGCGAACTAAATACATCTTTCAGAAAACTGAATAGTTTTATTATTTCTATAGGAAGGATTAAAGAGCATCTGAACAGGTGTTCTATCATTATTTCCCTGTGCCGCTTTAGTGTCTCTGTGAGCCCCAAATAACCTATATTGACTTTATATGAAACCAAAGATTGTGTTTCTACTCATTTCTACCTATTCACTTTTCTCTCATTTCTTTCCCCCGACTTATAAGGGGGTCTAAACAGAATACCACAATCTCACAGCTGAAGTGGGGGGGTCGACTTATAAGCGAGTAAATACGGTACTTGTGGACTGTCCTACATCAGCTGTTTAGAACAAACCACATTTGTTGAATGTTATTCATCGATCAATGAACTTTCGACTGTGGTTGACCATTGAGCAAGTAACATACGCGACAGTGGCTAGAAAAGCAAAACTTTCTGACCTCTGAGAGTACAGTACTCTGCTGAAACGATGACTGGATGATCACATCAGCCTCATTGCTTCTGCGTTGAATGCCTGCAGCAGACTCCCACAGTCTCCCAACACATGCAGACGTCTGACAGGCTGTGTGCACACCAACCTCCCAGTGGACCGCAATCCACAGGTTCGTCTGTCAAAAAGCCAGGGATCCGTCTCCCTACTGCCTCTGTTAAACGCGCCGTGTGCACAGCACTCTAATTACATCGATGAATGCTCTTGTCTTCTGACTTGCTGTTGCAATTTCGGGCTGGAGTAATCTAAGTCACAGTCAGGACCGATACAAGACAGGTAAAACAAATTTGATCCTTATTGTACTATTACAAGTAAAAATTTTCCCTTCTGTTTGTATAGTGCCGCTTAGTCCTTTTCTGGGTCATCAGGAGCTGGCACCTACATATATCAGCGTCTCTGGGCCTGGTGCAGGATACACACTCTGGATTGGTGGCAAACCATTCGCAGAGTAAAAGAAACAGGCAAACACACTGACACTCTTACTCACACCAATGGTCAATTTTCCAATTTCAATTCATGGAGCTCATGTTTTTGGACTTCCAAATTAAAATTAAAATGATATTCAAGTTCAAGTTCTGTGCATTTGTAAGGCACTGTCTCAAAGTGCATGTGTGAAAAAAAAAAACAGAACATTGTTGCATTCTATTCACTGGTCGTTGGTGTTAAGAAAATGCCTATTACAATGACTATGACCAGTGAGCAAGCACATGCATACATGGTACAACATGCAGTGAAATGTTTTTAGCAATCCTCCAGCATTTGAGCACGGGGGTGGGACCAAGAGAGCATCTTTTACAAACCACCTGTGGTAACGCATTCATCCCACCCACGATATGCACACCAGTCACTTTATATAAAAAATAACAAAATAAAAAAAAATGTATTTGCACTAAAATGTTTACGAAGCGTTTCATGTACAAAAAAAACGTCCTCTGCACAATCCAATTTCATGCACAGTATTCATGTAAAGATACAGAAGTTGTACAGTCTGTTTGTGTGAACATGTGTACTTGTTGTGTGTATAAACATTTCTTTTCCTTGTGAATGATAATCAAGCTTCATATCAAATTTACGTTTCCAGGAAAATTGTGGTTGAAAAATGTACGAGTCGAGAGAGTATCAAGTTAAACGCAAGAACTGTGTTACCAAAATCGAATGACAAGAGAGCAAAAGATGTTATAGCAGAAGTACTTCTGTATCAACCTGCATTTTGTATACATTTATAATTTGTTGACACTAATCTGATTCCATAACAAACCTGCTCAGCAAATTCTTCTGTTGAAAAGTACGATACACCTTATTTTTTTTTTTTTGCTTAGCCTTCATCTTTGATAAAAGAAAGATGGGTAAAAGAATGCTGCATTTTGCTAGCGTACGGCTGCGATTGGCTCCATGAGCATGAGTTGTATTATTGAAATGTGTTATATTTATATTTTAAGTCATTTTATTTTTATTAAAGCGTTGTCTTCAAGCCAGATGCAGTCATCAAAAGAGCCACATATGGCTCACGAACACTGATAGGTTCATAACTTGATCTAATTCTTCGTTGACTTTCTTAGCTCCTCCACCACGGAATCGGTTACTTTTTGTTTCTTTTTCTGCCACTCCTTTTTTAGATATCAGTCTATCATCTGCTTGTGCCAAGGATCTCCAACTACTGGAGACCGGCTTATTTTGGGCCGCATCGTTTTCAAATCCAGCGTTTGTTGAAACCTGGCGACAATGAGAGACAGATCCCTATTAGATGATATCTGTAATATCTTTCTTTTTAACTATCCAACAACTTTACTCATTCCACAGAGATGTTGTGGCATGTCAGACACCAGCTTTTTACCTATTGGAAGTCTATAAGGAGACTAATAGTGTTTATTTTTGCCTTCATCCCTGGTTAATCTGATATAAATGCTAAGCTAGTGTTCTGTCCGATTAATTTTAAGCTTATTTAGTGCTTGGTTGATTGATATTTTGTGTAAAGTGTTTGGTTTGAGATTATGTATTAGGTTTTTTGGCCATTTCTGCTGTTTTAGTTTCATTCTTGATTTCATTTGCTCTCAGAATAATCTCAAGTTTACACTTAATTTATTTAAAAGCATGTTTCAGGGTCAAAGAATACAATACAAACAGCAGCTGTGCCAAACAAATAGTTGTTGTTGCGTTTTATCTGTTTTTCAAACACAAACCACAACGCCTCTGATCAGTGAGCAAGCACCAAAGTCAACAGTGGTTGGAAAAGCTCAACTCGGAGGGTGAGAGGAAAAGAAACCTAGGGAGAAACTTACTCACTGGTGCCAGTCTCTTTTGGAGAAAATGAACTTTAAATGTAACCTTATAAAACGCTTTGAGATGGTGGTTCTGGAGACTGGATATCTCTGAACTGAAAGGGTTTGAAGCAACTCCATCCCTCTTATTAACTCTCCTGGACCTTTAATCATTAAAATGACTTTGCAATGTTAAAATGCCAGAGGATACTGGCACCAGTGAGTTGGGTTCTCCCTAGATTTTTTTTTTATTCTCACCTTCCCTGAGAGGTTTTGTTTTCCTAGCCACTGTTGCGTTTGTTGCTTGCTCACTGGTTATAGTCTTAGTCTGAATACCGACGAAACAATGAGCATTTTGCCCCCATTGGTCAAAGCAAAGTCATCCCTCATCAGATACTTCTTCAGGGGACAGCATCCTTTATTCAGCAATCAAATGATTAAAGGTCCATTTTAGCAAATTTGAAATTATCAAATTAAATAAAAACCTGACTAGAGTCCAGGTCCAGTAGAATCCACTACTGAAGTTTCTTTGAGTTAGTGACAAGACTAAACGCTCATGCCACTAACATGTAGAGAGATTAGTTTTACCTGTGTGAGAAAGTGCGAGCAGAAATACATGAATTAGAATTGATCTACACCGATTGCACTGCTGTATCCCAGAAAAGATTCTGGCTGCTCCTGGGGATCCTGCTGCGTCCTCAACCTTGATAAAAACTCAAATGCTGGCATCTTGATAACAAGCCTACCAGAAAACGAAAACATGCAGGCTATATGTCAAAAAAGACATACAACAAATACCTGCAAGATTATGATGCCAGAGTTCACCTCAACAATCTACCCAACAAAACTATATCAACATCATAAACAGTCACGCAGTGAGAAAAAAATCAGATCTGATGTGATTAAACTTATACGAATCGATCATGTTTACTTTTAACACAGTGGAATGTCAGTACAAGACTGTTTTAAAGAGTAATTAACATCATCAATGAGAATGCTATATAAAATAAAATATAATCATTTTATCTAGTTAAGTTTGCTAGAAATTCTTTGTTCTTTGGGGTCTATAAACGGTCACAATAAGAATTTATTTTTTTTTATTATTCATTATTATTTTACACTATCACTGTACTATAAATGGCATTTACACCTCCACCTCTGCCATTTAAGCAAAGTTCAGGTTCATACAAGAAATTAAAGGATGTTGAATAATTTAAACTAGTGTAACTGTTTGGTTTTAGCTATGTGTCTGAAGGTCCAACCAATCTAGCTTACAGTATAATCAATGATCTTTTTATTTGCAATAACAGATTTTTGGAAGGACACCATTCAAATGTCCAGCCTTGATGAGCCTAAAGTCAAGTATGGATCTCCTTGTTCCAGTAAGCAGGCAGGCTACCAGAACAAACAGCATAGTCTTACATCAATTAAGATACATAATAGAAGTCTCACAAAGATACTAACTGAAATGTTCACGAGAGATTTGGGATCGCCGGCACTTAAACACTGAGAGCACCTTTATCAGATAGATCTACGATTTACGGTCACGCCGCCTCATACTTATGGTACATATGTGGGACATTTTTTTTTTGTAATTTTTTGAGCTGTATACATACATATAGCGTGCGGTAATTACGTCGCGCAACAAAGCTTGGTGCAATGGACCAAGCACAAACCAATAGGGTGTGGTAATGATCGGTGTTCACACGTCTCATCGAACCACAACCAACTTTGCCATAACCAGATGGGCGATTTATCTGGATGTTTTTATAGATCGATGACAACACGAAAATAAAACTAACCGGATAATAGGAGTAACGTGGCTAGTTTTTAAAATGTGACGAGTAGAAAATACTGATTTTTGCATTTAAAAAAAAGTAAGAAGAAGAAGCTAAAAGTTAGCGGGGAAAAATACTCAAGAAAGTAAGCCAAAATTCTACTTAAGTAAATGAAGAACGAAGAATTATTACTTTGTTACTTGACACCTCTGTAAGAGGCTAGTTTCATTCCCATTTTATAAAATGAAAAAATCTTTCAAAAACACAAAACAACAATGCAAGCATAGTTCACACTTAAAAAGTGAGAGAATGTATTGGACTCTGGGGGGCGCTCTGACACCACTGCCCACAACTCGAGATCGAATGTCATAATTTTGTTCATTGTTTGGTCATATCTTCGAAAAGTTGTCTGTCAAGTCACTCGTTGGCCAAGTTGCCACTGTATTGTTTAAGAGTTTTAAGCTAATTAGCTAGAGTGTAGAAACAATCAGCAGAATATCATTAGTGTGTCAAAGCTAAAAAGCTGGTGGATAATTAAACAGACAAGCAAACATATCAAAACTATCTAAAATGGAAAAACCATAATAGATTCGTTTAAAATCATATAGATTATGTTTTGCTATTTTTATTGCCTTATTTAAAATTCAAGACGTTCTAGCTGTGTTTCCAAAACAAATGCAGCCAAAGCTGAATTCTACTTCATGTAAATGTCCCCAATTATTATATACTGGATGAATATTATTTATATTGTTAATAACTTATTATTAATAACAATTATTACTATACTGAATAACACACACACACACACACACACACACACACACACACATATATGAATATATATATATAATATAAAATATGCAGTTTTCGCACTTGAGAAAATTATGTTTTTTCAAATTTAAGCATTTTGTGCTTTGTCTGAAGAATTTTCATTTTTTTAACTTTAACAATGTTTCGCACAGAGCTGCCAATACTGGTATACAACAAATATAGGGATCTGCTGTCCTCTTTTCCCACTTTAAAAGGGGATATACTGGAATGGTGGAAAGAAAACTTTGACGGCCTCGTCGACCATTTCCAACATGTCTTCTATTGAAGCAGGGCCTTCGACTCAGAGGCTAATTCATTTATTACACTGACCTGAGGCAGTCAGAAAACTACTTAATGAAATTCGCCCGAGTACTAACTCTGTTGGCTGTCTGATTTTCTGGTTTCTATTTTTCGGACAGGGGACCAGAGGATGAGTTCAAACTTTATAAGGATCACAGCCAGGTTGTAGGAAAGAGAAAGGCTGGGTCGATAGTGGAATCCTGAATATAGGAGGAACAAAAAAGTTTTCAGTTTCTGAGAAGACAATAAGCACCTCAAAATGGCGCTCGACCAAACAAAGTGGTGCTGAGAAATTTTGCCTCATGTGGATTTCTTCCGGAGTCATGGGGTCTTGTTCACGAGTAATGGTAAAAGGAGACATGTGCATCTACACCAGCATGTCAATAAAGCAGGTCTGCTTTTGTACAGCGCTCTCGATTTACTGGCAAATCTACGTTCCAACTCTCACAAGCTGTAAAGACCAGAAGAGACCAAGAACACTCTGGAGAGACTAGTCTCAACGCGGGCCTGGGAACATCTCTCGTGTACCATCAGAAGAGCTGGGGGTCATGAGGTAGAGGCTTCCAGTATGTCCAGGCTTCTCTGCTAAAGCTGCTTCTCTTGTTCCCAGCCAATCACAGAGTGGGACACACAGACAAACACATTCACACACTCACTCACTATGTGGTCAATTTTCCAATGCCAATTCGCATGAAATGCATGTTTTTGGCCCATTCCATCGGGAGAACATGCAAACTCCACATAGAAAGGCCCCAGCCGGCCTCAAATGAAACACAGCATAAATAAATAAAAAAAAAAAAACAGTAATACAAAAAGATCTTTTAAGTAGTAAAGAGTAAACGGTTTCAATGTTGAAGAAAAGTTGTCATTTTCATTTGATTGAGTACGCATATAATGTACATAATAACATATAAAATCTGTCATTGTCTCAATCAACTGTCTCGTGTTTGGTGTTAATCACGCACCATGCACACTATACAGTCTTCCGGTTGTGTGTTACTCCTTGTCTGGTCTCATCGATGTTTATGAGTGTTCTCGTCCTCGTGTCAGACCTTCAGACACGTAAGACCCTGTGACTTACCTGTGCATCTTAGTTATCCCAAGTTATTCTTAGAACTGTGGATCTTCGTGATCCTGTGTAATTCAGAGACCTGAGTATCTCCGTGATTCAGTTTCTGTTTCTGATTCAAGTTCTGATTCAAGCCATTTTCTGTGAACCCTTCATTAAACCCCTCTGTGTATTGGATCCCCGAGTTTGGTTTTCTACGTCACTCACGCTCCTCAATTCAATATAGCCAACAAGAAATGCTGGTAAGTGGCCAAAAGTATTTCTAAAATTCTAAAAAAAAAAAAAAAAAAAAAGTAGTTTCCCATCTAAATCCAGAAACATCTTACACAAAATGAACTTTTCAAAGATTTTCAATCTGGTTTTCGACCCCTCCACAGCATCGAAACAGCCATGATAAGGATCACTAACTACACAATACTTGTGCTCCTTGACCTTACTGCTGGACTCGACACGATCTCCCATGACACCTTAGTTGGGTGGCTGTCTGATCTTGGTTTCTCTGGCACTGCTCTATCATGGTTTACATCCCATCTATCAAACTGCACCCAGTTTTTCCAGCTTGGCAAGTTCAGGTCCAGGACATGCTCGGCCAGCAGTGGTGTGCCTCAGGGTTCTGTCCTGGGGCCCCTGCTGTTCACAATATATCTACTCCCTCTGGGTCAGATACGCAGAAAACACAACATAGGCTTCCACTGTTATGCTGAAGACACCCAGCTTTATGGCCATCACATCACCCCGACTCTCAAGAAACTCCACTGGCTTCCAATTTCATCACGCACCAGCTACAAAATTCTCATCCTCACATTTAAAGCTCTTCACAACTTGGCACCACATCTTTCCCATACACTAGCACAGGGGTGTCAAACTCATTTCGCATAGCGGGCCACATACGACTTAAGGAGACGTCAGGCGGGCCGGACCATTAAAATTATACCATTTTATACCAATGCAGAGTTTAAATATCAAAAATATCATGTATTTTCTTTGTTTTGGTGTAAAGAAGCACAAGAACATTAGGAACATTGAATTTTAATGAACTATGCTTTTACA
>MU204349.1:10770636-10819237 GCA_017309775.1 Paedocypris sp. Pulau Singkep
TCGACGCCCCTGTCGTGCGTGCTGCGACCTTCGCTGCCCGTAGGAGATTTAGGGGGGTTTGTACCCAGGTCGTTTGGCCCTCGGGGCTTTGGACCCGGACGATTGATCCTTAGGACTATTGGACACTCGGATGGTTAGACCCGTGACAATTAGACCCGAGTTTCGTCACGCGGCGTATTAAGAATCATATCTTCGGCCGAGTGAGCTAGACATTTGGGAGGCGGCTCCTTTGCATTTACTCCAGCGAAGAAGCTTAACTTTGCCCCGATTCGAGTGCCTTTGTCCGCCTTTGTCCCACCTTTGTTAACTTTAAAATAAAGCATAAACATGTATACATCAATTGTTACGTTATAACAAGGATAAATTGAAGCGATTTATTTTAAAAGATGACAATATATGTTTAAATAATGTCAATGTGTCTACTGCTCTTCAGAATGAGGTTGAGGCTGAATTTCACTCTGTTCAAATGTCTGACCATGTGAGGCTATTGTTGTGGCTGTTTAAGGTCTTAGTAGAGAAGATTATCTAATGGGTCGAATCTCTTTGTGAGAAATTCAATGAAAATGTTGTTCTTCTGCAAGTCAAGTCTTTATTTAGGTCATCAATAATCAAATAAAAAGAGAAAATTTGTTTTTGTTTTCTCAAAAAGCACAATCCACTAAGAATTGTTAAATTAATAATGTCAGGCTGAATATTTTAAGATTTTTTACATTTATTTATCAAGTATCTTCTACAAAAAAGTAAGCTCTGAGAATCTACTTATATATACTGTATATAATTAGTGTAATATGTTACTTAATTTTTTTTACGTAAATAGCTCATTTTTTACATAGAAAGTGAACCATCTCGGCATATTTCCAGCATGTTTAAGCTATTGGTGTTCTGAACCAGAGCATGTGCTGTCCATTTCATTTTTTAGAGGGCAAAATCTTTTGCAGGTTTCCAGTATGATCTGGTTTGGCTCTGCATCTTTATAAAGGTTTGGCATAGAGTACTTGTTGGGAGGAAACCGCCTGCTCCATAAAAAGTGTTCCGGATGAAGTCGCTGTTTCGGACAACTTCAACTTAAAGCTTTAGATAGACATTTCAGATGATCCCTCCAGCATGTCATGCCCTGATGGCACTGGTGTGTCTCAATAGTGTAGTTTTATGTTAAGATTTAAAACCCCTGGCTACTTCACTGTCAAGATCAGTGAAGGTTGGTGAACTTTTCAAATCATGTTTTGTCAGGAAATATCGCTCTACACAATTGGATAGTTCATCATGCACCTCAAGGAAGAAGAGCTTGGCTTAACACAGACGCCAACCATCCTGTTTCAATCATTCTGGCCAGGGTGGAGGGTTATCATGTGACACCGTGACTCTTGGTTTAACATTAACAGACACAGCAGGGATTATTTGTCTAAGCACACTGCGGAATTTTCTGAAATACATTTTTTGTTGAAACTTGTGAATTGTATTGAATTGATCGCCAAGTGACATTAGTGTCATTAGTGACAAAATACAAACGAAATGTGATATACATTTTATGGTGTTTAAATAAAATGGGGGTGTTTGGCTGTTAATGATTGGGCTGTTACGTCACTCAGAAGAGACGTGAAACAAAATAAACAGTAGATTCAATTTGTAAAATTAAAGAACTTCTCAAATTTTGTGGAGGAACTTGATGCTTTTCCAACAAGTGTTTTTTTTTTGTTCACTCAGAAATGACTTTAGTAAAAATGGATTGGGGTTCAATGCGGTTGCCTTCAAAAGACAACAGTTCTCGTTCAGCCTCAGGACGCCAGTTTCTGATTTTTATTCTGTGACTTCTTTAATCGATCTCGCAACTTGACCTCATGAAATACTTTGCTAATTGAATTTGCATTACCGTTTGAGTAGGTATAGGCTTTGTCTTGTTTCTGAGCTAATGCTGTTCAAGTTCAGAGCATTTGTAAGGCGCTTTTCAAGACAATAACTGTCTAAACAAAATTTGTGGTTTTACAATCTAGGATCTCATTCATTTGTTCAATTTACTGGGCAGAATCGTGTGTGTAGCAGTGCTCAGAATACGTCTTGGAATGTTCAATACAATGGAAAAGCTCAAAGACTTTAAGAACCACCACCAGAGGGAATTTGTCTCGTACTGCAGGAAGTTTGACCACTGGAGAGCAGGACGATTCCTATAAAAAGTTCCAAGATAAAAAGCTTTGAATTTAATTGATGGAGAAAAAATCTGTTTGGGCTGATTTTGTTTTCAGAATTTGGAGAAATATTCAGTAAATTAAATTCTATGAAAAGCTGCAGCAGTAAAAGTTTAAAGGCTGGGACTTACTGGAACTATTTTTTGTCCTCGTTTTACATGCGTTTTATGGTGGAGTTTTACAAATTCAGCCTTCAATAGAAGTGCCATGTTTGCCTTTTAATTGTTATCATAGAAATATATATCTATACATTTGCACAACTGGAATACGTTGTTTTATTTATTTAAAAAATAAACAAGTTGAACTTTAATTAAGCTATTCAATTATAATAAAAAAGTCATTTATACCTGTTTCATCCCCTCCAATCAGATATAGTTTAAGACCTTCCAATCTAATAAGACAAGCTTACTCAGACAAGAAATCAGTAGACTGAAAGCAGACCAATCAGAAATAGTTCTTTGTTAAACTAAATGAACCCAAATGAAAATCAGCGTCATGGCAACCAGTGCCGCAATAACAATACAGCTTTTACATTTTACAAAATGTTTCAGGGCCAAGTACAAATTTTCTTTTCTTTTTTTTCCATCATCTTATCTGTCGCTTAAATGCACTATGGTCATGACAATCAAATGTTTGCAGAACATATGTATATTTACATTTTCAATTAAATGGGTTATTACAGTATTAAACAGACGTTTTAAGCTTACTGAAATGATAAGCTTAATGATGTGATGCATACGCTGCTTTCATTAGCTTATGTTTTTTTTCAAGTTCAGGGCATTTGTAAGGCTTTTCACGGTTATGAAATAATTACACACTTTACTATTCAGCTAATTAATTATTAATTACGATGCACAGTATACTACAGTATTTATTACCGTATAATAAATAAATATATAATTTATATTATAATTTATATAATTTATTCATATTATAATCTATATTATTATATATAAAATATATTTATTACAGATAAAAATGTTATTTAATTAATTTATTTATTTATACATTACATGTATATAGTGCCTTTCTGATACACAATGTTGCTGTACAGGGATGGGACAAAAACACGCAAATAGCAGAATTCAGAATAGTACATTTAGGATGGATATGCATTTGAAAATAGAGGAGTTTTGAGTTTATTCCTAAAGGTAGGCAGTGAAGTTATTGTCCGGAGGTCAGGTGGGAAACTGTTCCAGAGTCGCGGGGCTGACCAGTTGAAAGCTCTGTGTCCAAAGATGGAGAGCCGTGCGGAGGAAACGGACAGGAGATCAGCTGAAGAGGAGCGGAGGGTACGTGCTAGTGTATGGGAAAGATAGCGAGGTGCCAAGTTGTGAAGAGCTTTAAATGTGAGGATGAGAATTTTGTATTTTTTTTTGGCCATAAAGCTGGGTGTCTTCAGCATAGCAGTGGAAGCCTATGTTGTGTTTTCTGCGTGTCTGACCCAGAGGGAGTAGATATATTGTGAACAGCAGGGGCCCCAGGACAGAACCCTGAGGCACACCACTGTTCTGAACTTGCCAAGCTGGATAAACTGGGTGCAGTTTGATAGATGGGATGTAAACCATGATAGAGCAGTGCCAGAGAAACCAAGATCAGACAGCCACCCAACTAAGGTGTCATGGGAGATCGTGTCGAGTCCAGCAGTAAGGTCAAGGAGCACAAGTATTGTGTAGTTAGTGATCCTTATCATGGCTGTTTCGATGCTGTGGAGGGGTCAAAAACCAGATTGAAAATCTTTGAAAAGTTCATTTTGTGTAAGATGTTTCTGGATTTAGATGGAAACTACTTTTTTTTTTTTTTTTTTTTTTAGAATTTTAGAAATACTTTTGGCCACTTACCAGCATTTCTTGTTGGCTATATTGAATTGTTGGATATTGTCGCCCTCGGGGAGGAGCGTGAGTGACGTAGAAAACCAAACTCGGGGATCCAATACACAGAGGGGTTTAATGAAGGGTTCACAGAAAATGGCTTGAATCAGAACTTGAATCAGAAACAGAAACTGAATCACGGAGATACTCAGGTCTCTGAATTACACAGGATCACTAAGATCCACAATTCTAAGAATAACTTGGGATAACTAAGATGCACAGGTAAGTCACAGGGTCTTACGTGTCTGAAGGTCTGACACGAGGACGAGAACACTCATAAACATCGATGAGACCAGACAAGGAGTAACACACAACCGGGAGACTGTATAGTGTGCATGGTGCGTGATTAACACCAAACACGAGACAGTTGATTGAGACAATGACAGATTTTATATGTTATTATGTACATTATATGCGTACTCAATCAAATGAAAATGACAACTTTTCTTCAACATTGAAACCGTTTACTCTTTACTACTTAAAAGATCTTTTTGTATTACTGTTTTTTTTTTTTTATTTATTTATGCTGTGTTTCATTTGAGGCCGGCTGGGGCCTTTCTATGTGGAGTTTGCATGTTCTCCCGATGGAATGGGCCAAAAACATGCATTTCATGCGAATTGGCATTGGAAAATTGACCACATAGTGAGTGAGTGTGTGAATGTGTTTGTCTGTGTGTCCCACTCTGTGATTGGCTGGGAACAAGAGAAGCAGCTTTAGCAGAGAAGCCTGGACATACTGGAAGCCTCTACCTCATGACCCCCAGCTCTTCTGATGGTACACGAGAGATGTTCCCAGGCCCGCGTTGAGACTAGTCTCTCCAGAGTGTTCTTGGTCTCTTCTGGTCTTTACAGCTTGTGAGAGTTGGAACGTAGATTTGCCAGTAAATCGAGAGCGCTGTACAAAAGCAGACCTGCTTTATTGACATGCTGGTGTTGATGCACATGTCTCCTTTTACCATTACTCGTGAACAAGACCCCATGACTCCGGAAGAAATCCACATGAGGCAAAATTTCTCAGCACCACTTTGTTTGGTCGAGCGCCATTTTGAGGTGCTTATTGTCTTCTCAGAAACTGAAAACTTTTTTGTTCCTCCTATATTCAGGATTCCACTATCGACCCAGCCTTTCTCTTTCCTACAACCTGGCTGTGATCCTTATAAAGTTTGAACTCATCCTCTGGTCCCCTATCCGAAAAATAGAAACCAGAAAATCAGACAGCCAACAGAGTTAGTACTCGGGCGGATTTCATTAAGTAGTTTTCTGACTGCCTCAGGTCAGTGTGATAAATGAATTAGCCTCTGAGTCGAAGGCCCTGCTTCAATAGAAGACATGTTGGAAATGGTCGACGAGGCCGTCAAAGTTTTCTTTCCACCATTCCAGTATATCCCCTTTTAAAGTGGGGAAAGAGAACAGCAGCTCCCTATATTTGTTGTATACCAGTATTGGCAGCTCTGTGCGAAACATTGGTAAAGTTAAAAAAAAATGAAAATTCTTCAGACAAAGCACAAAATGCTTAAATTTGAAAAAACATAATTTTCTCAAGTGCGAAAACTGCATATTTTATATTATATATATATATATATATATATATATATATATATATATATATATATATATATATATATATATAAATATATTCATATATGTGTGTGTGTATGTTTGTGTGTGTGTGTGTATGTGTATTATTCAGTATAGTAATAATTGTTATTAACAATAAGTTATTAACAATATAAATAATAAGTTATTCATCCAGTACATAACAATTGGCGACATTTACATGAAGTAGAATTCAGCTTTGGCTGCATTTGTTTTGGAAACAGCTAGAACGTCTTGAATTTTAAAAAAGGCAATAAAAATAGCAAAACATAATGTATATGATTTTAAATGAATCTATTATGGTTTTTCCATTTTATATAGTTTTGACATGTTTGCTTGTCTGTTTAATTATCCACCAGCTTTTTAGCTTTGACACACTAATGATATTCTGCTGATTGTTTCTATACTCTAGCTAATTAGCTTAAAACTCTTAAACAATACAGTGGAAACTTGGCCAACGAGTGACTTGACAGACAACTTTTCCAAGATATGACCAAACAATGACCAAACCCAGGCAAAATTATGACATATGATCTCCAGTTGTGGGCAGTGGTGTCAGAGCACCACCCAGAGTCCAATACATTCTCTCACTTTTTAAGTGTAAAATTATGCTTGCATTGTTGTTTTGTGTTTTTGAAAGATTTTTTTCATTTTATAAAATGGGAATGAAACTAGACTCTTACAGAGGTGTCAAGTAACAAAGTAATAATTATTCGTTCTTCGTTTACTTAAGTAGAATTTTGGCTTACTTTCACTTTACTTGAGTATTTTCCCCCCGCTAACTTTTAACTTCTACATCTTACATTTTTTTTTTTACGCAAAAATCTGTATTTTCTACTCGTCACATTTTAAAAACTAGCCACGTTACTCCTATTATCCGGTTAGTTTTATTTTCATGTTGTCATCGATCTATAAAAACATCCAGATAAATCGCCCATCTGGTTATTGCAAAGTTGGTTGTGGTTCGATGAGACGTGTGAACACCGATCATTACCACACCCTATTGGTTTGTGCTTGGTCCATTGCACCGACGACGTAATTACCGCACGCTCTGTATACAGCTCAGAGGTGTTGGTGACCTGCAAAAAAAAAATTACAAAAAAAAATGTCCCACATATGTACCATAAGTATGAGGCGGCGTGACCGTAAATCGTAGATCTATCTGATAAAGGTGCTCTCAGTGTTTAAGTGCCGGTGTTCTGACAATTGTTCCTACATCTCAGAAGTTCCTACATTTCGCGCTGAGCATGCGCGTTAGAACAAACGTCACCGCTCAGCTGTTCTTAGCTAGCACGTGCGCATGCGCATTAGAACATACGTCACTGCTCAGCTGTTCTCCGCTCAGATTTTTCTACTTCAAGCGCTACATGAGCGTTAAAAAGTTCGTTATGTCTAACGTTTCTTCTCCTACTTGATCGTACAAACATTCTGTACTTTTGTTGTATGTACTTTTGATATTGTAGCGTTGGATCAATGAATAAACATAAACGCACTAAATGAACACGGACACTTATAACAGTACACAAGATATTCGTAACATGTTAATATATTTTGTAGTTATTTATATTAGTATTCTGTCCTGACGTGTTTTAACGCGCTTGCGCAGCTCGAGCTAGGAACAGCTGATCAGTGACGTCAGTGTAGGAACTTCTGAGCTGTAGGAACTATTGTCAGAACACCGGCAATCCCAAATCTCTCGTGAACATTTCAGTTCGTATCTTTGTGAGACTTCTATTATGTATCTTAATTGATGTCAGACTATGCTGTTTGTTCTGGTAGCCTGCCTGCTTACTGGAACAAGGAGATCCATACTTGACTTTAGGCTCATCAAGGCTGGACATTTGAATGGTGTCCTTCCAAAAATCTGTTATTGCAAATAAAAAGATCATCGATTATACTGTAAGCTAGATTGGTTGGACCTTCAGACACATAGCTAAAACCAAACAGTTACACTAGTTTAAATTATTCAACATCCTTTAATTTCTTGTATGAACCTGAACTTTGCTTAAATGGCAGAGGTGGAGGTGTAAATGCCATTTATAGTACAGTGATAGTGTAAAATAATAATGAATAATAATAATCAAAAAAAATTCTTATTGTGACCGTTTATAGACCCCAAAGAACAAAGAATTTCTAGCAAACTTAACTAGATAAAATGATTATAATAAGTGACTTTAGCATTCTAATTTATGATGTTAATTACTCTTTAAAACAGTCTTGTACTGACATTCCACTGTGTTAAAAGTAAACATGATCGATTCGTATAAGTTTAATCACATCAGATCTGATTTTTTTCTCACTGCGTGACTGTTTATGATGTTGCTATAGTTTTGTTGGGTAGATTGTTGAGGTGAACTCTGGCATCATAATCTTGCAGGTATTTGTTGTATGTCTTTTTTGACATATAGCCTGCATGTTTTCGTTTTCTGGTAGGCTTGTTATCAAGATGCCAGCATTTGAGTTTTTATCAAGGTTGAGGACGCAGCAGGATCCCCAGGAGCAGCCAGAATCTTTTCTGGGATACAGCAGTGCAATCGGTGTAGATGAATTCTAATTCATGTATTTCTGCTCGCACTTTCTCACACAGGTAAAACTAACCTCTCTACATGTTATTGCCATGAGCGTTTAGTCTTGTCACTAACTCAAAGAAACTTCAGTAGTGGATTCTACTGGACCTGGTCCCTAGTCAGGTTTTTATTTAATTTGATAATTTCAAATTTGCTAAAATTGACCTTTATTCACTTGACTGCTGAATAAAGGATGCTGTCCCCTGAAGAAGTATCTGATGAGGGATGACTTTGCTTTGACCAATGGGGGCAAAATGCTCATTGTTCGTCGGTATTCTGACTAAGACTATAACCAGTGAGCAAGCAACAGACGCAACAGTGGCTAGGAAAACAAAATCTCTCAGGCAAGGTGAGAATAAAAAAAAAATCTAGGGAGAACCCAACTCACTGGTGCCAGTATCCTCTGGCATTTTAACATTGCAAAGTCATTTTAATGATTAAAGGTCTAGGAGAGTTAATAAGAGGATATGGAGTTGCTTCAAACCCTTTCAGTTCAGAGATATCCAGTCTCCAGAACCACCATCTCAAAGCGTTTTATAAGGTTAAATTTAAAGTTAATTTTCTCCAAAAGAGACTGGCACCAGTGAGTAAGTTTCTCCCTAGGTTTCTTTTCCTCTCACCCTCCGAGTTTAGCTTTTCCAACCACTGTTGACTTTGGTGCTTGCTCACTGATCAGAGGCGTTGTGGTTTGTGTTTGAAAAACTGATAAAACGCAACAACAACTATTGGTTTGCACAGCTGCTGTTTGTATTGTATTATTTGACCCGAAACATGCTTTTAAATAAATTAAGTGTAAACTTGAGATTATTCTGAGAGCAAATGAAATTGAAGACATACCACTGTGTAACCATAGTTTATAATAAAGAATTCAAGAATGAAACTAAAACAGCAGAAATGGACAAAAAACCTAATACATAATCTCAAACCAAACACTTGACACAAAATATCAATCAACCAAGCACTAAATAAGCTTAAAATTAATCGGACAGAACACGTAATATTAGCTTAGCATTTATATCAGATTAACCAGGGATGAAGGCAAAAATAAACACTATTAGTCTCCTTGTAGACTTCCAATAAGTAAGAGCTGGTGTCTGACATGCCACAACATCTCTGAGGAATGAGTAAAGTTGTTGGATAGTTAAAAAGAAAGATATTACTAAGATATTACAGATATCATCTAATAGGGATCTGTCTCTCATTGTCGCCATGTTTCAACAAACGCTGGATTTGAAAACGATGCGGCCCAAAATAAGCCGGTCTCCAGTAGTTGGAGATCCTTGGCACAAGCAGATGATAGACTGATATCTAAAAAAGGAGTGGCAGAAAAAGAAACAAAAAGTAACCGATTCCGTGGTGGAGGAGCTAAGAAAGTCAACGAAGAATTAGATCAAGTTATGAACCTATCAGTGTTCGTGAGCCATATGTGGCTCTTTTGATGACTGCATCTGGCTTGAAGACAACGCTTTAATAAAAATAAAATGACTTTGAAAATATAACACATTTCAATAATTTAGTACAACTCATGCTCATGGAGCCAATCGCAGCCGTACGCTAGCAAAATGCAGCATTCTTTTACCCATCTTTCTTTTATCAAAGATGAAGGCTAAGCAAAAAAAAAAAAATAAGGTGTATCGTACTTTTCAACAGAAGAATTTGCTGAGCAGGTTTGTTATGGAATCAGATTAGTGTCAACAAATTATAAATGTATACAAAATGCAGGTTGATACAGAAGTACTTCTGCTATAACATCTTTTGCTCTCTTGTCATTCGATTTTGGTAACAAAGTTCTTGCGTTTAACTTGATACTCTCTCGACTCGTACATTTTTCAACCACAATTTTCCTGGAAACGTAAATTTGATATGAAGCTTGATTATCATTCACAAGGAAAAGAAATGTTTATACACACAACAAGTACACATGTTCACACAAACAGACTGTACAACTTCTGTATCTTTACATGAATACTGTGCATGAAATTGGATTGTGCAGAGGACGTTTTTTTTGTACATGAAACGCTTCGTAAACATTTTAGTGCAAATACATTTTTTTTTATTTTGTTATTTTTTATATAAAGTGACTGGTGTGCATATCGTGGGTGGGATGAATGCGTTACCACAGGTGGTTTGTAAAAGATGCTCTCTTAGCCCCACCCCCGTGCTCAAATGCTGGAGGATTGCTAAAAACATTTCACTGCATGTTGTACCATGTATGCATGTGCTTGCTCACTGGTCATAGTCATTGTAATAGGCATTTTCTTAACACCAACGACCAGTGAATAGAATGCAACAATGTTCTGTTTTTTTTTTTCACACATGCACTTTGAGACAGTGCCTTACAAATGCACAGAACTTGAACTTGAATATCATTTTAATTTTAATTTGGAAGTCCAAAAACATGAGCTCCATGAATTGAAATTGGAAAATTGACCATTGGTGTGAGTAAGAGTGTCAGTGTGTTTGCCTGTTTCTTCCACTCTGCGAATAGTTTGCCACCAAACCAGAGTGTGTATCCTGCACCAGGCCCAGAGACGCTGATATATGTAGGTGCCAGCTCCTGATGACCCAGAAAAGGACTAAGCAGCACTATACAAACAGAAGGGAAAATTTTTTACTTGTAATAGTACAATAAGGATCAAATTTGTTTTACCTGTCTTGTATCGGTCCTGACTGTGACTTAGATTACTCCAGCCCGAAATTGCAACAGCAAGTCAGAAGACAAGAGCATTCATCGATGTAATTAGAGCGCGTTTAACAGAGGCAGTAGGGAGACGGATCCCTGGCTTTTTGACAGATGAACCTGTGGATTGCGGTCCACTGGGAGGTTGGTGTGCACACAGCCTGTCAGACGTCTGCATGTGTTGGGAGACTGTGGGAGTCTGCTGCAGGCATTCAACGCAGAAGCAATGAGGCTGATGTGATCATCCAGTCATCGTTTCAGCAGAGTACTGTACTCTCAGAGGTCAGAAAGTTTTGCTTTTCTAGCCACTGTCGCGTATGTTACTTGCTCAATGGTCAACCACAGTCGAAAGTTCATTGATCGATGAATAACATTCAACAAATGTGGTTTGTTCTAAACAGCTGGTGTGGGACAGTCCACAAGTACCGTATTTACTCGCTTATAAGTCGACCCCCCCACTTCAGCTGTGAGATTGTGGTATTCTGTTTAGACCCCCTTATAAGTCGGGGGAAAGGAATGAGAGAAAAGTGAATAGGTAGAAATGAGTAGACACCCAATTTTTGGTTTCATATAAAGTCAATATAGGTTATTTGGGGCTCACGGAGACACTAAAGCGGCACAGGGAAATAATGATAGAACACCTGTTCAGATGCTCTTTAATCCTTAGATCATTTGTCCACATTTGTCCACATTTAATCCACAGATCATTTGGATCATTCGCTTGTTCGTTCATTCATTCACTTGTCAAGTGAGAACTGAGCCCAACGTTGGTTTTACGGTAAAAAACTGGCAATTCTGGTTGCCAAAACTTTTCCTTAAAAAGTATATTAACTCTATATTATATGGTTGTGAATTGTATTTTTTACTATTCATTTGTTTCTAACAAAAAAAAATATAATGTTCAATTTACTGTAAAAAGCTAGTTTGGTTGGCAGAACATTATTGTAAAAAGTATGGTTGCGACTGTATTACATTATTGTTTGTAGAACATTCCACTTTATATTATTTTGCTATTATTAATCGCAAAAACAAACCTGTTGTCTCCTTTTAAGAAAAATCGCTTTGTTTTAAAAATTTTGCACAGTTTATGTAAACGTTTATGATTCTTTTTAAGTTTTAAAACAATGAAAGAACCACGAGTTTCTCTAAACCCCACCCCTGATGCTTTCTTCTATGTTACATCATTTTAAAAGTGCATAGTTTAGTCTTGGTGAACTACTGTAAAGTCTGAGTCTTTGTTCTGAAATAATTCTGATTAACAACAAAGCAGGGTCACAAACTCCCCTGAGGTGGAGATGAAGAAAACATCAAGAAACAATATTGACAGAGCAAATACTGATATGAATATAGAAAAAGTAAAAAAAAAAAAAAAAAAAACATCTGACTGAACGTCACATCCAGTGAAAGCCGCTGTTTCTGTTTACTCTTTGAAATCTGTTTTCAAACCAATTTTTTACAGGAAAATCCCAGCAATGTTATGCCATGTGCCAATTAGAGAGATGGAAACCATTGAGTCACACTGTTAAAACCGTGTTCATTAGCAAGAATGATGTGTGCAACACATTGGAAAAAAAAATCCAAGCGCACTAGTTAACTAGAATATTAGTGTGATAGAACTTGAAATTATTCCCACAATGTGGAAAAATTATTTATTTAGACTAAGGTAAAAGGTAAACGGCACGTCAGCGCCTTTTATCGTGATTTTTTTTAAAACTGTAGTGTGAATGTGTTAGGTTAAACTGACTAGGTTCGACAACATTGTAACTAGGTTAACTTTTTGTCCTTGATTCAATTTCCCGTGCATATTGCCATGCGCATAATGTTTCCCGATTTCTAAAAATATTTGAAACACTTCAATTATTTTATATTTCAATACAATTAAGAAATGAAAACTTTTTTTGGTTTGCCATCAACATAAATAAAGAAAAATAATAAATAAAAAGTTAAGTAAATCTAAAAGTAAAATAAATTAAAAAAGGTTTTTAATTATTATGATACATTTGTCCGGCGGCATCAAAACTGAGGCTAGTCCTGATGTGGACTCGTTCCCTTTAGTAACCAAGACGTCTGCTGAGTAGTAGTGTTCTAGCGTGGAAGAGGAGGAACACTGGAATTGAAGTCTGTCTCTACTCAATGGGACCTTCTCCATAGGCTTATACCCCATTGTTATTGCACAATTTCACTGCATCGAGAACTTGCCAACAAGAACGAGACACCAACCCAATACCCAGTTTGTACAACCAGATAAAGTTGTTGGGTGTAGCCCAGCCGGCAGATTTGCTTAGGTCTGTGAGATGGATTCCTTTCGCCATAGTGTGTGCCTACCCCCGAGCCAATTGTTGTTTAATAAAGAGATAAAAGTGTTGGGCTGATTACTGTTCTGTGAAGTGAAAATGTAAAATTAAGAAATCCTGTTTGAGAACGAAAACACAAGTCTATCAGTGGTGAATTCCACGCTGTGTCTATGCATTTGACCTACGTATCTAGTGAAGTGTACATACACAGTGAGTGAACACACACACTCTTGGAGCAAGTAGCCTTCATTTGTCTCTATCCTTAAATGTCAACATCTCAACAAAGAAAAGGAATATTACTTTCTTCTGGAAAGATCACTACACGTTTACTGGAAAGATCAGTTTAGTTCATTTCTGGGTTTTTTTTTTTAATTTTGACTTTGGTCTGGTTTAAGCAAAGTTAGCCCATTTTACAAATCCAATCTAACTGTACGGTCAACACAATACGCAATTTGTTTCATAAAGTCTTGCTATGCTATGTGCACCAGAAACGGCATTAATTGTGGTAGTTCGTTTTACAAGTCTTCTTTTGGCTCAAGTCATGGCTTGAGGAATAACTTTAAACAAAATGAATGTGTCACACTCAAAATGTTCATGAATTATTCAAAGAACCTGTTTGGCGAAATGCTTTGTCACTCTTTCTTTTTGTCTGTACAGTCAACAAAAAATGAACGAGTCACACTCTGAAATTTCAGGCACCTTGAGGGACATTTATTTAAATTATCATCTCACACAAGTGAAACTCAAGTCATGAGTCTCAAGAATTTCTCATTTTACTAATATGTGAGATGCACTCTGACATTAAGTTATTTATATTGAGTGTTTTCTGTATGTGTGAGAGCAAAGTCACTTTTAAGTTCAAATTCAAGTTCTGAGCATTTGTAAGGCGCTTTCACAGTTTTAACTGTCTCAAAGTCCACGTGTGAATATGTGAGAGGACTGTTGCTTTTTATTGATTAGTAGTTGGTGTTAAAAATATGGCTATGATTATCGCTATGACTATGACTTAGACCAGTGAGCAAGCACATATGTGACAGTGGCTAGGTAAAAAACCTCTCTTACAAGGAAAAAAACTGGCTCACTGGTGCCAGTCTCCTCTGGAGAAAAATGAAAACTTTGTTCGTAAGTCAAGGTACCACTGTACAAAGAAATGTTCATGTTCAACACAATACAAATAACCCCTATTTATTTATTAACTCAGGACGGGGCATGAGCAAGTTAACAACGCTCTCTAAGTTCACTTATTCACCGGCCAAGTTTGACTTCACAACTTTGCCCAAGCACCACCAATTTCTCAACCTTCTCCACAAACCCAGCGGGTAGCCAAACTCACAATCTTTTTCTGCCAAGCAGAAGACTGTAAAGAATTAATATTACTGTGCATTCTCTTGATGCATACTCACCACCAAATCTGTTTGCCACCAAATCTGTTAATGTGGCATTCGAGCTATCCCTTCCCTCCTTCCCTCCGGTTGTGCACTTCAGTGGGCAAAATCCAGGTGGAATGGTCAGTCAGCTATTATGCACTCCATTGACTTTATTTTATTCATTTCTGACACGTTTTTGCTCTGCATTCATAATCAACAATAATCAGTAATCTCAAGGTATACACTGTATAAGTGATTATACCTTCGACTGCACGACTGGGTGGACGTACCACCCATTAATCTCTGACGTGGGAATCATGCATGGGTCGAATTCCAGGATGCAGCAAATCTTGTTGTTGGATGATAAGATACGCCTCAAGGCTTTCATTTCCAGTTGTATGGAAATGTTTACAAGTTACATCCTCAGTTTCTGTTCTTAGCTAACAGGAGAGGCACCTGGTGTGGTCTTCTGCTGCTGTAGCCAAACCGCTTCAAGGGTTGTCGTGTTAACACTGGCACTTACACCTGTTTATTGCTCCCTGGATCATTTCTCGTTTTTGGACCGTTCTCTGTTAATTCTAGAGATGGTTGTGCACAAAACTCCAAGCAGATCAGCAATTTCTGAAACACACAGGACAGCCCATCTGAGTCCAACAATCCAAACAAGTTACCTTTTTTCCCCATTTTGATGTTTGTTTGAACTGCAACAGTTGGTTTATTGACCGTGTCGCCAAGCAACAAGTCTGCCATGTGATTGGCTGATTAGAAATGTGTGTTTGAATTGGGCAATCAGGGAATATGGTATGCACACACACACACACACACACACACACACACACACACACACACACACACACACACACACACACACAAAGTAGGACTTCACCAAAACCATTAGCTGCTTTGGCGCTCTACAGCTGTACTAATGTTGGACGGCTCCCTGCAAACATTGGCTAGAATGATGGAGTCCAAAATTCAAGCCACTTGGCTTTAAATTGTTCAGCACTGGACTCTGATAATGATTAGAACAGATTTGGTATTATGCAGTGACAGCTTGATATTGGCAGTTATGATATCTGTCGCATTTCATAACTTTTTTTTATCCAAATCTACCAGCCTTTAGGAGCCTGCAGGGTTTCTATGGATGCTTGAAATTCTTGAAAATGCTTGAATATTAATTTTGTGTTTTCAAGGTCTTAAAAATGCTTGGATTTTAAATGAAGTGCTTAAAATGTTTTATATTTTGATTATACTTATTTCACAACAACAGTTGGCAACTTACGAAATTAATTTGTGGCAACAGCAGTTTCGTAAGGCAAAAATTCAATAAACTGTGATGCAATGAATACCATATTTACGCAAATATAAGCACCCCCCTGATTTTTCAGACACAAAATAAAAATTCTAAAATACATTTTGTATAAAAATACAAAAAAAAAACCATTTCGATTAATATTTCTGTTTCAATTACGGTAATATTCTCTTAAAAATACAATTTTTATCATTTTGATATTGTTTTATGTCAGCCAGTGGTCGTCTCCAACGCTCCAATGTGTAGCAGAAAAAATAGCTGCACACCTTTAACTGAAGATGGAAACGTTCTTAAAACAAACAAATGAAGATGAAAGTTACGACCTCCAATTATAATTACCAATTATAATAATAGCAAAAATATCAGACGTAATGTGAAGCATAGGGAAATGCTTCACATTTTTTTGCTTGCAATCTTTACTTTACCTTGCGAAAATGCAGGAAAAAATACAAAAAAGATAGCAAGCAAAAACGAAAAACGAAACAGGAATGTTAAGCATTTCATAGAAATTTTGATATATTTGCTACTAATCTCATTTCACAAGACTGGAGCCCAGTGTGTTGCGAGTGGGTTAAGCCTTTGACATTAAGGCGACATCTGGAAACTACCAATCTTTGTATGAAAGCCATGAGGTTTTTCAAGAAAAAATAAAATGGGCTTTGTGTGCAGAGAAGAAGTATCGTGTCACAGACTAGTAAAGTCCAGCTACCTGGTGGCCAGACGTGTGGCGCAGAGCGGGAAAGCAAAGAGACTTTTTTCAAAGAAAACAAAGACGTTGTTTTAATATAGAACTTTCTGAAACAAGAAATGTGAAATGTTCTTTTTTTTAGAACACTGTTACTCAATTTAAGAAAGTAGCTACTTTTTTCTATTAAAGCCATTGAGCACTGTCAGGGAGACGCTCACTCCGTAGAGATTTCACTCCGTAACTAGCTAGGTGTGAAAAGTATGATTTTGTCCTCGTCTTGATGCTCCTTGATGCTCTGTAATATCCCACAAGCTTAAAGGAAGTAGAACCGCCTGAGTGTGTTAACAACTGGAATTGGTCCTCACGTTTGTAACGTTGTGTGTTGTTATGTTTATGGTTTTTGATGTCTGCTCTTGTTCACAGTTTCCGTCTTTGTCTGACCAAGTCCATACTAAGTCTATATTGCTCTATACAATTTCAAATAAGCACACTTAATGTGTGTGTGTGTGTGTGTGTGTGTGTTGTGTCATGTGATGATGTATTAAGATTATTATCCATTATCTATCCACCATATCAGAGAAACTTCCTTTAGCGAGGACAAAAAAAAATTCAGTTAGGGATGAAGAAAAATGTAAGGCATTTTTGCAAAAAGATGCCTATAATTAAAAAGGAGACATGTTTAGCCTAGTCCCATCATAATTTTGACAGCTTTATGCTTGATAAAATCTTCATCTGAGAATAACTCTTTCCTTCAAGAGATGTTTAGAAGACTTTTTCAAGCATCAACTCTTAGATTGGATATTTCGCCAAAAGTCATAGACAATGGCCCACTCTATACATGTGCAACAGAGATCGTACACATACATTACAAAGGATCAATACACTAACCTAAGCCTCCAGAGTTGGCCTGGAAATGAAACGTCTTGAGTATCCAATGAATAAGTGTTGTAACCCAGAACAGCATTGGTTTGCAGGATTAGTTAAGTTAATTTGATGAAAGCAGAATCTGTTCCCGTCAGCAGAGTAGGGGGAGGTGTGGCAAGCGTAAAAACAGACGAGGAAGGGGAATTCTTGGTGGAGGGGTAGTGGTGAGAGAGAACATGAGTTAGTGTGAGAGGGGGCAGAGGGGTTGTGCATCAGTGGGGTGAGAAATTGCTGTCAGCTCATCAGTGTGCTGCAGATGGCAAAGGCTTACCTTCAACGGTAACGGTCGGCCATTTGTCTGCAGTGGTCTGACGCCCTCTCCACTTACCATGTCCTTCACTACTCACTTTGTCTCTGACGCATTGCCCCGGCTAAGCTGTTGCTTCTACAGGGTCAACGGAAATGGAAACAACAAAAGGCATGTCTTGTTCACCTCTAGTCATATCTAAAGTGCCCAAAAAAGAGCGTCCTATGTAAAATTGCGTAAGTATCCATTTTTAAAACCGTAAATTTTTTCCGAGTAGTATTCCTTAGAATAGTGCTGGTATTAAACTAGCATGCTGTTGAGAATCCCACCTCTCTATCTCTCTCTCTCTCTCTCTCTCTCTGACTTTCTCTCGCTCTTAAACTCCCTCATTGTCTCATCCTCTCTATCTCTTTGTCTCCCTCTCTTTCATCTTTATTTCTCTCACTCGCTTACTGGCCAACTGTAAAATTGGAATGTAGAATGTAGGTTTTGCCAACACACAGGTAAAATTTCTACACAGGTATGTGAAGTGTTTTAAACCAGCACCTCATCTGTGGGAGAATTTCACCACATGCTGTAAATTATGTTGTCAGTATGTATGGAATGGAATGATACAGAATTGCATCAGAATTACACAATTTCTTTCCAACCATTTGAACTTGTGAATAATCACGAGTTATACTATAACAGCAAACAGCAATGGCTTAGACTTTCTGTGTGAAAAATTTCAAAATTAAAAGTATAATCCTAGAGTTTTGGCTAGATCTTTTCTGTGTGGAGTTTGCATGTTCCCCCCGTGCTTGCTTGGCCTTTCTTCAGGTCTCCATTTTCTTCTTACAGTCCGAAGATTTGCATTTCTGATTAATAGGAACATAGGTGTGTGAGCATGCTCAGATGTGAGTGTGTTGTCCTCTTCTGCAGGGTTGTGTTTCCGCCAGGGGAACTTTCAGAAACTAGGTTTACAACAGTTTATGACAGTTTATGGCTGCGAAAACTGGTGGAAACCTGGTAGAAACTGTCTTATACCTCTGGCGAGGTGTTAGAAACCAAAGCGAGGTATTGTATTTTCTTTAGGTATTGTAAATTTTGTGAAAACCCTTTTACTCACTTCAACTGAGCCTATAAGACATTTTTACCTTCTTATAGTCTTGCTCTTCTGTAAGGCAACTTTAAGGAGCTAAAACAGTCCCAAACAAATTAAATGAAATATCATTATTATAATTTTGTTACTATAAAAACTAACCTCCCTAAAGTCATGTTTGTTGTTGAATCCTGGTGTTCAAATTAAGACTTTTTTTTTTTTTTTTTTTTAAATGTCTTTTTTCAATTGTGGTAGAGTTTTATTGCACACCGAGGATTGTGAAAGATGAATGCTTAATCTCGCGTTTTTTTTTTTAGCTTGAATTAATATTAGAGTGCTTGGGAAAATGGGTACTTTTTTACTTATAGTTTTTGGAATAATGTAATGTAATGTTGGCATCTAGTGTAGTGGATCAGAGTTACTATTTTTAAACTTTTTGGAAAAAAAAAAAAAAAAGGTTGCTATTTGGATTATGGGTGTTGAAAGTTGTTATAACTGATGGAAGTTAATTATTAGTAGTGTATTTATACTATTATACTATATTAATATAGTCAATTATTGTGTCACTCAGGGATTTGGGTGACGTAATTTCAACATGTGAGATTGTCTGCTGCATGTGCCTTTATAGACATTACCAAATTTTATCATTTAAAAAAGAGTTTGTTTGACTTTACCAAGATCATGACCCAAATTTAATGGATTACAAGTAAAATGCGACTCAGCTAACACATTTTTCGACAAGCAATATAGCTCTTGGCTCAGAATAATTCAATGAATGGAGGTACCACTGTACTGTGCATTGTGAAAGTTGAATCGAATCTAATTTATAAAGTGCTTTTCACACTCGCCTACTGTCGCCAAGCAGCTGTATGAAAGTATTTCGTGTGATGGTGTTTCCGGAGGCAAAATGAAGAGTGTCTCTCTCCTGAGCGGTCCAGTGCTGACCGGACCCCTCTTATGTAAAAAACAAAATGATGACTAATTTATTACTAAGTGATGTCATCTGCATCTTCGCGCTCTAGAAGTGGCACTGACCCTCATCCAAGCTGAAGTGTAGATTACTGAAACCCTCAAAAAGGATAAGCATTTGCAATAGATATAGAAACAATTATACCAATGCCTGTATGGAAACAGTAAATGGCCATTGGAACCGGTCTGCAAAGACTAGATATGCCTTGAAATATCCATTCTGTTTATCAAGTGATTATAAATCAATTTAATTGTTCTTTTGCATAATGCATCATCATATCATTTACAGTTGTGTAGTTTAAGTCATGAGAAAAAGCCAAGGCAAGGTTCGTCAATCCTTCTTTTGACCCTTGTGTCTGATGGTGCTGCTCAACTAGATTGAAATAAAGGTTAATTTTTCTCCTGTCAAATTATCTTGTGCCTGATATATTGCCATTGCATTTTGTCACACGGACGAGAATGTTATTTTGTTCTAAGGTGAAATAGAGAGTCTCTTTGCTTGGTGAACAATATTTCAAGGACTCATTTAAAACCATGTTTGTATTCCAGATTTGATGACTATTGCAGGGGAATTTCATTTTTCTTCAGCGGTCCCCTTTAGGCTCCAAGCTCTGTGATGGGATGTTTTGTAAGAGCAGTTTATTGGAAGAAAAGAATGACTAAGTAGTGCTTACCCCTATGAGAAGAGGAGCGATGTTGTAGGCAGTGATGGAGAGGGGGTCTCGTAGAGTCCAGGTCACTCTTTGAACCTTAAAGGTACCCAGTAGATCACAAACCACAAGACAAGTAGGGGCAGTTTAGAAAAAGAGGTGAAGAGAAGGACAGAGTAAAACAGATTTCCTTCTTTCACAAGGAGTAGTCATGTGAGTGATTGAGCTCGGGAAGGCTGTTCCTATAGCTTCGGTTGTATCTTCTAACTTTCCAGAGAATTTGCAACTTCTGGGTTGACAGGCAACATGTCAGCCAGCTGTATTGATCAGACCAATGGCACAGCGGAGGAGATGCAGGATGGTCGGACAGACCGTGTATGTGTGTGTGTGTGTGTGTGTGTGTGTGTGTGTGTGTATGTGTGTGTGTGTTACGTTCGGTAGCACAGACATTGAGCTGAGGGATAAAGGCTGTCCGGGGTGCTTAAAGAAATGTCTGGTTATCAAACCATGAGGACAAGTTCAATAGAGATTTACACCTCCGAACAGGCCTTTCTCTGCAAGTAAATCCCTTAGCATGTAGGTGGGAAACAAGGACTTGACTGGCTCGTGAGGAATTCAAGAGGAACCATTTTGGTGAACCCTGGACAAACAAAAGATTGTGCAGGACAGGATTAGTGTCCTTCTTTCCACATGCTGATAATCTTGGCAGCTGGGTGATGTGACTGTGAAGCGGTCCTCTCAGCTAAACTGTTTTTCTCAAGCATTTGCACACAAGTTTTAATCCCATCGTCTGATCGAACTAAATGTTTGCTATCAGTGTGTCTTTTCATGTTCTTATATGTTAGAGACACAGTACAAGAGAAAAAAATACCTAAAATGTATAGTGTGCATGATGTTTTGGAAACACAAAGTTGTGCGTTTGATTTCCAGGTTTGGAACCGTGTTTGTGCAGCAAACAAATCAAATCAACAAATCACTGAAATAAATATTCGGATTAACACCAGCAAAAGGTTTAAACAAAATGGAGTAAACTAATAAGTGAACAAGATAAAATAAAATGGAAGAACTAGAGTCATTCTCTTGTGAAATAATATAAGTTGGCTTGAGATAGGTTGACAACTGCAATCACATTCATTGAGAATGTCTTCCTCTTCTAAGAGCAATGGGGTCGCTGCATGTTCTGTAAACATTTGAGAGCTACTGTTATGATAGAAGGGACTCTGGCACACATCACTGAGAGCACATTTAGTTGCTTTAGTCCACAGAGATGGAGAGGATTGCTGGGCCTAGCATTGTGCTATATAGGCCTGGGAGCTCTCACTGGAGGTTGGGCACCCGAGAGCTTGCTGCTTCTGTTGGGGTATCTACGAGCTTGCAAAGGAGTGAAAGAGGTTAGTTCTGGGAGACATCAGCTTATCCATGTTCTTGGAGAAGATCAGAAGGGTAATCAATAGATTGGATAACTACTGTACTGGTGATCCTGGAGGCTGTAGTTTGTATACAAGACTCAACTGCCTGTTCCAAGTCTGATACTCAAGTTCTGAGCATTTGTAAGGTGCTTTTCACAGTTTTAATTGTCTCAAAGCGCATGTGTGAATATGTGAGAGAATTGATTGATTTCTATTCATTTGATTGTCCGGTTGTTGGTGTTAAGTAAATGGCTATGATTATCACTAAGACTATGACAAGATCCTAGTTTGACAGGTGGTTTTCCAGCAAGTTGTCTTTGGGCAGGGGTGGCCAACTAGTCAGAGACGAAGAGCCACTGTTTTTATGTGTTACTGCCACATCATACACACGGGCACACATCATCCCATTCCTTAATCATGTATGCACGCACGCACACACACACACACAGACCTCTGCTCAGCCAGATTTAATGAAAATAACCACACCAACATGATAATATTAGTTATTTTCCAACAGTTAACATTGTGTGCATACTTGACTCATGTCATGTGAAAGCTCCTGAAGAGCCGCACGAAACTAGTTAAAGAGCCGCATGAGGCTCAAGAGCCACTGGTTGGCCACCCTTGTCCTTGGGTATTAAGTGATGGAGTAGTTCAGATATGTCACAGAACATCTGTGATGCAGAAACGGCCCTATAGAATTGTAGGAGTTGTGCCTGGCTGTGTAAATCATCATGTGGTGGTTGTAATTTCTTCTTCAAAATCTTATTTTGTTACTGTGATAACTCTATACACGTACACACACGCACGCACGCACACACACACGCACACACACACAAAGAGTGGCATAGTGTGTGCTGAGTTTACAAGTAAATTTGAACATCATGCTGGCATATTTATTCTCGCCATCTAGTGTCTCTGGTTTCCTCTCACAGTCCCGAAACCTTGAATGGAAATTGGTGTGAGTTTGTGCTGTGTGCCCTGCTCTGGCATGCGAGATTGGCTCCAGCTTCCTGTGACCAGAATTTCCCGGAATGGGAAAAAATGAAAGAATTTGCACACTGCATTCAACTCATCCAGTGACGTCAACATACACAAGCCTTGCAAAGGCTGGTCCATTCTCCTAGCACTAATAGGCCACAAATGCTCTTTTATTTTGCATGACTTCAACACTGTTTGGCAGCATCTTAAGCAGGAACAATTCCATCACATGCTGCAGGACCAGGGCAGCGCCCGGCCACAGGTGTGAACACAGGCTTTTCAGCAATCACAACCAGTTTAAAACAGCGGACACTGAACCAGAGAACGCTGAGCTGCAGCCTGTAGAGACAGAACGTTGGAAGAGAGCCTCCCTGTGGATTGTAGCCACTACAATCGAGATTTACCATCGGGATTAAGCTATATGTGGCTTCCTTAATAAAAATGTAGCTCACAGCATCTTCCTCAAAGCCAACATGAAGGCCTGTAAAAATCAAAGTCAGATGTATTGGCTGGACAGGGCACGTTCAACAATGTCTGTAGAAACTTTGGTGGAACTCCGTAAACGTTGGGTCCAAAAGGACTCCTAGCCTCAGTTCTTTCCAGTGATTGGACCCTTCTTGATGATGGTGTCTGTGTCTGTGCCACTGCTGCGGCTTTGTATTTGTTCACTTCACCATGTAGTACAATTTTGATAAGGTGGCCCTGTTAACTCCTAGTCTTGTAACACTGTTCTGGCAGGGAATTGGTGATGTGACTAGGTTGTCTGTTTTCTGTACGAATCCTGTTGTCTGTAATGCACATTAGTGGTCACATCAGTAGCTTCAGTAGAACAAGACTTGCTCAGGACTACTTTGTCTATTCAATAAAGACATCTATTGCTACAGGAGGTTTTGTCTGTGAGGCTCTTTATTCTGTATTTGTTTCAGTTTTTCTGTTTAATGGGACCATGAAGAGCTATCATGTTCTGCTTTGCACTGGGTCCTGAACATACATTGCCACATTCGCTAATCTTCTTTCATAAGATGTTTTAACATACGTTTTTGACAAACAGTTATTGTAGACAGGCCACTAGTTGTGAAAAGCCCATAGCTATTTACTTAAACACCAACAACCATACAACCATCAATTATCTCACCCATGCCTGGATGAAGAGAAGACTGGAGTAGATTGGCTGTGGCTATTTCACTGGGCAAAAAGGATGGTGTGTGTGGTGATGTACGACATTGTAAAGGCGCTTTGAGAAGACACTGTGGACTTATAAAGCACCAAAGAAACAAAACAAATCTTATTAGGCAGTAAAAACTGTTTGGAAAAACATCTTTACGCATTTTTGACTTAGAGACTGTGGACTGTATCTGAAAAATGATCTAAAGCTAAAGCAATGAAGTACTTGAAGGCTTTATTCATTTATCCCGCTGGACCAATGTCAATTTTCTCCATCACTAAGTGATCAATTCTCTATAAGCATATCAAATCAGCATATTAAGATAGAAGTGATTGTTTAAAACTATACACTAGTGATATAAGATCCCCAGATACTTGTTCTGTTAAACTCTTCTAAAGCACCCTAATGCTAACAACTGTATGGTGTAATTTCTGTTAGAAATAAAGTCATGTATTTGACATGAAACATGAAAATTCCTAAAAAAAAAATTAAATGTAGAATTGCAAAAAGGAAAAAAAAAAAAAAAACTCTGTTATACAAAGTTCTTTTTGTATTTTCATTTTATTTCTCTCAGACACCTAAGCTTTCAAAAAAGTGTTTGACAGTTGAATTCCATCATGATGAAGTCATGATTAATTAAAGCAGTGAGTGTGTAAATTGGGCAAGTGCCCATCCATATCGGATTCATCATTCTTGACTTGGAGCAAAGGAGGCGGAGATGAAAGGTAGACCTGTTTACGGATTCATGCATTAATAATATAGATTTGCTCTCTTCAGCTTTTCAGTATACAGTAGCTGACATATTGCATGTAAAAAACCTAAATGGTGTAATGTTTTATTTTTTTTTAAGAAACCACTATACTTGCTTAAATCTTGCTCCATATTTAAAAAAAATTATTTTAAAAGTGGATTTGGATTGTTGTATTGCTCTGGTACGTAGAAATACATCCAAATGCAGTTTAGATAATAGAATGAAGTGAATGTTAAAGGAATTATCTGTATAATATGATTTGTACAACTAATGAAAACCTTCATTAAGGAATTAGTTTGAGATCTTCAATGCAAAATTCACCCTGAAGTATTGAAGTGTTTCTCGTGTTGTTTACCCGGTTACTCTTCACATTATTGGATCACTTGTCGATGACAATTATTTTAACTCAATTATGTCGTTGACAATTATGTTTACTGATTTAGACTTTAGCTATAAACATTTATTGTTTTTTTTTTTTGCCTGTTTATTGAATCTATTCATGATTCTGAACCTGCATTTCTGTTGATTTATTTTCTGCGGTTTATAATGCTGTTTTTATAAACTGCTAATTGCTGTTTTTACTTATGTATTTTTCAAGTGTCGACACATTAGCTTCACTAATAATGGACATACCAACAAAAGGTACAAAAATACTCTAGTTATTCAGTAAATAGAAATAAAATATTCTGCCACATTTTGTTATTTATTGTTTCCAAATTGTAAAATAAACATAGCTGGGCTTTTTTTTCTTCCACAAACATGACCCCTGACTCTCAAACTTGGATTTTCTGGCCAAAAAGTGATACGAAAAATGTTTCCTGAATGCTAAAACCCTGTCAAAAAGACTAAATATATAAAACTACCTCTTGATATTCAATTTGCATAGTCCTGCCATTTATGTGATGGAAAACGTTGATTTTGTCAGTCAACTGTCAGAGCAATCACTGTGAGCGTGCAATTTCCTCTGTAGTAACCAGACGCTTGTGTCTGCTTGCAGTGCTGTTTTCTATCAATTCACATAAAATGTCATGCTATTTACCACTATGGGGAAATCTATTCTACAATAATTTTGTTTTAGCTGTAAAAAGAAATTCTTTTTTTTACCAGAATGTCAAAGACTTTTCTAGGTGGAATTGCAGCAGTGACAATTTGCAAAATCAGTATGAATGAAAACTTTCTTTACTAACATTTTAAGTATATATATATATATATATATATATATATATATATATATATATATATATATATATATATATGCATTCTTCTTTTCTTTATTGCATATTATAGACATTTCATTTCTTATTTTATCACATACATGAAACCCTTTAGTTTTTTTTTTTGCCAACTACAAAATTTGAAGTGAAGTCAATTAGCATCCGCTCACTATATCAGAGAGTGCGCAATCTTGCAAACCGACCAGATGCTCAGCCATAGTGCCAGAACTTGATTAGAATTTTTAGCAGATTTCTGTTCCCAAAACATACAATATTAAAGCTATGTTGGGATATCATCGTTTCATGTCATGCGATGACTGTCACAAACAACTGTCATGAAAAACATTATGAGGCAAACATGAATCTTGACAAATCTTTAAGATTTCAGACATCCTTTATGACATCCATCCATGAACACAATAAAATAACTGAATACAGAAAATGCTTTTCTAGGCTTCCTGGCTGGCAACAAATATATTTTTTATTATTAAATTATGCAAAAAAAATATTTACATGGATTTATTTATTCACTATATAACCAAAAAGGTCTTAAATTTAAAAGTGTTTGATAAGATGTATGGTTTAGGTGCATGTTTTCTTTGTTGTTTGGTTCCAAAATTGCTGAGCTCCGTGGGCTTTTCAGGGATAGAGTGATGTGAGTGTGGAGAGAAAGAGTGATGAACAATCATAGTCAAGGTCGTGGACTGATTGGCTGTACTGAAGAGTCATCTGCTGAGCCCATCACAGGCCACGGCGGCCATTTAAATCTGCTCTTATTGGAGCTGATTTTCCTCATCGGTACACACTCCTTTCTGTTAGCGACAGCACATCAATCCCACTAAAGGCTTATATTGATAACAGGGACTTCATTTATCAAGGATATACACACATGAATGAAGCTTCTTCTCTACATTGCCATTGGTTTCAGAAAGAAAAAAGAAACATACTGTTTATTAGATATGTATTAATTTACTAAATAGTCTTAATTATTAAATTGACAATGATCATTTTACTACATATAGCTGTAAGCAGCAATGTGGGGATTCTGCTTTTACTTTTGGTTTAAAAAGTTTCAAAGGCATGCTACGTTAAGAGTACAATATTTATAGGGTTTGGCTCAATGGGTCATATATGAATGGGGATTTTAAATGAATAAAGCGATTAATGGGAACTTTCTTTTCCCAATACATATTTACTCAAACAAATCCTTATAAAGGACAGTCCCCTATAGCACATTATTAAGTAGAAAATACCTTTTTCCCAAAAGTAGAATAGGTGGTTTTTGTAAAAAAAAATAAACCTGTATGAACGTTGCTAACAATTACTGAGCACATATTAGTAATAAATATACTTTATAAACACATCCTATTAAATAATACAACTAATTTTAATAGAAGACGTAGAATAATTAAGATCACCTGAATATGTTGAAATATGCTGAATATGCTGAAAAAGAAACATTTTCTTTTATAACATAATATTGTGTGGCTATTTTATATACTGTATATATATATATATATATATATATATATATATATATATATATATATATATATATATAATTTATATAGCTTATTATTCCATACATAAGGTGATGTAACCCATATAAACACATTATTTTTCAGACGAGTCAGACTTTATAATCTTGAAATACACATTTTAATTTAAGTAAACAAAAAAACTTAAAACTTAAACACACTACCCCTCTACAGTATTTCATCTGAAGGCAAGAATCTCAACATCTCTGACTCTGACGCTTTTGAATCTTACATTGCTTGAATCTGTTTTTTTTTTTACAATTATGGAGACTGTTCTGGGCAGAGACGGGCATTGTGTTTTCTGTTACTTGTCATTAATATTTCAGCAGGTACAACCAGAATAGAGATGGTTTACTCTTCTAACCCCATCCTGAGGGGGTGTAAAGTTTGAGGGCAAGGCAGAGCTTTGGTGTTTTACTCTCACTTACTCTTCACTTTACATATATCGCTCTTGTACTCACTCTATCACTCATTCTCTCTCATTTCTCTCCCTTTTCTTGTTGCCAGACTGTGTGGAAATGATGGAAGTGGAAAGAAATTGAATTATGAATGATTTTTATCTTATAGTTCACGGATGAGAAAGTTCTAGTAGATCAGGATTCAGGAAATGTCTTGTGTGAGGAATAAAAAGATCTAAGGAACATAGACAATGCAACATAAGGGCAACTTGTGTCTTACACCACCTAATAAATGTCCTAAAGAAAAGTCTGCAACTGTAATAGTCAAGAGAATATAAACATGGCCTTCAAAGCTTACTGGGGTTGTTATTGCTACCTATTATAACTATCCAGGGTCACCTGTCTCACCATAGCGGACATGAGGACAACTCATGATCCCAAAAGCCCTCAAACTCTGTGGGTCCAAACAACATCCCTTGAAAATTGCTCAGGGAATGAGCAGAACTACTCACCAGTGTGTTCACCATCATTTTTAACGGTGAATTTTTAAGACCACCTACATCATTTCCATCCCAAAGAAGTCTTCAGTGTCATGGCCTCAACGACTCTTGTCCCATCACACTCATCATTATGAAGTCCTTCGAGATACTTGTCATGAGGGACATCAGGAACCTTCTGCCACCATCTCTGGATCCCATGCAGGTTGCGTATTGTCCAGTCTATCGCTATCAGTTAGCACTTAGCATTCACTCGCCAGAAAAATAAATGCCGTTGTTCATATACCATAGTTCAGAATTAAACACCATCATCCCTCAGCAGCTGATCAAGACGCTGATCCTGCTGGGACCATTCCCCTCTCTCTGTCACCGGATCCTAGATTTCCTGACTGGAAAACCTTAGTCAGTTCAGATCGGGAACAGCACCCCCAGCATCACCACACTAAATGGTGGCGGTCAACAAAGGCCTGTGAATTGTTTGGGAGGGCCAGGGCAGCATAAGCTCAATTTTTTGAAAGCAACAGGCACTGAAAATAATTGTTCAGGGTATGGGAACTCCAACCTGGAGGACTTGGGCTTACCAGCTGGCGACTCAGGAACAGGCGTTTTTGTGCAGCGAGTGGCAAAGGTAAAAAGTTGACTTGGGAACAGCAGCAACCACTGTTTAGAGGTTCCAGCAGCAACTCCACATCAACAGGCATAAGTACTGTAGCAGTGCCATGTCGATGGTCATGAACAAACATGGCACAAAATAAACAATGGCTTGCGGGCATCTTCTGGGACAAGCAGCAGTGGCATGGAGACAGCATCAGATCTTCGTCACAGAAAGGCAGTGGTGGAGTTGGAAGTTCAACTTTCCATCAGAAAAGGCCAGCGGATCAACAAGATCTTATGGAGTATTGATTGGATCTGAAAAGGCTAGTGAGGTTCTAGAAATCTGTCTCAGGCAACCAGGGTGCCCATTTAAAGACAGACACAAACGTTAAGATGCAGAAGGCGAGTCTGTGGACAAAATGCTCATTTACCGGACAAACTGTGTTTGACCACATGTAGCGTACAGGATTAAGAGTATCAGTACGCACTAGGGGTGGAACGAGACACTTTTATCCACGAGACGATATTTAAATTGTTTTTAAATAAAAGCATTTTTTAATAAAATATAAGGAGAGCAATATTTTATCTGTATTTTAGTTAAGTAAAACGTTCAAAACTGTTGTTCACTCTTTCTATTTTCATCAATGGCATGCAGTGATAACCAGATAACCAACATAATATTGATCATACAAAATATGATGCCATAAATTGGCAGGCAAGTCATTTCACACAATTTTTTTATTGTCAATAGTATAAACAAAAAATTAATTAAGCGCAGACATTAAACAGACTATTTAGAGACAAAGTCTTCCAGTAACTTGCAAAGAATGGTAGAATCATTTTGGCATCAAGTTCAACTCAACATCAATGTACGTCATTATGATTAAATTCACTGTGTTCATTTTAGCTCCAAAAACCCGACTAATCGGAGATCCGCTCAGTTGTCCGAGACACCGTCGATTAAAACGCAAGCGCAAAGATCCATGCGCTCAACTCGAGCTGCTCATGGCGGCACAAAAATCGGGACGCTCGTGCACGAATCCTTTAAAAATGTTTGATTCCACAGACTGTAGCAAAGGTAGCGCCGAATTCCCGCGATATCACGATATGCAATCGCATCTTGCGAGAAGCAATGGATCTCGCGAGATCTCGTACTACAAGATATCGTCACACCCCTAGTACGCACATATTATTTTCACGCAACGGTTTAAACAAAATGCCATGCATGGAACAATTTGATGTTAAATCCTTCTGATATCGTTAGGATTATCTAAACTTTTGCATATTTTGGAAATAAAAAAAAATTATGTGAAGAGAAAGTCTGTAACATTTCCTTATATCCTTACTGTTTAGTAGATTTACCTTCAAAACTTTGACTAAATTGATCGAAGAAACGGCTATAATTTATTGCTGCTGAGGGATCATTGTGATGTATGAAAAGTTATGAAAAAACTTAAAACCCAAACAACCATCCGATGAACAGAGGTCTGAAGGCAGGCGCCGCAAGAAGAGCATGGGGAAACAAGACACGTGTAATACACAAAAGACAACAAGGAGATTCATGAGGACTTTGCAGGCCCATGCAAACACACGAGAAGGGTGAAACAAGAAGCATCGTCACTCCTCGGTCCACCACAGATGATGACATTCCCCAGACTCTGCAATCTTGTATTACTCTGTGAATTAAACTCTCCTGAATTCATCCTTGCCTTCAAACACCAGGTGCAATCGGCACAATTGTGCTTTTCAACTGACACATGGGAATTCAATTCAGGTGTTCACATCACACAGGATCTCTCGTGGTCCTGCCCAGTGACTGGCGTCCTAGGCGAGACTCTCTTACTCTGAAATTTAATTTATGTATTTTGAAAATATATATTTAATTGTATAAAAACAAGGAAGATTGCAAAAGACCTCAGCCATCCCAACAATGGACTCTCTATTCAATGGACTCGCTCAGGCCATATGGGGTCTGAACCAGGGTGTCCCAACACCTACTTGCACTTTAGTCACTGTACTGACCACACTTTGTCACTTTAATCTGGCTACTGGACACTTTAAACTGGACACTTTAACTAGTCACTTTGTGGATCACTGAGTCACTTCTTCGTTGTATCTCCTTTTATCTTTCTCTTGCATTCACTTCTTTATTTTTACTGTATTTGAATGGCATTTGTATCTTCATCTTCATAGTTTGTTTTGTTTTGTTTGCCACCCGTGGCTGTACATTTTGCATAGTAGTGTTTTAGATCACTCGCAATCGTTTTTATTATGTTTAGTTTTGCTTTACTATTAAAAGCATCGTCTTGCGTTTGGGTCTGAGCTCCTGTTTCGCTCATAAAACCTGATACAAACTGTCCAAACAAGCAAACACATCCAGTGTAACCTTTAAGCAGGCACATTGTAAACCATATGAAGACTGACTTTGAAGAAGAGATATTTTAACAAATAACAAATAATAAGAAATATTGTTTTAATTAGATTGAAATTACAGTGGTACCTCATTTTACCAAATGAATTTGTGCCGACAGCAGTTTCGTAAAATGGAGCCCATGGAACCCTCACGTGTTCCTGTAGAAAGTCTGCTGAAAAACTTCCAACAATCATTAAAGATAGAAACAGTTGTAAATCTCTCCAAGCAGTTACAACACAATGTAGCTGCACTAGGATTTTTAGACAGATTGAGTTTGACATGATAGCCGGATATTTGATAAAACGTGCTTTGTTTACATGGCACTCGATTCAAATTCATATTTGTCAAAGACATTGCTTAAGAAAGTCAACAGTCTGTCAGAAAATCTTTTTACTACTGTCTTCAGTCACTGAGGCAAAGCCAAAAGTCACCTAGGGCAAGACAGACGTCAGAGCATCCTCTGGAACATGCCACCTGTCTCAATCACATCAAGACAGAAGGTGTCCAAAGATATTTTTTTTCCAAAGAGCCTGATAATGAGGGCACACTGTTGCCTAAAATAAATCTAGAATGGGGCCGTAATTAACTGCATTGGTTATTTTTGGCATAATGATGCTGAATATAATCATCACAACAAATTATTGTCATTTACAGTGGGAATAAATAGTTTACTACTCTTGTAACAATGTAAAAAAGTGTAACAATTAGCTTTGTAATAATAAATCTGCAAATAGATAAATAGGTAAAGACAAAATATTTTTGTAATATTTTGTCATTTCGTTTCAATTTTCACATTTTGTACTATTTGCCCACAAAAAAAAAAATTCTCAAATAGGCAGTTGTACCCTGCCACTGTTCCTCAGAATCTTTGAAGTTCTTCTTCTGGTGATATTATTATATTGTTCAATAAAACGTATGCTTTTTGTAGGAATATTGCCTGCTATTTGAAAATCATGAATTTATCTCATTTTACCAAGGCTCCAGTTCCAGCAGATAAAAACACAATCTGGAATCAGATTCCTATGGACTACAAGACCCAGAATTCTCTGTTTCTCCTACACGTTCAATTACTTTGTACTGTGTTCTCATTTGACAATTTGACAATTTGGCATTTCACAACCCCAAAAGTTACAACATGATGCTTTTATTTTAACGGTCAGATTTATAGCGAAAAAGCTCTAGTATAGTAAAAGCAACACGCCTGCATTTAGTATACTTTAAATGCTGGATTTAACTCTGATGTGAAAGATTTGTGTGTTACTATCTTTTGAATAGGAGGAAAAATACTAATTCTGAGCCAGAGTTTTATGCACATTTACTATTACTGAGCATTGAATTGAATATTTATGTTGTTATATTTTTATGAATATTGAATGTTATTTTTAACCGCTTTGTTCAGTTTTTTGTTTTTCCCATAATTTAATTTAATTTAATTATTGAGCTGTTCACCAGTTCTTAGAAATCAGTAGAGTAAAAGAAAGAAATTGTAAAAAGTGGCTCTAAATTGTTTAATTATTGTAATCCTATGCTTAAGATCAGACCTGGGCAAACAGCGACCTGTTAAACATTTTAATCCGGCCCATCGAACTTGTAATTTTTTATCATCATGTGAAAGCCTGAAAAAAGCATCAAGTGTAAATGCCTCTGGTTCCTGCGATGAGGCGGAGTTTGTGAAACTTTTATAAATGTACTGAGGTAATGAGGTACCACTGTATTTTCTCCATCCCAAAATGTGTATTTTTCTCCAGCCCAGTTTCTGGCTCCTTTGTCAAAATTTAGAACCCAATGTGGCCCAAAAAAAAAAAAAAAAAAAATCTATATCAAACTAAGATCCTACGTACATTTAAAATTGTTTTCTTCTTTTCTTATTATTATTTTTTGCTTAGTATCCTACAGACAAGTGTTTTTGCAAAGAGTCAATTGTAAATGTTTTATGTTCACACTCGTCATCCAAGAAAAATGAAAAAAATAAAATCTGTTTCTTTCTGTATTTCTCTTGTGCAAAGAACTTATTTATTTGCAACACGGGCATTCAGGAATTGTAAATATACCCTGGAACTTGGAAATTTTTAATTTTAAATCCTTTTGTCTACCTGTTCTATATCCACATATTTAAAGTCACAATACAGTATGAGTATGTACAACATAATGTCTGTTTTGGTCTTATCTGGCTAGTTATATGGAACAGCTGTTTGTGTTTAAGCAGGTACTGTTATGCAATGTCACTTAATGTAGAAAGTGATTTGTACAAGAAAATAATGAATGGATATAGACTGACCCCTGGTGGCCAAGTGAAGAATCGTCCAATAATCTTTTCCCTACCTATAAGGACTATAATAATAGCCACACAGCAAGGCCAGTAAAATGCAGGAAAAATACCAGAACTACTATAACGGTAAAGATTGTTCACACAAGCGCTGCCATTCCTGCATTTTAATGGATATTTTAGCTATTCACACAACGGTTTCAAATCCTGGTATTCACAAAAACCATTGTTCACACACAGGCATTCCCGGCAAAGTACTGGTATATTGCCTGCATGCCCTTATGTGTGAACAGACCAATGCTGGGAAATTCATTCCGGCACTATTCCGGCATGAGTACCAGTAACGGTACTTTTCCGGTAAAACGCAGGAATGGCAGCGCTTGTGTGAACAGTCTTTACCAGTAAAGTCATTCTGGTATTTTTCCTGCATTTTACCGGCATTGCTGTGTGAAAGCTGTAAGTGCAAGCTATACTGTACTGTACTGTAAGTGCAAGCAGGCAATATACCGGTATTTTGCCGGAAATTTCTGTACAGTATGTGTGAGAGGGGCAAATGTCATCGCATTTATTGCCGTAAGAGCCAGATCTCTTTAACAACCTATGTACCTGGTATATCCGTCACCCAGAGTTTATTCATTATCTGATCCTCACAGAGAATCTAGGTAGTTTAGAATAGATCATCTGGTGTCAGGTGATCCCATAAAGGATCCAGGGTTTCATCTTTTTAAAAGATCTTAGAATTCTGCACAGCATTAATGAATTAATATTATAGCAGACACTGTACAAAAGTTTTTTTTTTTTTTTTGCAAACATAATTATACATTTTTCCGAGACAATAGACCAGTAACGCATGTCAAATTCTGGAGCCAGTGAGCAACTAAAACTGTTGGAAGTTGATGGGATTTCAGCTTTGTACACATCAAAGAAAATCAATATCCTTATCCTTTTTGACATTTTTATTAACTTCATCTTTCCTATGCAGAGATTGCCATGGAGAGCAATCATAACCTGTTACTGTAATGGGAACATAAAATCAATGACAATGACTACAACAGTTGTTACAAACAACAACAGAGACAGGCGACTAACCGACCTTCTGTTTCAGAATTGTTTTTTTAAATTATTTCTTTATTCATGTTGAGACAGGCTGAGTGAAAAGATTCCAGTTCCAATTGTAATTTACGGGTTTGAGGGGAACAATAGTGTTACATAGATCCACATTCTACATGTTATAAATTGTTATACTGCTGCACCTTACCTATAATATATAATATATAAACATTGGTATCCATACTTTTCTCATATGCACCTAATTTGCACTATTTTGTACAACTGTTTTGCACAACATCTTTTTTTTTTTTTTTTACACACAAGTCGTTTTTTTGCACTGCTACTTGTTCCTTAATGTTACTATCTGTAATTTGTTTGTTTTGTACCATACATTGCACTATTGGAGTTTGCACCTAAGTTTTTCACTCACCACAGCTCCCACGCTGGGGTGATGTGACAATAAAAGTGATTTGATTTGATTTTGATTTGATGTTTCAGAGAGGCTTTATATTGTGGCCAGTCTAAGGGACACCTGTGCATTAAGCATGCCGTCTAATCACATCTTGATATGGCACACCTGTGAGGTGGGATGATCACCTTGTAATCAGACTGTTAACTGGATTCAAATCCCGGAAGCAAAAACAATCAAATTGCTTTGTCTGCTGCACAGCAATCCAATGCTGTTCTGATATTTATGTCTGACAAAAGCCCCTTTCACACAGCAATGCTGGTAAAATGCAGGAAAAATACCAGAACGACTTTACTGGTAAAGACTGTTCACACAAGCGCTGCCATTCCGGCATTTTAACGTAAAGAACCTTTCACACAGCGGTTTCAAAATCCCAGTATTTTCGGTGACATCATCAACTGGCGACACGTTTAAACAGCTGGGCCTTTATAAACATGAATAACGGTGGTAATTGTTTCACAAGAGACTGTGTCACTAACTGTTTCTTTGATGTGGTGACAAATGTCTTCATCCGCTCGAATTATTATAATTTGATTTCGCTGTCGTTCCAGTTTGAGGACTTTTCCCACTGTGATTTCTGTAAACAGCGAGGAGTGAATATTCTGTGACATCATCAACCGGCGACACCTTTTGAACCGCTAGATCCGCGAAAGTGCGCGTGAATTGAGCACAAGACTCACGTTAGAATGTTCTGATTGGCTCGGAGCAGTGGGTGACGTCAGCACACTGGGAACTTTGGGGCGCTTTCCCGGGAGTCTTCCGTTTCGCTTTCACACACAGCAGAATGCCGGCAAGATATCGGGAACGTTACTACAATCCGTGCCGGAATTTTCCCGGAACGAATTTCCCGGCATTTGTCTGTTCACACATACGTGCATGCAGGCAAGATACCATATACCATATATATATATATATATACACCATATATAGAGTCACTGGGGTGATATATGAATCTCCTCAGTGAACGATTCATTTATCACGTAAAATCCGAGCCGCGCTGCTCTGTATTGAGAAGAATCATTCGCAATTTGTTGAAATGGCTGTTTTCGGATTAGTTTGTTTCGTTCACTTTTAATGTGAAAGCCAAGCAACAGCGCCACATTCTGTAAAACATGAACTCAAAAGTGACACAAAATGAATCGTTCCCTTTACTGTTCAAGAGTAGACGCCGCATCCTGTTGCTGGAGGAGTGTCGATACCATCGGGTCGGTTGTTTCGAGGAGTTTCGATCCGTAGCCACTGTGTCATCAAGTGGGGAAAGAACCGCCACACTTCACGCCCCGCAGGTCACAGCGTCCGTATTCATCTTCACCAATGACTTTGTAATGTTAGCATGCCAGAGGAGACTGGCACAGAGAGTCGGGTTTTCCCTAGGTTTTGTCCTCTCACCCCGCCAGAGAGGTTTTGTTTTCTTAGCCACTGTCGCCATCTAGCTCGCTCTTCTGGTCATAGCACATAGTCTGAATAACGATGGACAATGGGCATTTTTTTTTCGCCTAATTTTTGAACACAGATTAGGGACGTTTTTCTTCTTTTAAAGACAATTTTTTCCCTAATTTGCATTGTAACTTTGCGTTGGTCTCAAACTAAGAAAAGCGCTATATATATATATAGATAGATATAAGAATAATAAAAAATTAACTTGAAGAGTTAAAGATCCGAGTCAGTTAAAAGAACTTTCCATACCTAGGTGTTACAACTCCTATTATGATGTCACCATCTTACGATGTCTCACGTGCTTACATTTGCGGGGTGCTTATATTAGTGTAAATACAGTAATTATTTTCCATTCAGACAGTTGCTTTCTGACCAGTTTGCTTAGATATCTTTTACGTATTTATTTATTTATTGATTATTATTGTTTTTTTTTTAAGGTCCTGCATTATAATATTGACCCCGGACCTCTTGCTGCACAGCTCTTGCATAGTATCTGTAGATTAAAAATGTCTGTATATACATTATTGTTACAATTATATTGTATCTTTAATGTGTCTTGCTGCTTCATAACCAAAATTAGCTGAGGTCAAACTCAGTGTCCTCCCTTGATGTGTAAAACTGACCTTTAGATTTAAGAGTAGTCTGACCATGAATACGCTTTAGTTTTTATTCCTAAATCCTTCAAGCACACATGACACCTTAAGCAGGCCTTGAGGACCCTAACCAGATGTGCTGGCCACCTGTTCTATAAACACTGTTTCATTTGCTTCTCATCTTCAACTTCTCAGTCTTTTGGACTCATTGAGCAGGTGATCACACAGCCAAAAGCCTATAAACAGACTGTTGCACTCTTTTTGTGAAGAGAAAGGCAGTCAAGCAGAATGTGATGACATCTGTTACTTAAGCAAACAGGCCAACAAAGTCCCCAAGAAATGAGTGCTCGACAAAAAATGCTTACACTTCACATAAATAAAAAACGTAAGCATTACTCGCACTAATGCTGTTTTTTTTTCAACTAAATAACAAAATGGTGATCTTGCACTTAGTTGTTTCTGTATTAGCAGTTTCAGAAATGAAATGTGTGCTAATACGTAATGGACGAGTCACGTGGATAACAACACCCCCACTTAAGATAACATACTTAACTACGTACTACAACTATAGTCTGTATTGCAATCACCCAAACAAAGCCTTCTCTCACTTCTAGTTCACACACCGCACATGGCAATTCAACCGAAGCGCAACATTAATGACAAAGCACATAACACATTGATGTTTTAATATTTATTGAATAAAGTCATGACCAATTTGTGTCAAATTAATTATGACAAGCCACTATGTTTTAAAGGCCAGGGCACTTTTCCAACTCCCCTTTAAATAATAATTTAACCACAAAAAATGCTTACATTTTTAAATCTTTGTGTTGGTCTTGAGAAAAGTACTAAGAACTAAGAAAAGTGAGATATAAATAAACTTGAACACACACACACACACACACACACACACACACACACACAAACGTACAGTGGTACCCCGACTTGCGAAAATAATCCATGCTAAGAGTCATTTTGTTCGGCGAACAATTAGCTGAGATGCATTTCACATGTATTCAATCTAATGAAATAACAAATTTAATGAATGACTTGGGGAATTCAGACTTTTAGAAATGATAAAATATTGGTAATAAATGTAATAAAAACATGTTACATAGCAGTTGTTTAGTTTGTCTATTGGCCAGTTGTTTTGAGACCCCCATGTTGATACTATTGAGAGAATATTCAGAGGTGGGAAACTTACAATTGCCAACCATTAAAGAGTCTTAATGACTCATAATTACATTCACTGGTGTCACTGAGCTTATTAAGTCAATGTGCGTTCATAAAATGAGTTCAAAAGGTTTTGGAATCAATAAAATGACAACAATTTCCACCTTTACGCAACTGCCTAATTTTGTTCAAACTATTATTGCACACTTTCTGTAAATCCTATACACTTGGTTTTCACTTCTCAAATATCACTGTGTGTGTCTCCCTCATGACTTATTTAACTGATTTTTTTTTCGTAACACCTAACGATTTCTACAGAAAACCCCCCACTGTATATAGTGGGACTACACTCGCTGCAGGAGCAGGGACGGTGTTCGCCCACAGATGTAAGCAGTCGCCACTCTAATGAGGCAGCAAAGGTGCTGCTGTCTTTTCTGCTTTCATGACCAGTAAAAAAAAAGAAAAACTGAACGCTGAGCTTCCGAGTGTTGCTAGAGAGCCTCCCGTGTATTGCGAGTAGCCACCACAATTGAGATTAAACTTGTGTCTGTCTGTGTCCCCAGCAAAAAAAGAAGCTTCCAGAGACGAGGTCAAGCTAAACGTCGAAAGATGTGACGCTGAAAGAAAAGGAAGATTTGTGTTGCAGCTAATCCCATTCCCCTTGTCCTGCCTATTTTTGGAATCAAATCCAGTTCCACATTCATCTTCGCTATCCACTCTTACCCACAAGACACTGTAAAATGCCAAGGTAAATGTAAAAGAATTATAAAACTATACGGTATATAATAAACAAAAAAAGTAGAATGTATTAATGTATGATGAACATTCCACAGGAAAAGGTTATAAGGTAACATAAGGTTGTCTTATTTGAAGAAATCATATACCTGTAATCATAAACATAAAGTATAAAATAAAGTGCTCATAAAGCATAAAACTGAGACGATTAAAACAACTCCATACAAATTCACAAAGCATAATGAAGAGGAACAGTATTCATCAAACTCCCGCGTACGCACAGACGTCTGTCGAGATTGTTTCAAAAGTCTAAGAATTTTGTCAGTTATAATGTCACCCAGATATAAGAACAGATTCTTGTTTATGAAATTTGATTTTGTTCATGAATGTTTTTTTTTTCTTTATAATATTTTTTTCCCTGGATCTTCTCGCTCTTCTCACTAGGAAATTCTCAGTTACTATCAAATGCTATACACTCAATGCACAAATTATTTTCAGTATTTTGACGTTTGGGGCCAAGCAGTTGTACACACAGTTAAAGCATAATCATAGCTTTTCACCGCAGCTTTAAATGGCATGTCTTATAGGATACATTTACATCATGAAAAATGATAAAAGAATGAAATGTGGTGCGATTTATAAACAATTTATCCAACAATGCAACTCAATTTTCTTAAAAAAAAAAAAAAAAAAAACAGAAAAGCATTGTTCTGTTGATGTACTGCTGCTTTGACAATCTCTGGCACAAAAAGCGCTTTATAAATTGAACTTGAACTTGTAGTTGCGTAACACTACCTTGTTTTACCTACAGTGCCCCCTGCTGTCAACCAAGATGTTTTGCATGCACATCTAGAAAAAACCCAATATGACATTCAAAAAGAATGCAAATTTGTCCCACTTTTCTATTCCCTTTCACCCTTCATATGGGAGGTCAATGTATTTCACTCTGCTCAACACTGGCAACTCCTGCTTTCATTAAGCCAAGTCCCTGACTTCCCTTGTCTTCGCTGTTCCCTTTCGGTTCACCAGGTGGAACTGAAGCAGGACAGAGATTTATGTTTGAAGGTTTTGTGCACACCCCCTATTGAGCTACTGTATCTATTCTATTCTATACTTTTGAGAAAAGCTGAAAGAAATGATAAATTATCTTTGATGCTGAAACATACTGGTCCACAACCCCTGGGCATCTCATTTTGTTGTTGTTGTTGTTTTATTAAAACAACATTAAAACAACAAATACTGGACAAAGTGGTTGAAGTCATGAGTTATTAAAGTTCTCCTGCTGCCTAAAGAATAGTTGGCTGTTCAATTGAGTTTTTTTTTTTTTAAGAAAATGTAAAATTTTCACATAGAGCGATACAGCAGTTGTGCTTAATTTTGAGAGTAAGGAATGACAAGTTTTATTCTTTTATTTGCATACGGCTGCTGCAGAAAGTCAATTGTTCTGCTTGTTATCTTGTCAAATCAAACAAAAAATACTTTAATAGTAAACTGCTAGTTATTAGTTAACAGTTAACTGCTGTACTATTCTATATGATTTTCTCCTCTTGCTGAGAATGATCACAACACAAGACACTCGGTTGTGTTGGTACCAGTATAGAAGGTTCCACATCAGAAGGTTCCTTGAACAATTGACAATGAACCCCATATTGTTAAATATAAATGAACAGTTTAAGGATAATCACTTACAATAAATCATAATACTCAAATAACATACTACAGTTTACTTTAAAAGAATTCCATGTTCACAAACATTTCACAATCAACAAAGCACATCACATATTTAGTTGTGACATCACAGGGTTTGCGATAAACGAGACAAAATGGAGTATAAGTTCAAGTTCATATGGATATTTGTGTTCATCTTATTGGATGTCACTGTCTGTTTTATTCATTTAATAGTTTCAGCGTATTGGAAGTATATGTATAGGTGTGTTGATTTTATATACATCATTTTATTTTGGGTAATGCAATACTCTGCATCAAAATAAGCGCTCAGGCACAGGCGTGTCACAAGCGGGATTAGAACCCCGGTTGCTGGGTTGGTAGGTGAAAGTGTTAAACTGAGACACGCAAAATGTTTCCAGGCAAAAATTAGGCTCCTTTAATAAAACATCAAAAACGGAAAAAACAGGTTCAAGAAAATTCTCCAAAAATACAAATAAGGTTCATCTCATTTCGAGGTAAAAATGGGAGACAAACAAAATTCTTGAGAATAAAACTAAACTAAAAGCTTCACGATGGAAGAAAACCAACAGAAACAAACAAACACTAGAGAGCTTGAGGACAACAAAAAAACTTCACTCAGGAAGATCACAATCTGTCACCTGACGACTTGCAAAAACCAAGCATAGAACAAAGGAAAACATGCTCCTTATATATACACAATCTTAATGAGTAACACCTGCTTCAACTATCTAGAGACAAAATTAGGACCAGTGCCCTCTAGAGTCCTGGGGACACATTACATTAAGTCCGGATGCTGACAAAGCGGGGGTCCTGAGGGACTAGAGCTGTACACGAGAAACGAATGGATGTACATAAACTGTTTTTTGAACCGTATGTTTTCGTAGAATGAAAAGTTAAAAAAATAAACCCCACGAATGTGTGTTACACTCCCTCGGCTTGGCTCCCTCTGGTGGCTGAGCCGGGAAGTGAAAGAGTACTGTTCATCAGCGACACCTGCAACCAATTACCTTTAGTGTTAAAAGGGGATCTGAGGCTAACGAGCAGGTCAAACTTGTTGTGAGATGAGTCACTGCGGTGTAGCTCTGTGTGTTTCTACTCAGTTTTGGAGTTTCCACACTCCTTTTTCTGTTCTTACGTTAAGTTCTACATTAAATCAGCGCTTGTCAAACCTAAAATACAAGCATAATATATGATACTTATACGGAATGAATAAATACAATTTTCCTAAACAGTTTGTGATTATTAGTCATACCTGAGTGTGTGACATTCAAGTTATGTTTGAGTCTTTTACTTATTAAAAATAATTGGAATATCTAATAATTGGAATGCCTGGCAACCATCATCATCTGCCAAGTTCAAAGACCAAGAAGAACGTGACACTTTGTGATAAATGAAATACAGTGTAAACTACCTACGGTAGTGTTTAAACATATCTATTTTTCTTGCAATATTAATAATAATATTTTTACCTTTATTATTTCCTCTGAGGGAAAATTGTTCTCTGCCTTTGACCCATTCAAAGAGTGAACATGCAAACTCGGAGCAGTGGGCAGGAGTGATGTACGAAGGGTATTTGTGTGTGTGTGTGTGTGTGTGTGTGTGTGTGGGAAGAGGGCATCTTACACATGGACACAACTAGCTGACCATTGCTTTACTTTTTAAATAAAATGTAATAAAATAAATAAAATGAGACATAAATACATACATTTACAGTCACTTTGTTTTTTCTTTCACTTCCTTTTAGGGCGTTTTAATTTTTGTTTCAAAAAAGGGAATTCCAAAGCAATTTTGTCATCTATTGATAATATACGGATTGGATATTGATAACCACAGATGCCAGAGGTGAAGAAATGTCTTGCAACACATGAATTCAAATACATTGTGTGCTCTGTTATATGTTCCTTGCAGTTCGAGAGATCAGCATAATTTACTGTATAGTTTGTTCGACCTGTTTTCTTGTTACACTTTTTTTTTGGATGATTATTGATAAAGATACAGTGGCAGAGAGTCCCATTTGAGACTTGAGGTGTAGGTTTGAGTGTCCCGATCTGCTAATGGCCACCAATCCAGAGTGAGTACCCTGCCCACAGCGTTACGGTTGATGCACAGCTGGAGAACCGTAGTCTGGAGTGCAAAAAAACAAACATTTAATAACAAAACTTAAAGAGAAACATCTGGAACTGAGCAAACATGGGTGAATTGCAACATAACTGACACTTAAACACAACTTAAATACATGTAACAAATGAGGCACCAGGTGAAAACAATTAATCATGTGATTACAATCAGCAAATGATAGACGCCATGAACCCTTGGCTTTCTAGTACGTTAAAACCCATCCATGATCGTGACACAGAAGTGCTGAGATAGGATTCAGCTTCCTGTGACCAAGCAAAGAAGTATGCTGTGAAAAATGGATGGCTGGATGATAAAGATACTACATATATTGATATCAAGCTAGTTTGGTTTTAATCAGAGAACCTGAGAGTTCTTGTTACATTTGCACGTTTGAAATGACTAAATATATGTTTTATTATGCTTGTTTAAAATGCTGTTATCATTAATATTTTCTGCAAAACAGCCAATTTGGCTGAAAAACGACTGTACAACGCATAGTTTGTTTGATAATTATTACTATTTAGGGGCTAAAAATAGCTGTACACGGCAAAATTTCATCCAAATTGTTTCATGTGGTGCAAACCTACCACACAGTTTCTCTGTTCAAATCCTCCCCAGGAATCAGGTTTCTTTTGCAGAAAGACATCATCAAACCATTTATTGATAACATAACTTGTGTGTCGCCGACAATTTCAGGGAAACCGCCGACAACATGCGGCAATACCACTCACACTTTGTCAATTTCCATGCAGTTTTCATCCACCAACAATGCACTAATTATTACAATATTTCAATAATCACCTTGCAAACAAATAAGTATTAGCAACTATTAAGTAGTAATAGTAAAGATTTTGTTTTTCGAAGAGCCAGTCAGTAAAGTCAGCAGTATTGATAAAGATGTTCATGATGAAAAACAAACCCCACTTATCTTATAAAAATATTAAACATTTATATGCTTTGTAATGATATTTGTATTATATTATTTATATACACTAATATTTGTAGATTTGTGGTTTAATGTTAAATGTTTAATGTTAAAATTCACCAAAAAGTACCAAGTACAGTTTCCTTTTTAGTGAATTATTCTTTTAAAAATGTTGCAAATGTGGACAACATTTTGTACAAGTTCCTTGACATTTTTGCTGGATACTTAAAAAAAAAATAGCAGGAAGTGTGTAATACTTTTGAAACGCAAATGTATAAAAAAAAAAAACAATTACTAAGCTTGTAATACATTTGTATACAATGTGATTTTAGATTAGGCTTAGTAATACATTTTTTGCTGTTATTATAGTTAATGTGTGAACTCTGACCGAACATGCATTGATTGTAAACCACAAATTCCTGGTCAAAATAATGATTTTTAGGTTCACTAGGTGCCAGTGCGGATCTTATTTGAAAACCTGTGCAATTTGTTTTGACTGGGTTTTTTCCTCTAAATTTGTTTTCGTGTTTGTTCTGTTGTTAAACCACTTTTACAGTGTTTAACTGTACTGTAATGTTATGAAATTTTAGTGAAAGACAATATATAATGTTTGTGTATAGTTTTCACAAGGATCAAAGATTTTAAAGGTCAAATGCTTGATTCATTTGCCATGATCATCATTTGCCATGATGTTTTTGGAGTATAGAAAATAGTTTCAGCAAACAACATTTATCACATTTATTTTAAACAAGGGTTATCTGATTTGCCTTGTTTCATTTACCGTATCGTAAAAGTTCTTCAAAGGTTTATATAATTTATAATAAAAAATTGAAATTGTCGTCACATATGCATGTTGTTGTCTTTCATATTTAGTATGATAGCATCAGGATGGTCTGAGGTTGTATATTGACATGTTTTATTAGTACTGGAGAATATCTACAAATCTTTAGAAAAAATTTCAGTTCTCCTTTTTAATTTCAGTTTATTGCTTTTTTTTTTCTTTCAGAAAAAATTTCAGTCTTTTTCTTTACTTTGAGTTATATCACCTTTCTACTTTATTTTACCTGCATTTTACTCCATCAACTGGAACATCATGCAGTTTATCTTTAATTTTGTAATAGAATTTGATAACAGTTATATAAAACAATTAAAACGTGAGAATTAAAAAACTGAGAAACGGGGGCTTCGCCGTGGCCCATATTAAACAAGCCCCATCATTACCTGTTTTTAAGTCGCGTTTAAAAACACATGTTTATGCTCTGGCTTTTGATTCTGGGTGAGGTCCTGCATGTTTGTCAGGTTTTTACTTTATATTATTCTTAATTTGTGCTTTTATCGATATTTGTTTTATATGCTGTTCTCTTTATGCATTGGTTGTTTTATGTGTTTCTGTTCTGCTGTCTTTTTCTGTTGGACTGGCATTGGTTGTGTACAGCACTTCAGTTGTTTTTAAGTGCTTTGTAAATAAAGCTGATCTGATGTGATTCGTTTCTGCCTCCGGCCCAGTGATGGTGAGATCCCGCGACCCTGAAGGACCAAAAAGGAAGGAGAAGGTCTGTGACTGGGAAACGTGCTTTGGACTTATTAAAAACATACTAAATATACAACTTTTCTGTATATGATTCAAAAGTGTGATATTTAAAGCCAATTCTAGGATCCATTATACAGCAACAATGAGCACATTCATCAATCAAATTGTTCGACTCTGTTTTAAAATTGCTGTTGATATATTTATATATACAGTGTATAGTTTTGGTGGTTTTTTTTATGTTATTTTTTATCTTTGAGTGTGTGTTTTTTAAAAGATCTAAACTTGTGGGCTCTGATTCCTGATTAGCCGCATGATTTTACTCAGTATCAGTTTCAGTAACCTACCAGCAGGTGGCACAAAACTCCAGAGCTGTAGCAGAAACGGTAAAATATACCGCTAAAGTGATAGGTTTTCTTTCGTTAATCGGACCTTTTAGTTCTGTTCGGCGACATGAACAATATTTGCCAGAATCGTTCCATGACGTCACGATGACTGCGCATGCGCCTACTTTAGAGAACCTTTAAAAGAAGCCGAAACTATTGCTCGCCGTTTTAGCGGAATGTGATTAGTGATAAAGGTTACGTAAAAAAGAGTATTTATTTGTATGTGCTTCAAATCATTTTCATTATCAGTTTTCGTTTTCTGATTGACAGAGACGAAGGTAAGTTTGAGAAACATTTTGTGCAAGTCTTACTTTACTTTACTTTACTTTACTTTACTTTACGGTCATTTGGCAGACGCTTTTTATCCAATTCCTTTTCAAAGTTTCCGCTTAAATAGATTTTCATACTAAAATATTCTATAATGTTAACTTATGTGATGCAGAAACTCACAATCAAAAAGCCATGTCACAAAAATGCAGATTGGTTCCTAAATGGTTTCTTGGATAGATCAGTTTAATTCGATAAATTACTGCTTTGGTGAAAGTAGTGAATAAATGGCTCAAAAAGGTTGTGTTGTGGGGAGCGTTGCTATGTACGTACAGGCAGTGGCGGTTCTACGCATGGGCGAACGGGGCAGTCTGCGCAGGCGCTATAAGCGGTTTTCTGTAAAGTATCATACGCTTGTAAACAGCGACACGTTTGTGTGTCGTGCGCAGATAAAAAAAGAGTGAAAAGGGAGTGAGAGGAAGAGCGCAAAAGGCAACGCGTGCGTGCGTGTGTGAGTGTCTCTCAAGAAGGGAGCAGCCCCGCCCCGCCCGGGCTAATCTAAGTCTGTGACGGGCGGGGTTTAACGCATCACTCATTTATTAAGGATGTACACGTCAATCGTCACTCCTAATAAGTGAACATGTTTATATATATATATATATATATATATATATATATATATATATATATATATATATATATATATATATATATACACTCTTGACTTCTGGTCTTGAGTAACAGCGTTGGTGGAAGGGATGTGAAAAATAAATCCGATGACTTGATCCCCAATTTGCAAAACAAACACAACGATTGGGATTTGTGAGAGATGGAGGAAAAAAAGACCAAAAGCTGTCAGGTTCACAACATGGGAAAAAGAGAAAAGATGATGAGGAAAAACGAGCAAAATATAAAGTTATGCAATCTCTCTAAATTTTAATTACAGTCTTCACTGACTTCTGCTGGGCTTCCATCCTGAACTTGAAGATCTGGACTCAGAATTCTGTAAGGAGTGTGAAGTTCTGTTCGTCCTTGACTGTTTTGATCACAGCACAGATGAGCTGGTGTTTTCAGAGGAACAGAAAGTTTCTGACGTGAACGAATCCTCATCAGTAAGTTTGTTGATCTGGAGTCTCATCACAGGAGATCTGCTTCCTGCAGCTCGCATCTGGATCACCTCCAGACTAGCAGCAGCCAATCAGATCCTAACGCAATACATCAGCCGTGTGACAGAAATACAGGGATTCAGGGATGCTCAACAGGAGGAGTGTTTCAATGAAGATGAAGCCACAAGGATCATTTCACTCATCAGGAGATCTCCAAGCATTCACATGTGTCACATCCCCGTCTTCTGCTGGATCTCAGCCACTGTCCTCCAGAACATCCTGAAACAAGACGACACTGCGGAAATCCCTCAAACTCTAACTGAAATGTACATCCGCTTCCTGCTCCTTCAGGTCCACGCAAGGAAGCAGAAGTTTGAAGAGAACGATCCAGAGAAGCTCCTGCGGTCAAGCAGAGAAGTGGCAGTCAAACTCTCTGAACTGGCTTATAATCAGCTGATGAATTGCAGCGTGATGTTCTATGAAGAGGACCTGAGAGAGAGCGGCATAGACGCCACTGTGCATCATGGGGTTTTGACTCAGATTTTTAGAGAAGAATCAGTCGTTCTTCAGAGAGAAGTCTTCTGCTTCGTTCACCTGAGCTTTCAGGAGTTTCTCGCTGCTTTCCACAAGCTTTATCGTGTGGTTTGGAACGATACACACGCAGTGTTATTTTCGTTTTTGCCATTTCCCAAGTACAGCGACACCAACTCGCGTACTCTAGATGTTCTGCTAGACGCTGCAGTCGACGACTCTTTACAGAGTGAAAGTGGAAGCCTGGATCTTTACCTGCGCTTTCTGTTAGGCGTCTCAATGGAGTCGAGTCAGAGACTCTTACAGGATCTACTGACCCACACAGTGAAGAGCTCAGAGACCATCACCGACATCACACAGAAGATTAAAGAGAATCTTAAATAATAGTACGATATATATTTTTTTTTCCTGGCCACTGTCGTATATGTTGCTTGCTCACTGCTCATCGCCATAATCTTAAACATCCACGAACAATGGACAAAATGCAAACATTTTACACTGTGGCCTTGAGACAATTGCAACTGTGAAAGCGCTTTACAAACGCACAGAACTCGAACTTTGGGTTTTATAACGTGATTAAGAGGAAACGTGCATAGTGCATTTTATGCACTTTACATTTTCTTAAGTTTTTCTGTCTACTGTAAATGTCTTTATTTAATTTCTGCTCATCCTGTCTTGTACAGAGTCCTTGAGTGTTCTGAATGGCGTTTTGAAATAAAATCTATTATTACTATTATTATATGCTCTGTGATCTGTGTTTGTGGTGGTCCGGTCAAGGCGCAAGTGTGTCGTGCGTGGTACTGTGTGTCGGCGTGTCCATTACGGTGGCGGAGCGTGTCGATTGGCGGAAGCGGGACTGAACCCGATACCAGTCAGTTATCAGGGATAGAACAGAAGAAAACTGTCGATTGGCTCGCTCAGAAAAGGTCAGGGGTCACT
>MU204349.1:10819337-10910245 GCA_017309775.1 Paedocypris sp. Pulau Singkep
CTCGCTCTCTCTGTCTCTCTCTCTCTCTCTCTCTCTCTCTCTCTCTCTCTCTCTCTCTCTCTCTCTCTCTCTCTCTCTCTCTCTCTCTCTCTCTCTCTCTCTCTCTCTCTCTCTCTCTCTGTCTATCTGTCTATCTGTCTGTTACTTTAACTGTATCCACTAGTATATACAGATAAATATAATCATTTGTGTAGTGAATAATAAAACACAATAGATAACCAATAACTTTTAATATTTATTGCACAGTCTACAACTGGCCAACAAATAAGTCTAAATATAAATTATGGAATTTCAACTTAAGGAATGTAACAAAAGTAAATTAATAGAATTCACAAAAGTAAACAGTTTAACAATATGTGTTCTGCTCTCAATATAATACTTATATAACAATAGCAAAAATGTACATTCTTTCTACTCCATGTCCATCTCTTGGGCTCATCGCTGACTCCTGCTGGGCAAGCGCTTGTATGTTACCAAACGCAAAACTTCTGTGTGGTAAATGATGGACATCTAATCTAAGCCAATCATCACGCTTGAGCAGACAAAGTGCTGTACACCACCGTAAAACCATCTAACGTATGTATCAAAACAAATATAAATCAAGAATAAAACAATAAAAAAACAGTAACATATCACACTGGCTTAAAACGCCAAGGAAAAACGAGTTTTAAAAGAGATTTAAAAGCCTGAAAAGAGTCTGTCTGCAACTATGAAGATGACGATTAAAAAAAAAAGGTAAAAATACAGTGAAAATAAAGATAAAAATGAATAAATTGTTGTTGTTGGCTATTTCTTTTGTTGGTTGTAAAGCTGATTCAGTTGAAATTAAAAAGATTGTTTAAAAAGATTGTTAAAAAGATTTAAAAGGATTGTTTGTGGATGGGCAACTATAAGCGATGCTTCAGCCTATTCCTTTTTTTTGGTCAATGTTGCGTGAAATATTTTTTAGGACACAATGTCTATTTATGTATTTTGGACCAACCAATAAATTAAATTGAAACAAGTAAATACATAAATAAATAAGAAAAACTAAAGTGACCAAGAGTGGACAGTATAGTGACTAAAGTGAAAACTCAGTGAGACAGTTTCAGTCGTAACTCGGTAGTGTATCTGTCACAGATCCCGGGATAAACTTTTATTTTGGGGACTATTACTTTGACACGGACTTTAAATCACGTCACTTCCTGGTTCACGTTGTGTTTTGTTTTGTACCACTGGACTTCCTGGTTTTACACCACGTGTGTTTTGTCATTGTAAATATCAGCTGTTTCACGTCACTTGTCCCTCCCGTGATCGCATTAATTGTCTCGTTTTCTGTTCCAGGTGTTCCTCGTTGGTCTTGTCATTTGTTGTGTATTTAAGCACAGGTTTTTGTCACAGTCTTTGTCGCGTTGTCAGTTATGTTCGGTGCTCTTGTCTCGTCTCGCCTCGGTTTTGTTTTGGAAACAAAACGCTTGGAAAACTTAACCCCTTGCCCGAGTTCACCAAACCGTGACAGTATCTGTCGTTTGTGCTGATGTACATTTGTTCTTGTGCTTATCTAGAAAGTGGTAGAATCTTCCGCCACACTCCAAAGCCTCAACCTGTCGCACTGTAAAACGGTGACGATGAATGCCTTCGAAAGTGTCCTGAGCTGTCCCTCTCTGGAGCATTTAAACCTGCAGCACACTGAGGTGCGTTGAATCACAGATTAGTGCAAAAAATATTAAATTTGGTAAATTTCTAAGAAACTAATGCTTCACATTTACATTTTTTTGTTTGTTTGTTTTTTTGCTTGCAGTTACGTTTTTTTTTTTTCGCTCGCAATCTTCACGTTTTCATTTGAATTTTAATCCAAAGATGATTGAAACATCTCTAAATTTTCAGATGTTTTTTCGGTTCAGATTTGTTTTGTCTGTTTCTTTTTTTTTTCGTTTGGACTTCTGGCACTAGCTTCACTTGGGGGCGGCCCTTACTCTGATTGGCTGGTGAGAATTGGCAGCTGCTTGACCAGGAAGTTTGAGGCGCTAAACACATTACGAATCGGGGTGTCTTCATCTTCTTGAGTATTTATCTCAGTATCTACCTTCGTATCTACCTACCAAACCACCCACCAATACAATTTATTTATTTGTGTAGAAATAAAAATGTCCAATTTTCTGAAATAGTATGCCGCCACAATAATTGAGGAAAATTGTGCAAACATAACATTTTAATAGTTTATTGTGTTAAACAGTTTATTTACAGTATATAATGTTAAAACAGCTGTGAATGACACGGCGTTTGCTCACTAATCTCCTCCCACACTTCCTGGTCATGGAGCTGCCAATCAGAGTAAGACCCGTCCCCATGTGAAGTTTGCGGCAGAAGTCCAAATGCAAAAAAAAAAAAAGAAGAAACGACTAAAAAAATCTAAAGTGTGAAGAAAAAGTTTCAAACGAAAACATGAAGATTGCAAGTGAAAAATAAAAAATCAAACGTAAATGCAAGTGAAAATTAATCAACCAAATGTAAATGTGAGGCATTTTCATTTGTTTCTTAGACATTTACAATATTTTTGGCACTAATCTGTTCCTATTGACCCTTAGGCTGGTTTCGTACAACGAGCAGCTCCAGTTTTCCCGACCCACCGAGATCTTTTATAATACGTGTTGTTCTTTGTGTTTCAGTTCAATGTTCTCGATCTGGTCTCCTTCCTTCAGTACCGCGGCACACAAATGAAGAGTCTGCGTTTCACACACATCAACTACAAGAGTGAACAGATCCTCAGTGTCTTATACCGTACGTGAGTCTCTTTACTCAGTCGCGGTCAGTATTCCGTGTTCTCACCGTGTTCCGTCTTGAGCAAGGCTGTTGTCCTGAGCTCCGGCTGTTAGAGATCAACACCAAACTGGACGCAGAAGACCAAGGGATTCTCATCTGTATCCGGACTTTGCAGAGCAAATGCCCTAAACTTCAGGTTTGAACGTCTTTACTAATAATGGAGGGTTTTTAGGATAATAGCAACTTTGTTCATCCCACCGTTAGCAACAATTGATTCTAAAAAAAAAACTGTAAAAAAATGAACCTGAAAGTATGATCTCAGTTCTGTCCCTCGTTTAAAGTTTGAGAGAAATTGTTGCCGTGTTTTTTTGTTTTGTACATGTTATTGAACAGCGCACGTGTTATTACTTTTTGTTTCTTTTTTATTTTTCATTTGGAATTCAAGCTTCACATGGGGGCAGGAGAAGGGGGAGGGATCACAGAGCTGTCAATCACATTCTCACCAGCCCTTATCATTTTCTTTTTATAATTATTATAAAACAATTATAAAATTATGAAAGCCCTTATAATTATTTTTTTTATAATTTATATTTATTATATATTTATGATCGTTTTTATCATTTGTATTTATTCTGTGATATGTTGCATACAACACGCTTTTCATTTTAAATAAACGTTCTTAATTCCAGACTAGCCCGTTGCATTTTACCTGTAAATTTAAAGTCTCTCGATGATGCTTTTTGACGTATTCTTCCACAGTTGCTCTAATTGCGTATTATTCTTTCACTTATCACACAAATTATTGGTACAAAAACTGCCTAACCAGTTTTTTGACCAGAGTGTTTGATAAATAAAAACTCTTTGACTGCATTTCCCCTCACAGTTTGATTTTCTCTTTGCATCTTCTAGACTTTCAGGTTGATAAATGTGGCTCTTATTTCTAAAGAGTTGCCCGACGCACCTTCAAGAACGGTGGGTTTCCCTCTGCTGGAGGAGCTGTCCATCTCAACACACTCGGACTCCATGTTGTGCAACACTAAACTGAACAATCTGCTCCACGGCTCCCCCCGCCTGCGGGTGCTGGATCTGCGAGGAGCCATCTTTATCAACTGTGCTGCCCTGTGCAGTCTGCCTTGTAATGGTACGTCCTGTTCTACTTCATCTTGAACCTACCTATTATGTTCATTTCAGAGGAACGTCAATAATTAATAAACCCGGGGACTTTTATTATGCATATAAGTGTCAGAAACCAAAAAGTTCCCCCAAACTGTGTGTGTGTGTGTGTGTGTGTGTGTGTATTAGACAGCAGTGTATTATGTTATCTCTAAATGAGTTTATCCTAGTCACAATTGAATTGAGGATATCTCAAATTACTTTAGAGTATATATACATATAGTGATATCAAATCACTTTATTATCACATACCCCACCCAGCGTGTAAGCTGTGGCAGCGTTGCTGGTGCTTATATTAGTGTAAATGTACGCCTACTCTTTTTAATCTTCAAATATATTGTTACTAGTGTTAATACATTTGTAATATTAGTAAAATGTTTAAAGATATGTCCAAATATTTATGACTAGTCATATTGGAGTTGAAGAGATCTCCGAATGCATTTAATTAAATTTATCTTACATTTAGGATATCTAAAGCACATTTTGACAAGTCAATACAATTTTAAGATATCTTTAATTTGATTTATAACTATAGTCGATTTTTATTTAAAGATCTTTAAACTATATCTGTAAATACTGTCTATTATCTCCACCTAGGTTAGATATCTGCAAATGTGGTTGTGACTAATCAGACATCGATTACAGATATCTAGGTAAAATACATTTTAAGATATATTCGAATACTATTAAAAATAATAATTTAATTAAAATGCGTCTTGTTATGGTGGGCAGGACAATGGCGAGAGTCTGCTCCACGATTGGTTCGCTTTGACCAATCAGAGCAAGGCGTCAAGTTCGTCCCAAAAAGATTTGTAGTTGATCCGACTGAGCGTGAGCGTGTGTCGATTCTAACGCGAGTGTGAAGATACGTGTGCAAGCTTCTAGACACACGTGCTCAAATAAAGCTGCGCTCGCTCAACTCACAGGTTGCACTCACTCGAAACAAGTTGCGCTCACTCAAATCGAGATTTCTCGCGTACGGATCTTTTTGGCAGTAAATTTATCAGCCTTTAGCCATGGGGAAATGTATATTTTGTATTATAATATGTGATGTTTGTTTGTTCTTGTAGAGCTGGAGCGTCTTAACTGGGGCCTGAACTCAGCAAAAACAATTTCGACTGGTTGTCTTTACATGGTTACTAATAAATGGAGGAACACTCTCCGAGAACTGGATCTGACAAATCACTCGTTTTCAAAAGAGGATTTGTCATTGGCCTTTCAGGAGATGCATTTCCGCTCCTTGAACCTCAGTGGAACCAAAGTAGACTCGTCTACACTCAGGTACCACATGTTAAAGAGTAATAATCTTCACAACTCATCACAGATAAAGAAAGAGAGTGTGGTTTTACTTTTTTAAAAAAGTAGAGCGTGATTTCAGCAGTGTTGGGAATGTTCCTTTAGAACAGGGGTCGGGAACCTATGACTCGGGAGTCATATATGGCTCTTCTGGCGGCTGCATATGGCTCTTAGACAAAGCTTTACATAATACATAATAACGTAAAACATTTCAAACGTTCTCCGGTATTTCAATTAATCCGCTTCCTGGTTGCGGGCGAACTAGCCAATCACAGCTTTTACTACAGTTACTAGTTACTTCTCACAAATAGAGTTAGTAATTGAAATATCCTTCTATATTTTTTTAATTTGTCAAAAAACTTGGCTGCTCTCAATGTTAAATATGTTTAATGAATGAACACTAAAAATAATAGATAAATATTATAAATCATCGCATATTAATCTACACTATTGTCATATTGCTGTGGGACAAGAAATTATTTGTTCCATGTTGAGTTTGAGTCTCATTAGTCTAGACCACGGGGTTCTTAACCTTTTTGACCCCAACGCTCAAATTTTCCAGATCAATGTGGCCCGCGGCCCATTAAAACAAACATTATTTCAGCCAATCCAAATCACAATTTAGGTAAACGCACATGATGCCCATTTTATTTACCCCATGGCGTTCTAACGAGTTTTGGAAGGCTAGGCCACACGCAACACACGGGCCTCTGCTGGACTTGTGAAATAAGATTAGGGGCAAAAATATCAAACGTAAATTTCCATGAAGTATTTCAGTTAGTTTTTTTTTTTTCAAGGGCTTCTGCGGCCCAAAGTCACGGAACTGACATTTTCTTGCGGCCCACTAGGTGGTGCTCAGGGCCCAATGGTTAAGAATCACTGGTCTAGACCAGTCTAACTAGTCGAGTCTAACTATTCTAGATTTCTGAATTCATAAAATAACGGACAAGTGTTTTGTGTTGTGTTGTGTTGTGTTGTGTTGCAGGGAGCTGATAAGCAAAGCGCCGGGCCTGAAGTACTTAAATGTGTCGTTTTGCACCAATATTCCGACCGAACTCCAACAACTGTACCAAGGTCGAGAAGATATTTTGAAGCTCTTTGAAAAGCTAGTGTAGCAGCCAAACACCAGCCAGTTCCGGGCGCCGCTGAGGGGCTGATCCAGGGCACATCAGTTTTATTGTTATTTCCAATTCTTTTTTTTCTCCAATTTTTGTCCAAATGAATTGTATTGTGTTATATGAATTGTATTGTGTCAAATGAATTGTATTGTGTTAAATGAATTGTATTGTGTCAAATGAATCGTATTGTGTTAAATGAATCGTATTGTCAAATGAATTGTATTGTGTTAAATTAATTGTATTGTGTTAAATGAATTGTATTGTTTCAAATGAATTGTATTGTGTTAAATGAATTGTATTGTGTTAAATGAATTGTATTGTGTCAAATGAATCGTATTGTGTCAAATGAATCGTATTGTGTTAAATTAATTGTATTGTGTCAAATGAATCGTATTGTGTCAAATGAATTGTATTGTGTCAAATGAATTGTAATAAATGAGTGTTGTGCGGTTTAGAAAATACCGCACCCTGTTCACCCCTTCTCTCCACCACATTAATGTGCACACCTGTGACCCTTATTATTAGTATCTCCACCCAATCAAATTCACTTTTCCTTTATGTCTCCTGCAAACCAGCCCCTAATTATTATCCAATAATAATTACATGTTCCAATAACAGACATGACGAAAGCATAGATATATAGATAGAAAGAACGGATGGATGGAAAGAACGGTAAGATAGAAAGAACATATAGATAGCTACTAGAATGGATAGATAGCTAGACCGGATAGATAGGTAAATAGAATAGGTAAGAACGAATAGAGAGAAAGAATGGATCGATAGAAAGAATGGATAAATAGAAAGGACTGATAGATGGATAGATAAATAGATAGAAAGAAAGAACAAATAGATGGATAGATAGCTAGAACGGATTGATAGATAGATAGAACGGATTGATAGATAGATAGATAAATAGATAGAAAGAATGGATAGATGGGTAGATAGCTAGAACGTATAGGTAGATAGATAGATAGATAGATAGATAGATAGATAGATAGATAGATAGATAGATAGATAGATAGATAGATAGATAGATAGATAGATAGATAGATAGAACAGATAGATAGAACAGATAGATAGAACAGATAGATAGCTACTAGAATGGATAGGTACCTAGACCGGATAGATAGATTGATAGATAGAAAGAATGGATAGATAGAAAGAACGGATAGATGGATAGATAGAAAGAACGGAGAGATGGATAGATAGAAAGAAAGAACGAATAGATGGACAGATAGCTAGAACGGATTGATAGATATAACGGATAGATAGATAGATAAATAGATAGAAAGAAAGAAAGAACGGATAGATGGATAGATAGCTAGAACAGATAGATAGCTACTAGAATGGATAGATAGCTAGACCGGATAGATAGGTAAATAGAATAAGTAGATAGATAGAAAGAATGGATGGATGGATAAATAAAAAGAACGGATAGATAGATAGTGAAGAAAAAGAGCTGGAAGCTTTACAAAACACAAATGCTTTTCTCCGTCAAGAATTACAAGGTTAGTGCCTCAATCTAAACAAAGACACTACCTACGTAAATATACTCATCTTGTTCTTTCTGTCATAGTTTTTTTTCCCGGTTTAAATTCAAGTGCATAACTGAACTTACATTTTTTGTGAATAATACCCTGGTCTTAATAAATGAAATATTAATAAATCTGCACCAGATTTAATTGTGTCTACATGGATTACGTTTACATGTCAGTTGTGCAATAACTGCGAGAATTTGCAATACTGTATATGTGCAATTATCTTATTTATGTTTCATAGCAATGTACTGTTTTTAAAATGTAAATATTTATGTTAATTTTCTGCATATATCTTTTACCATTTTGTAATCAGAGGGATCAAATTCCAGAGACATACCACATTTATTCCTTGTTGTCACGTGCATACTTGGCCACTAGCGTTGTTACTGATTCTGATATGAGCTTTGTACCAAAATAGCCTTATTAAAAGATTTACCCTTGTATGTAAAGGACAAACTGTAGGTGATCATCTGAAATACTTTTACTCAAGTTTATTTTATGACAAACATTTTAAACAGCACAGAGGTTTGTACAGATGAACTCTACGCAGAAACTTCGGAAGTAAATCGGAAGCAGACATCAACCTGATGTTATACTAAACTACGCATTTAACAGTCACTATATATAAGCCTCCGTTTAGCTTCAGGTATCGGACACGGAGCTACATCTACAATTTAATTCAAAAGTATTTATTTCACGGAGAGCAATACATGATCGCGGAGTCTGGAGAATATCCATTATGGCATTTCCTCAAGGCAAGTGACAACGCAAAAGGAAGACGTATTTCATAATAAAAGCTTTGTTTGGATCGTTTTATCTTTTTCATAATGTCATACTGTATAAATGAATTTAATATCGAACACTTTGGAGCTCAACAAAAACAATAAATGTAAAATCTATATGCGATTGCAAATATAACGAGCACATGAACAATTAATTTGCACTAGCAAAACAACTTATATTTTGCCACACATGTTGTTGGTACCGTATTATCGATTGAATGCGCAACTTAAAATACTGCCAAATGCCAAACAAAGGCAAAGTTCAAACGATTAAAAGCTAGAAACAATTCAGAACTACTTTACCCAGAATTCTAGCAAAAGCACTTCCTGCAATTCCGGAAGTAAATTCTGCTCGGTGACGGGAACAGGATCACTTAGCCTCATTTGCTCGAAGTCGATATAAACATAAACATTGCTATAGATCTGTACGAAGTTTCGTCACAAGACATGTCTAGGCAATCAAACCGACAAACGGACGGCAAGAAAATGGTGAATGTGCATGCTTTTAAATCATTTTAAAATTGTACAACCGGATAGTACGTGTATCAGCATCATTAGATGTATAATTTTTATTACACAATTTGAATACATTTTGTTTATGATTCATTGTATCCGCTGTATAGACGCATGCGTTTTACATATGTATTTTTTTTAAACTAAAACCTAGCGTTTTAAGAGATAAATTATTCATCGTTTTTGTTTCTCATTTTCATTTAGTTGTGAACAATCCCGTTTCATTAACGCATATTGTTTATGAATTTTGACAGAATTCAGAATTATTCACTCTCACTTATGGGGCACTTGTCACTCAACTGTGTAAAGACTATGAAAATGACGAGGAAGTGAACAAACAGTTGGATAAAATGTAAGTTTTTTCCCTCATACATACATTCCAGAATCGTTTTTTAAAATTATTTTTTTAATCAGTCTTAACCTAATAATCCTCCCATTACTTTGAACTGCTCGATTTTAACGTTTGAATGCAATTTGAAGGATGTTGTTTTACTTTAGATCAGTAATTTTTCAGCAGTAGTGTATAGTGCGTTATATTTATATAGACATAACACAACATATTCCACACTAATGTATGATTTTGTTTTCTTCTTCTGTGTCAAAAATATATTTACATCTTCGGGGCCTTCTGAATCCTGCCACACCATATATATATATATATATTGTCAAACGGTTAATTTTTTTAACTAGTTAATCGCACTTGCCAAACCAACTAACTAAAGGAACAAAACGCCATTAACTTATCTCATACTCATATCAAAAGGAGAAAAGCGGCAAAAGACATAACGCTGATAATACATTCAAGCAACAAAACAAAGCATAAAGTCAACTGAAACTTCGATGTCCTCGTCATGTTTCCGTTAGTATTCATCGTTGTGCTTTTACCAACTTCGAACTAGACTTTGGCTCGCGCTTTACAGAACGTCAAGTTCAGCGCAGCCTTTTACAAAGTATTTCTTGGTAATGTGACAACTTCCAGTTTAAGCTGCAGCTCTTTCGATTAAAGCGATCGCATTAACAGTCATTTGGCAGACACTTTTATCTGAAGCGATTTACAAAACGAGGAGCAATTGAAGCGATTTGTCTTAAAAATACAATAGTTACTGAAACACACCAGTCAATGGATCAACACTGTTAAAACGTGCTGGTGGTGGAGCTCAGTCTTCAGTTCTTTTTTAATTGCTTAGAAGCATATTTCTATATGCTATATAGAGTTTCTACTCTAACAGGGACTTGAGTAGATAAATTGTTTAACTATTTACCAGCTGCACGCAAGAACCACGTTAATAAAATTTGACGCGACAAACAAATAAAATTAATCGCATGTGTTAACGAGTTAACTTACAGCCCTAATATATATATATTATACAGTATAACTAATACAGTAGTCCGAACAATTTTTGATTTGGCAACATTTTTTTTTTCTTTTTCTAGATTTTTTCGATTAATTTAATCCCAAGCAAAAAATATACAATATCACCATCTCAACCTGAACACCATCAATATTACAAAGATACTAACAAGAGTCGAGTTCAAAATGTGTTTCTATGTGTGTTCTAAAACATGGGGATGAGTAGAACTAAGGTGTTTTAACAGCTTTTTTTCCTTCATCTGTTTTTTCAAGGGGATACAATATTGGTGTGCGTCTGATTGAGGATTTTTTGGCACGGTCGAGTGTGGGGAGGTGTCAGGATTTCAGAGAAACAGCAGATGTCATTGCAAAGGTAATATAAATGCCATCAGACTGCTAAAGATAAATTGCGCACGTCATTTTGCAGTCTATGAATTTTCATGCAGTTTAGGAATTTTCAGTAGCTCTAATACTTTTTACGTTTTCATTTTTGCAGCTTTGTATCATTAAAAAAGTTTCACTCAGTCACACAGCTTGGGAAACATTCATTGTTTTGGCAAGCTGTTCGCATTTTGCTGTAAACCGAGACGTGAGTGTTCCTTAGCTTGTTTTCTTTGGTCTAGGAAAGACCAAAGGAACGGTCTTTCATAAAAAAGACGTAAACTCCTTTTTTTTTAAAGAAATACTCTAGCTCACTTTAGGTTTGGTGTAAAACAACTGAAAAACTTGGTATACTTGTATATTTTCCAAAAAATGTGTATACTTTCAAATTTACTGTTACTTCTGGTTTTTTTCTTCACTCACTTTCATTTTTTATTCTTTTCACTTCCTTCTTTTTGCATGCTAAAAATGGCCAGCCAATGTTCAGATCCAGTAATGTAGTCCAGGAGTTGCAGAAGCAAGGGTTAAATCTGCATTTGACCAGACATAAACTAGAATGCAAAATAGTAGTACAGTATCTCCCCTGTGCGGACCCGGGGTAGAATAGGTCCTCAGCACCCCCTTGCTGATCGTAAGAGGCGACAAATGGGGCAACTTGTTCAGCCGTGAGTTGCAATCCGTGTCAGTGGATGAAGAGATCCTGGTATTTGAGGAGAGTAATATGTTGCGACTATTACAGCTCTAACACAATGCTTTGGCTCCAATTTCACTTAGACGGAAAGTTGGAAGGACCCGATCCAATCAATCGGCTTGTCAAGAATTGCCCTGAATGCAAAATAATATCATGCAAAAATTCAGAAGGCTTTGGCTATGGGTCAATTGGGTATTGCGTGTATCTTACGCGCATACTCAAGTATATCACTCTTATATCCTTGATGTATAACCGGAGGATTTCCGCGGCTCTGTACATCCCTTTATTGGGCTCCGAGGTGGGTGAGGAGTAAGAGTGACGAATCAGAACACAATGGCAACCAAACAAAACCCCAAAAGAAGACTACTAGATCAGGATTTTGATTACGACACAGGAAATTGTTTTAGCGTGCTCCCCAGGAGTGATAACTGGCAGAGGTTTGTCCTCTTGGTATCGGCATCATCTGAAATGCCACTTTCAAAACTGTCTCCTTTTGCAGTCCAAAAAGGCATCTCAGGAATTGCAGGAACAGTGAAAGATGTAAAAAAAATTAACAGACTCACTCATTCATATTTATTATTGGATAAAGGAAAACAATGTTGTGATCGATGCGGGAATGTTTTGCCTGTAAAGCATATTTTAATTGACTGTAATCGATTGTGCGATATTAGGCAACCGTTTTATTCAGAAAATGTTTTAACAGATGTTTTTAAGAACGTTTTACCACAAAAGATTTTACAATTTTTAACAGAAATCAACATGAAAGATTGTATTTAATTTGTGAAAGTCATTTTGAAAAGTCATGTGTTTGATTGATATTCATCAACTGTGATAGAGATGTATTGATTTATGAAGAGAAAAGTTGTCAAATACCATGTTGCCATTAATATAGCCATTGAAGCTAAAGATGGCGTAAAAAATCAAACCAATAAAGTACAGTATCTCAGTGAAATGAAATGTACATCTTGACGATAACAAAACATGGGGTGTACAATCTGATTGGGGCAGTCTACAGACAACATTTTACATGGAAAACCTTTACTTATTATATATTACTAGTTATATATGTTATTGTATGGTGATACCCCGACTTCTAGATAAAGAAAATTCTGAACACAATGCGTCACAGCGAAAATTTTGTCCTGAGTTGCGAAATATTTTCGCTATATGAATGGAGTTCATATAGAAAAAGAAAAAAAAAAAAAAAAAAAATATATATATATATATATATATATATATATATAGTGGTTTGAAATTCACGCACATCAAATAAACAAAAAAAAACAACAACTAAAACACTAGTTAGTTTCAGAGATCTTGCTTCCAAAATATAAAATAAGCTTGTATTCTCCCAGAGTGACGATCAATCTGAGGGATTTGCATGACATAATTGTATCATTATATACTGTATATTTATAAACACCTAGCAAAGGGCAAACTAAACCACTGCTTTGTAATATGTTGTAATATGTATGCAATATTTTATCATTTAGAGATATTTTTTGTCTGATTTTACAAGGTCTTGGCACGGATTAATTAAATGCTGCTCATTTTAATGACATTTTCGCCAAAGAAAATGGCCCCTCGGCAAGTCGGGGTACCAATGTATACAATAAGAACAACCATTCTTCATCTCAAAGCTCAAACAACTGAAGCTCTTTTTTGTGTTGTATTTTTAAAGGTGGCGTTTAAGATGTACTTGGGCATCACGCCCAGTGTGACCAACTGGAGCCCTGCTGGAGACGAGTTCTCTCTCATCCTTGAGAGCAACCCCTTGGTGGACTTTGTCGAGCTTCCTGATAATCATAGCAGTCTCGTTTACTCCAACCTGCTCTGTGGAGTCCTAAGAGGAGCTCTTGAAATGGTGAGCATCGTGCTAGAATTATAAATAAAAGTGTAGAATCGTTCTGCATTAACAACGCACAAATACTCCTCCAGGTGCAAATGGCTGTGGATGTGCGGTTCTCTCAGGACACACTAAGAGGTGACAACTTGACAGAAATCCGCATGAAGTTTATCAAGAGAATTGAAGAAAATCTTCCGGCTGGGGATGAATGAGCCCAACACTCTGATACTTAATCTTTATACCTAATGTTTCAACGTTCCACGTGTGTCTGGGCAACAACCGACTGCCCCGCACTGATTAAACTCGCTTCATGTTCACAATGTTTCCCATTGTAAAGGACATCATGCTTTTCCCCCAATCACATTCTGCAAAATCACGTTTGTATTACAGTTACTCAAACTACTGTAGTGTAGTTTACTTTTGTTGCATTTGACTGGACAAGGTTTTATTTATTTATCCATGTGTTCTATTGAAATTTAAATAAACCGACTGTGACTAGTCATCAACCAGTCCCACGTTTTTTCCCCCGACTCAATGAGCCTTTTGACATTAACGACTGTTTTCTCAAAAGTTTCTGTAAAGTGTTCGCCTGTGCCGACCACGTCACACACAACCACTTTTTTTTTCTTCCTGTTGGCCCTGTTGTGGAAAACAACTTTAAGATTGCTAATCTAAGTCCGACGTTTGGGAAAATGGACCTCATGTTCAGTGAGAACAGAGTTCCAGTCTTGCTGGTGAATGCAGATGTTTTGCAGGAAGATGAATGGTGTTACTCTGAGTCTGGGTGCGGACCAGGTACCTAGATAATAGAACCTGTGTGTGCCCGGGCTATGGCAGGTCCCCAAACACTTATGTAATGAAGTGTCACGCCAACCCCCGTTCCCATCCCTGGCTTGTTGTGCGCTAGCATTTGTGTTGTGAGACTGTTATTTCAACTGGGCAGCAGCGGCAGCACGGTATGGTTATAGTTAGACAACAATAACAAGGCCCTAATTCCTCTCAGATGTTTACTCGGGCTACATGGAAGCAATCAGGGGCCTGGAGCTTTACCAGAATGTGTGCAGGACTGAGCATTTTAATGGCAGATTTGAGGGTTCACAGTGGTACCGAGCACAGGAAAGAAGGTTTATTTAAAAAAAAAAAGAAAAAAAAAAGGCCTTCATAGCTCCAGTTTTGTTATAAACACCTGTTTATATGTATTGCGCCATTAGCAAGTCTCAACTCGGTCTGTCTTATTCCAGCATTTTTCACCACGTCTATCACAAAGCTTCTTTTGATTATGGCTGTTTGTAACAGAGAAGCTTCTAATGTATATGTCTGTAGTATGTGACGGTAATTGTGTGTCATTTTTTTTATTGTCTCATGCCACTAGATGTAGCTGTAACCATGCAAGTACAATTTTTTGCTTCATTTTCTTTCATTTACCAACAGTGTATGAATATCTGAATAAATTGTTTTGATCCACAACGCAAAATAGAAACAATTGACACGTGTTTTAATCCTTGCTAAATTGTGCATACATTGGTAATATTTGAATTGAAAACGAAGAGCAATGTTTTTGCTGCGACATTGTCAAATGTAAATCATTTTTTTGAAGAATAGAGATCTGCATCAACGCCATATAGTTTATAACTAAATTTTCATAATTGAGAGTTTTAACAGTCTGTATTCATTAATAATTATATCAGTCTGTAACCACAATCAATGTAGGGATACGAAAAAAGAAAATGGGCTCCAGTAATTTCAATTCAACCATGATATTATTTAGATGTGTTGCTTCAGCCTCCACTTTAGTTCAATCTTATAATTGTAATAATGTATAGAAAAGAATTTTAATCTCAGTGGACTCGAGAGTACGAGGGGAGTACGAGAGATTGAACTTTGAAATTATTATGTGTTCTCATTCTTACTAAATACAGGTCAATAGCAACATGTTTATATAAAAAAAAAAAACATTTTTTTGATCTCACATCCCGTTCATGTGCATTTTTCTTTCAGGTCAAGGTTTGGTCATCAATCTCTTTTTTTTTTGTATTTTATTGAAATAAGAAAATGTTGGCTGAGATTTTTAAAGCTAAAGCAAACTATATATTTCTTGCTGAGAATCTAATCTGCCTTCTTGCTTACAAGCAAGAACATAATTTTCAGCATTATTTTAGTTTGTCATTGCTATCCACAAAGCAAGTAGAATAAGACATACCGCATATTGTATTTTTTATATTTGTTTTTTCAAAGTAGCTTTGAATGAATTTGGGGCTAGTGTGTTTTTTTGTTTGTTTTTTTTTAATAAAAAAAACGTAAATAAAAAAAACAAACGTTCATAATAATGTTATTTGGAATGTGATTTCATACGGGAAGTTGCTATGTGGAATGTATACTGAAAACTAGATGATACAGAAATCTGTGAGATGATCTCATTTAAATCCCCTAAATGTAACCATGTGGTATTTTATCAAAGACAAATGCAGAATGGAACATGAAACAATAAAATTCCATGGATGGCCTGCTAAAGGCCCATAGTTATTGGTTCCCCTCTCATTCATTTTTCCATTTTTTCACTTTCTCTTATGGATTCTTCCACAGTTTCCCCCACTTTCAAGCCTTGCCAATAGAAGGATTGAAGGATTGGCAGCAAGATGGAGGTCAGAAAAGAGAAACAAAGCACAACAAGGCTGGTGTGTGTGGCGTCTATATAAGACATTTTTGCCAGGATCACAGTTTTTTATCGATGCTAAAATGTTGTGATTGTCTTTATTATTATTATTATTATTATTATTATTATTATATTCTTTTTTTTTTTTAAACAAATGTTTGTGTGTGTCTGATATTGAATGACTTTCCAACACTACTGTTAAGTATTTGCTTTTTAGATAGTACATCTAAGTATTTTTAGATAATAGTTGATAAATTAACAAAAAATAAGTATAAATGGAAACTGGTTGAATTGAAATCATGCTTCACGACTGAACATTTGCAGACATGACATAACTTTACCATTTTCCCATGGCTACCAGGAACACATCTGGGACAAATACAGTACTATATTGCCAGTGATTTAAAATGGTGCTTTAAAGGTCGTCTTTTTCCATTTATTTCCCAGCCTATTTATTTATTTACTTATTCTACATTTTGAGTGTATTTATGGTGTAAACTAAATTATTACATTTATTAAACCATGTTTTTATGTCATAGATTCAGAGATTTTTGTCCCCTAAAGGGACAATGCATATCTTCTCAGAACAACAAATTGTGTATTGTTCCATTTAAATAAATAAATGGTTTATAAATAACACAATTACAGTAGTCAAATGTTTATTTTGAAGACAAAGCAATATATGTATATATGCACATGTACCATTCTTAAGTACCATAAGTCTCTGGATGTTGTTGGGCTGACACGCTTATGTAATATGTGATGGAGGTCAAGGTCAATTACCCCTTGAGTTACAGACTGGGGTGGCGGTTCATTTTTAAAAGTGGACAAGAACGTGACAACTATGGAAGGATCACACGCCTCAGCCTCACTGATACCGAAGGAACAATGTGTCTTTGTCCCAGCCATTGGACCAGCTCAACATCCTCAAAATTGTGTTTAATAGTTCATGGGAATTCACCAATCCAGTCTACCAAACCATAGTGTTCCAAGAAAGTATACCACTCTCCATTACCCCACCACCAGAATTGAGTCAAGGCTGGATGGGCTCATGCTTTCACGATGTTGGCATCGAATTGTGGCCCATATTCCAATGTCGCAGCTGAAATCGAGACAAACCAGACCAGTTTTCTGTTCTTAGTTGGCTGGAGTGGCACCTGGTGTGGTCTTCTGCTACTGTAGCTTAACCGCCTGTTAGCTCAACATGTTGTGCCTTCAGAGATGCTCCACCACGTAAATTGGTTGTAACAAGTGGCAGTGTTGGGAGTTACGCGTTACAAAAATAACATATTACAATAATGTATTACTTATTGCTGTAACGCAGTAGTGTAACGTATTACTTATAGTATTTTTAGTAACATATTACTCGTTACATGCAAGTAACTCTTGCATTACATCAAATCTTTCACTTTCAAGACAATAAATCAAACATTTAATATTTCCTATTCGTAAATAGACACTTTCGCCTTTCGCTGGTGGAGAAAGGAAAGTCTTGTCTTGCCTTGCCTAGTCTTGTTTTAGTTCATGTGTTTGGATTATCTTGTGTACCAACCTCTTGCCTGCCCCGACTACGATTCCTGAATTAAACCCTTATTGGACATTTAACGCCTTGTTTGCCGTGATCTCGCCCAGGAAGTGCATGTGAGTCTGGCTTGGAACGTATCTACCGCGATAAACGTGGGATTACTGTATACCAAAGTTATTCACAGATATTGGAGGAAAATCGCTTTATATCTACCATACTTTTAACACGTATTAATGTTAATTATTAGGGCTGGCATCCTCTTTTTCTCAGACATCCGGACGAATTTTATAAATTGACGATAATGTCCGGTTTTCCCTCTTCTTCAAACGACTATTACACGTGTACGTAGGTTTGCAACTCGTGTTTTGATTATTTGAGAACGGAATATTTGAGAATAAAATTGCGCGTGTTGTTTTTGAAACAATATGGGACGAATTTTGTCCTGTATTATTATTATTTTTTAAACCATCAAATTTTTAACAACATTTGTTCATTATTCAAAAAGTCTAAAATTGTTACATATTTAGGTTTTTAGTGATTTTTTTTTTTTAAGTCATGTGATTTTTTTAAACTAAGTTATAGTTTAGCAACATTGAAGCACATTAAAGCATTTTCATCAACCTTCGAGATGCCTGTCTGAATTTGTCTCGAGGCCGCGCCGGTTCTCCTCTTTTTTGGAAATTAAAATATATGCTCACCCTACAATTATAGACTATTATTATTGGTAGCTTGGGTAGGCCACAGTCATTAAGCTACATAACTATGCCTTCCACTGGTTGTAACATAAATTGCTATACAAGTAAAGGGTAAATTTGTTATTTCAGGACGTTAATTTCTACTTCTGTAGTTATTTTGGTGAAAGTAACTTAAAAGTAATACAGAAGTAATGTAATATTATAATGTAATGTAAATTAAAATATTAGCTTTTATTTAGTACAAAAGGTTCTTGAATTATTTAATGTTCTTTTTACCTAAGGATCAAAACAATACTTGATTTTTTTATTGATTGATTATACTTGTATAGTTTTTGTGTTTAATTTTTTAGTTTACAAAATACAGATTCACACTTATGCTGTGGTGAAAGGGGCTTTGTCAGCCTATTTTTTATAAGATGTGTATAGATAATCTGTTTTGGCACTGGATTGGCAGCACATTATTGCCTCACCAAGTTCCATACAAAGGTGTATTATCGTATAAAAATGTGTGCTTTTCATTTGTATATTGACATTGCTAACCTAGCAGAAATATATAGTAATACATTCCAAGCTAATTACTGCTTACTGAAACTTCCAGTGACATTTCTTGAATATATAATCACCCTTGTGAGATGTGTTTAGTCGCTTTTTTTTTTTTTTATAATATAGTGTCTGTTGGAAAACCAAACAGTCTGTGACACAGCACTTCATCAATTGAACACGGCTCACAAGTGATGTCACAGCTCGACTGTTTGACATGAATACGCCCTCATGTCAAAGATAGTTGTTTTGACCACAAGCCAAAAATGTTTTGAAGGGTTGGTGTGTTTCACCAAGACGTGTACCTCATATTCTACAGACTTTGAAAGTGACCTGAGTTATTGTCCCTTTCAACTCCACAGTTTTTCATTAAAAAAATGCTGAAAAATGCTCTACAGAAATTAACTCTAGGAAGAATAGAAGCAGCAACTTCACTTGTACAATCAAAAGATTAAAATATTGAAAACTGGAAATATCACAGTAATGTGTAGACCAAATGTTTTGCTTCACGGGAGTTTTTTTGGCAACCTCAACTCACTGGAGAAAAAATAGATATCTTGGGATCTTTAATTCCATATGAAAATGAAAAAAAATTACAACAGAATATCTCATTCTTTTCGCAACTTTCATTTCCTTTTTAGTAGTTTGGCAGGCTGGATTAACCCTCCTATTCTGTTCGAGTCAAATTGACCCAAATTTATTCCGACTCAAATTTAAGTAACTTAAAAGTATTTTTTTCATCGTGGAATGAACAGATTCATGTGTGAACAAGAAACGGTCTGGGGTCTCTTCACTGCTGAAGAGGACCGAAAACATAACTGAGTTCAAGTTCAAGTTCATTTATATAGCACTTTTCTTAGTCCGAGACCAACGCAAAGACGCTATGTGAAGTCCTCAAAAAGAAAAATGTTGATTCTTATTATGAGTTAAAAAAAAATTGGGGGAAAAAAAAGAGTCAGTTAAAAACGAAAAAATATGTCTATTGTTGTTCAGACTACGTGCTATGACCAGAAGAGCAAGGTAGATCGCGACAGTGGCTAGGAAAACAAAACCTCTCTGGCGGGCGTGAAGTGTGGTGGCTCTTCCCCTCATGATGACGCAGTGGCTCATGATAGAAAACTTCCTATTTGTTAATGTTAGTACAGTAATCCCTCGCTACTTCGCGGTTCGACTATCACGGATTCACTGTATCGCGGATTTTATTTTCTTTATTACATATATTCATTTTTTCCCGACTGTATCTCGGCGGAGGATGCTCGCAGTGCCTCGAGACGGACCGCCGCCGGACGCGTCTCACCGCGGAGAAGCGAATCGCTATGTCGGACGTCTCCCCGCGACCACTATCGGGCCGCCAGCTGTGGAAAACACGTTCCCGCCCGATCATCCCGTTCGCACCCTTTGAAAATTAACATCTCCGCGGGGACGACGCGTGCAGCGGGGAGATGTTTGTTAACATTACTTTAATAAAGAATACTACTTGAAAAAAGTGTTTTAAAAGTCTGAATAAGTGTTAAATAAATATGTAAATGTTGTTTTTCCACTTCGCGGAAATTCACCTATATTGGAACGTATCTACCGCGATAAACGAGGGATTATTGTAATTGAATATTTTGCTATTACAATTTTTGAAGAGATGTGTTTTTAATCTAGATTTAAACTGACTAACTGATTCTGATTCACAATTTGTGCTCCTTCAGACACTTGGGATGTTTCAGTCTGTCCCTTAAGGAGCTGCTCAGTCTCATGCAGCGGGTGGGCATCGTTCTCCATCATGGATGATAGCTTAGCTACCATCCTCCTTTCTCCCACCTCCTTTATTGATTCAAGAGCTAGCCCAAGAACAGATCTAGCCCTCCTAACCACTTTCTCCAGTCGCCTCCTATCTGCTGCTGAGATGCTGCTGCACCAGCAAACCACTCCGTAAAAGATGGCTGATGCCACCACAGGTCCCTGGACTCCAAAAGACCTCAGTCTCCTTAGTAGATAGAGTCTGTTCTGACCTTTTTTGTACTGTCTTTTTTGTACTTCTGTATTGTGCAACCAGTCCAGTTTATTGTTGAGGTGAACACCCAAGTATTTGTAGGAACCCTCTCAATATCCCTTCCTTGGATCTCCACCGGTACCAATGTAGAGTGTGTGTGCCTACGGAAGTCTACCACCAGCACCTTCGTCTTTCCTGGATTAATTTGGAGGTAGTTTAGTGTATATTTGGAGGTAGTATAGAGAGTGCTAATTGCGCAACTTAACCTTATGTTTGGATCACATTGACCCATTTTCAAAGTATTTAATATTGAAAAAGTATTTTTTCACTTTGAAACTCCTGCTTGGCTTATTTGATGTAATCTACATACAAACAAAAAATGGTTCAGTTTACAACTTTTCAGTTTGTAATGTTTTTGTTGTAAACTTAAAGTGTGTGTCAATTTGACCCTTCAGACATAATGGAAGCTACTTAAAAAAAGTAAAATACAGTTAAATAAGATGTTCAAGAATAAGTAATTTGCATGTTGCATTTTGTCTCTAATTAATTAGAGATTCATTTAGAGATTATTCAAGATTTTAACAATAATCAATGCCTACCTCTAATAATGTTAATTTTGTGCATTATTTCCAAAAACTCCCTTGATTGCTTGGTTTCAGGGGGTTTACTCCCTGTGCATAAAAGGATTTCCTTTTCACACGGCACATTGTTTTATTTCTATTGTATGCTGTCTAAATGTCAAGAAAAGGAGGTGCTGATTATACTGCTGATAGAGCAAAGACACACTTCCCTTTCTCTTTGTTGTGCACACTCTGTCTATTTTCTTTTTCTCTCACAGTAATGTGTGGCACCATTATATTTTCTTATCTCTACTCTAATTAGACGAGTTTCTTCCTTGCACTCAACACAACAGAAAGTGGATAAATTAGGACTGGGGGTGTCTGGCAGGGATAGCCATTCCTTGGGCCTTGACAACTATCCGGCCACCTTAGCGGCTAATTTTACATCTATTCATTCTGAACCAGTTTTCTTTTTGCCTTCTTTTTTTCAATACAACAATTTGCAGACAGAGCTTTCCTCTGTGAACTGCCTTCCAGGTTTTCTGAAAGCATTAACCTAGCTTTTTTTCTACGGCAACACATCATCTATCCTCTTGAATTTTTTTTTTCTTTTCTAATCTGCCGTGTTAACGCAAATATTCAATTTTTACTCCTTTTAGACTTTTAGAAGCTCAACAACCTGGTGGGTGCTTATTTGTGGTTATATACTTTTATTGGCTCAATAACAGAAATAAAGAAGCTTTATTCACGCCGTGACACTTAGCAATGGCTTAACAAAAGTGGCTAAATCACACTGGAAGAAATAAAACTAAATAAAATGAAATACAATAGCAATGGATTTTCTGTCTGTCTGTGACCTACTGCTGTCTCAAACCACAATCCGCCCATATATGGACATAGCATTTGGAAACCTAGTACCACCTATTGGAGATATACTCTACTACATTTTGAAATACTATTTAATGTTGTTATTATTAACTATTTTTACTTATTATTTTATATTTATTAAGTCACAAATTAGGTTTGTTAAAAGAAGTAAACAAAAAAAGTGTTGTTAAGAGAAGTATTTGTGTACTACTCAAAAGTACTCAAAACATGATATCTTTACGCCAGCAATGTCATAATTTTTTCATGTTGAAGTTCAGTTCATTTATAAACTACGTTTCACAGTTATAGACTGTCCCAAAGAAGCAGAAATGATGGTATTGTTGCGATATATTTGTTGTATGACGATATTTTGACTATGGCTATGACCATGTTGACTTTTAGCGGCTATTTTGTTATCTAAATTTTCCCATGGAATGGAATTGGTCTTAAATCAAATCTCTTTTTTCAAGAGGAACTTACATACTGTATTCAAACACCATCTGTCCTGTAAAATTTTGTAGACCTGAATATTTCCAAAGGCATTTCACTATAACTATGCTACGGATTTCTGTTTTATTTCCCCCCTAGAAACAACTATACCTTTTTCTGGAGTTTATAAGCGATGAAACTATTGCAAAAATCTATCTCTCCATTTCCTTTTTAGGAGATGTGAGATATAACCTCCTTCTGTCTTTTTCATTCTTTAGCAATGGGCACCAAGGCACATTTCTGGACTCTTGAGCAGGCGTAAAAGTCAAATAAATCAGGCTGGGATACACTATGCTACACTGACTGTTAAGAGGACCTTTGAGAAGCTTGTAATAGTTGGCATAGCTGAGAACGAAGACCCCCCGAGCCTGTATGCTCAATAAAATAAAGTTCCAGATTCCCAGTCTGCCACATTTCCTTTTGCAAACACCCCTTTTAAGCCCCCCTCTGTACTTCTGGATATGTAATGGCCGCTAAAATTGCAGTGACGCAATGTTCCTTGTAGGAAACCTTATGGTTATGATTTTAATTTTCACACATGAAAAGTGTTTGTTTTACAGCTAAAACTGTTTGAAGTGAATATAATTTAATTGTTTGGCAAGTTATGATAAGAATTGTAGCAGAAAACATGCAATGTATTATAATGGTTTGTATCTATACAAAAGTTGGAAAGTTTTACTGATATGGTATCTGTAGTTTTATTCTTATACAGATGGCCATTAGATGGCCACCCCATTCTATAAATGTTCCCTACTTTGGCTGAGACGGAGATGATTTGAGAAATAATGAAAAAAGAAAGTGGCATTTTAAGATCTACACAATATACACGTCTTTCAATATCACTTCTTGCAAATCTGCAGCATGTAGACATTCTGTTTTTTTGGGTTTTTTTTTTTTTTTACGAGATCATGTGGTTTATCTCATATTAATTAAGTGGTAGACTAAGGAGATCGACATGAACAGAACTTTTGCATATTCCCACAAAAGTACAAAATGAAAATGCCTGGCTTGATATGATGGTTAATTCCATCACAAGTACCCTCGACATGAATATTACCTTGTCTGATAACATTCTTGATTAGTCAAAATTCTACATTTTAATTCATTAATCTTTTTACCATCTTGAAAAAAAAGAACGGTAAAATGTCTGTTGCTCTTAAACTTATTTTGCTTAAGTAGTATGCAAATCAGAACCTGCAAATACTGAGCCTGAAAATTAACCACCATTGTAAATGTCATTACTCACCACTGGTGTCCCAGTAATTCCTTTTTTCAAGTACAGATTGTAAAACTAACATATTTTTTATCATAAGCCCTTGTTTCCATTAATTGCTAATATGAACCCATTCATTATACGCTATGCGCTTTTCATGATAAAAGCGAGCACTGCTCCTTAAAAGCTTATTAGCTACTCCTTTCACGTGTTGTAGTCAGTCTTAATTAAATATGATAAGTGGCATTTATTTTCTGATGCAATGGGATAACTAGAAAAAGAAAAGTGAGCCAGTATAAAAGGAGGCCCAACTGTGTAAACACAATTTTGTTGAAGGATGTTATTAATTAACCAAATTCATTTAAGAAAGATTTATCTTATCCTCCTCCTCTTTTGACTTCAGCTAACTGATCTCATTCAGTGTGGTGAAAAGCACATGGACGCATGCCCTGTGTGTAGAGGACTGTATCCCGAGTTAAATGTAAATCTCTCGGACGCCCACTTACAGTGCAGACTTGCCACAGCCATCAGTCACTCCCATCTTCGGCGGAAAGGAAAAAGAAATAGCCAATGTGGTTACAATTTATTATTTCATCAGCATACTGTCAAACAAGAGCTTATGCATTTTTATCCATTGCTTCTAAAGTTTGGGAAAGAGGGGATCGTCTTTTTTTTCTGCCTTCAAGAATGTCAGCAATGCTTCCAAAGAATCCCATGTTGTTGACATTGGTGTGGGATGAAAGGTCTAGCTTCTCTGTTCTCTCTGTAAATATTAAATGTGATTAGATGGCCCCAATATGATCAGCTGCAGCAGCTAGGACAGATTATGTGTCCAAATGCTTCTGTTGTTTTGAAGAAAGAAAGAAAGAAACATTTGACAATGTCTATACGCTACTTTAACTCAGTCTCACTATTGAATCACTAGTTTCAAACAGCAACAAAAACAGAAAGAAAGAAAGAAAGAAAGACAAAGGAAAGAGACATTTTTGACAATGTTTGTTTGACAATGTCTAAGCTACTTCAACTAAGTCTCACTATTGAGTCACTAGTGTCAAATAGCAACGAAAAAACAGAGAAAGAAAGAGAGAAATAAGAATAAAAAGGGAAAAAGAGGCATTTTTGACAATGTCTGTTTACTACTTTAACTCAGTCACGCTATTGAGTCACTAGTATCAAACAGCCGCGAAAAACAGAGAGAGAAAGGAAGGTAGAAAGAAAGTAAAAGAAAAGAAACATTTTTGCCATTGTCGATTTGCTACTTTAGCTACACTTACAGTCTCACTACTGAGTCACTAGTTTCAAACAGCAACAAAAAGAAATACCTCACAATTAGTCTCTTCTGTTAATTTAACACGTAATTCAACACAATAAGTATTACAATAAGTAATTTCAACACTTTTAATGTTTTCTATCGGAAAGCTCATCTCAAGCTAGTTATCTATAGTACAGTATATGGAATGCTGTGAATCTTCAAGGGTTTTCTACAAGTAATCATCGCTTAAAAAGCATTGACTTTACTTTAAAGATCAGATATTGTCTTTGTAAATCTGACTGTATATTTCAAAAGGTGTAAAGCATTTTTTGTATGTACCTGTATTCTTTCATTTGTTAGATATATGAAAGTATCATGTGGAGTGGACTAAATGATTTCTCAATCTTTATTACAGCATAAAACCTCAGTAGTTGATATTTAAAAAAAAAAAAAACGTTTACAAAAAGAATAAAAGGATTCACGTTAAGGTGGCTGCTAAGATGCCTACAGCAGCATTAACTGCAGGAATGTCAAGTGGCAAGTTCTGGATGTGACTGGCTTGTGAGGCAGGGTGGCAAGACGGAAGCTTCTTTTTCCAAACAAGAATATTTAAGTCAGCTAAATTTCACAACAACACATTAAAAGTCCCAGAACAAAGGAAATTAAAGTAAAACCCTTGAATTACTTTAGTGGTCTTTGGGCTTCTAACAGAAACTAAGGATGAAGAGGAGACACTTCCTCTTTCGAAATTACAATGATCAAAGCATACATCTAAACATTTGACAAAAATCATAATAAAATTACGATTAGTGACAGCATGGCAGTTTTCTATTATCCGCTAAGCAGTGTTCTATTATCATACATTCGTCACGCCCTTGTTTGTGTTTAATGAAGAAGTCATGCACAGAAAATCTGAAAGGCTACTCACGTTTCTCAAAAAAGGAAGCCAGCAGACACTAAACTATGTCTGTGACGGGGGAGATGGGGAGGGTCATTCAACACAACAATTCAGTGTGGAGATTCCCATCATTTCAGGATTAATCGTCATACCCCTTATAAACACACATTTTTACTTTGAGCTTTTATTTCTTATCTAAATTGTGTGAAATGCATAAAAATAGGTGCAGTAATACTGAATAATTGAGGTGAAATTGCACCCTCCTGTGACAGTGTTAGGGTGAGATTAATCTGATTAAAATCCATAAAACATGAAATCTGGTGCACAATTTAGAAAAAGTAGAAAATGTGAAAACGAGCAAAAGATTAAGTTATGCTACAGTATTCTCTTTATATTTACAGTATCTATGTCATCCACAAGAGACTATAAATAAAGTGTTCCTTACGGAGAATACATTTTTCCACATAAATACAACAGTATAAACTGTATATTATACATATAACAGTGTTAAATATATTTTCAAAATGCGTACACAATATATGAGACTTTTTTAGATATGTTTTAACATATACATGTATATATTGTTTAAAGCAGCTTCATATAAAGCTTAAACAAGACACTGGATTTTTTTTATATATGGTTTGTTCTTAAGATGCACAGGATATTGCAATGGCAGTTATTAACAGGATAAGAAAGCAAACATTTATTTAAAATGTGCTTAAAATGTGTTTAAGGGTCAAAGTGTGCTTCAACTGTTACGACTCCAGTGCGGAGCAGGAAAGCCGGAGTCCGTGGGTGACTTTAATGGCAAAATACAGACAGGTACTCGCACAGAAACTGAGGAACATGAAGACGTACAACATTAATGACAAGAAAACAATGGCACAGGTGAAGATTAAAATACACAGGCAAATGAGAAACAGGTGGCCACAATCAAACGGATGATTACACATGGGAACAAAGGCTCATGGGAAAGGGAGTCCATGTCCCTAGTCCATGAATGTAACATCAACGTAGGTTAGTCAGGATTTGTGTACATTTGTGCAACCATTTATTATTTCGGCTTTTCTACAAGTACCGTATTTTCTGGACTATTAGCCGCTACATTTGTCATAGGTTTTGAACTATGCGGCTTTTACAATGGTGCGGCTATTCTGCAGATTTTTTGATAATGAAGATAAATACGGTAGATACCGTTTATTTTCTCTTTTTTTCTGTCTCGTTTTAATCAGCAAAGTTGCTGCCGTGTTAAAATGCAGGTTAGGATCTATTTAATTACATACATGTACATTTACAATTCAAAATCGTTCATAGAGCGGATGCGGCTTATATACAGGTGCGGCTTATAGTCCAGAAAATACGGTAATTCTTTAGGAAAGTATTTTTTAATTATTGTTAAAAATTACGTATAACATAAAAATAAACACATTATCCATACTCACAAAATTGTTTGTTTGCTTGTTTAAGTTGCAAACAGTAATAAATGCAGAGTGTTTTCAGAAAAACCGTATTAAGGTGGTTACAATTTTTATAGTTGATCGCCAAATGAAATAAATATCCTAGTTCTTTGAATCATGTTCAGCTCTCCATTTTTTGAGTGCTCCTATAGTTGGAAAATATTTAATTGTGGTTACCGAACAGCACAAGAAAATGTAACCAGAGAGAGAAGTGGCCTATGAATGTGAAGAGTAATTTTCAGCAGCTCTGTATATTTGGACAAAACCAACTAACTCATGTAACATCAGTGCTGCGGCTATAATTTTCCTCCTCACATCAGCAGTCCAAAGTATATAGAACAATTACACTCAAAAGTTTTAAGATTTTCCAGTCTGTAGAATACTCCCATGCCGCTTGTGTCAACTCATAAGCAAAACCATCAGCCAGTTTTTGTGCAGATGAAAAAAAAAAAGATTATTATCTTGCTGAATAGTAAAATCCTATAAAATTCGATTAATGTCTACAATGTAGACTCTACATGGAATGAATGTTATTCTTACCAACTTCGTGGGACTGTTTTTTTTTTTTTTTTTTTTTGCCTTTGCGGTGGGGCCGAGTGGTTCGGCAGTGGACCTGCTACCCAGGCATTGCAATAGTATTATTATTATTATTATTATTATTATTATTATTATTATTATTATTATTATTATTATTATTATTATTATTATAGGATTCATTAAAAAAAAGAAAAACTATATTGAAGCTATTGTGTAGCTGTTGTTGTTGTTGTTGTTGTTCAATCCTTAAAATCCCAAATAAATCTGTGATTAAATCTGTAGAAATCTTTGCACATGAAGAAACGTTTGAGAAGAAAGAAAAACACAACTGTAGAAACGATAGCAATCTACAAAAGTAGAGCCCTCATGCGTAATGACCAGACAGTTACTGCGTGCTTGCATGCAGCGACAATGCGTGCTTATCTTTGATGTGTTGTAAAAAAAATAAATCATTAAAACTTACCTCATTTTCTCCACATGAAGAATATATATTGTTTCCAGTTTCAGATGATCTCAGACTTTTGAGCCCAATATTGTAAAATTGTATGGCATTGTACAAAAAATGTATTATTGTAACATTTTTCCAACTCACACTAACTTTGTTTCCATGCGTAATCCACGCTGTTGCTGAGAGAAGGATGTTGTAAAACCCCACTCACACAATGTGAGGGTCAACCAGAGGAACACATTCAGCAAGGACTTTATATCAATTTAACTGCCATCTAACTGTTGCCCCCTCTGCTAAACTTGTCTCGCCAACACAACCAGAAAAAGTCATTTCACTTTAAGGTTTCATTCAAAGTTTAGTTTGATAACCTGAATAAAATGTAACATTGGAGTAAAGCCAGTCATTAGAGCCAAACAGAGAGTCAACACTAAAAAGTGAAATTGTTTTAGCTTGAAACGCCTAAAAAGCCACACGTTTTGTTTACATGACTACAAATTATATAAATGATATAATCTCAAGAGCATTTACATTTTGAAACGTGAAATTGGAAAAACATATATGACACTGCATCTGTTCTAAGTATTTGTTATCAGTGTTGTGCAAATTACTTTTATTTTTTCTTTTATTTTTTATTTAATTGTAATACATTACACATTTTTTTGTTACTGTTTGTAAAAAATAATTTGTTACATTACAATATTACTGTTACGATCCGAGACAGATGAGGGTGACGAGATGAAGAGCCGGGGATCGCTGTGACAACAAACGGACATTTAATGACAAAAAACAAGACTTAAACTCACAGAAGACTCAGGTACAAGACGAAGTGCAATGTTAATGACTGACAACCAATAAAGGCACGGGTGAAGACTTAAATAACAAGACAGATGAAGAACAGGTGAAACTGATAATAGAGGACGATGATACACCAGAAACACAGGATCATGGGACATGTAGTCCATGATTGCAACAATTACTGTCTCAGAATTGTAACATTACTTCTATACTACTTTTAAGATACTTTCACCAAATTAACTACCAAACTATTAACATTAACACAATTAACATCCTAAAATAACAAGGTACCGATTACTTGTACGTATTTTATTTTACATCCAGTAGAAGGCGATGTTATGTAGCAATGACTGTGGCCTATCTAAGATAACAATATACAGTTTATAATTGGTAAAGTGTTAAAAGTATAAAGTAAACAATTTTCTGGCAATATCTGTGAATAACTTAGGTAAATTTGTATTAGACGCAATAGACTCAGTATTAGACTTTTAAATTGCTAGTGCTGTGTTTACACAAATTGGTTCTCAAACGTCTTTAGACGAGCCTCCCTTCAAGCCTATTAAAAAAATCTTGCGCCCCCCCCAACACCGGCCAGCTCGTAACACCCAAAATCTCTAAAACCTTCACAGGGGGACGATCTATCGCTTATCTAGAACCAAAGTTATGGAACACTCTGCCTCGCACGATCCAAGATACAGAATCAGTACGTCAGGTTAAAATCTAGATTGAAAACACATAACATCAATGAAGCATAATTATAACTATAATAATAGCGTGATATATGTCTAATATTGACGTATAGGAAGGCTGCATAAGGTAGAAGCCTGGAACCAAACCTCACCTGCACTAAAGCATCACAACTATTATTATTGCCTTAGAGTGTTTTACGTTGCTAAAAGCTTTTTTTTCTTGCTCGTTTCAGTGCCCTGCCGAGGTCCTGAGTGATCCACATCCCTGCCGGAGGATTGTCGGTTCCACCAGCTTCGAGACAATGGCACTCGGATGGGTGTTGATACCACCAGGTTGGAGACGACGTTGCTTTGAGCATAGCGGCTTTGTGTTGGTCTGGGACTGAGAAAAGCGCTATAATAAAGAAACATGAACTTGAACTTGAACCATAATTGAACAAACAAGTTACTTGTGCAGGTTCGACTTTCAGCATTTGTATGTTTGGTGGTCGAAACTTTGGTAGAACTCACCTTTGTAGCTTGTTCATCCTGAGTTGTCTATTCAATAAAGGCATTTATTGTGGCTAAACTTGTTTTTATCAGTTGCTCTTTTTACTTTATTTCTGAATGTTAAGATGGTTTTAATAACCATAAATGAGATTTTGAACGGCAGTTAATTTTTTTATATTGAAGGCCTGCCAGTATTAAACTGACAAAAAAGTTCTCTGACTTTTTTTTTACTTTGAAAATAATCTGAAGAATACATCTGGTTCTAAATGTCCGATTGCTATCAGAGGTAAATAAAAAATATAATTGGATGGATGGAATGTAATATACAGTAGTTTGAATAGAAATTTTTCATTTATTGTATATTAATGTAACTATACCTATTCTGCCAATTTTGTTTAAAAAACATGAATAACAGGATAATATATTTTAGGCGTTACAGTTTTTAAACCATCTAAATTTCATTAACGTTGGTGTTTGTACTTCTAGATACGCAATGGTGCGATCATTTTGTGCTTTTTGTACCAAAAGTTTTACACCTAATTTCACTGCTAAGAGGTAATCTGCTGTTAAAGTATTTATGTTCCACCCAAAACATATTAACGCAAGGGCACACAGTAGGCCCTTTAGTGGACACACACAGGCCCACACATGAGTTTTGATTCATCACATTGGAGACATGGGTAGAGTGTCAACCTTAACAGGTGCCATAGCTTAGTTTTCGCCCCTGGCAGACATGTAAAGCAAAACAACATCTCCGATGCCTGACTTTGATATTTGTGTCAGCTATTTGTGTTTTGTTTTTCTTACACTTTTAAGGTGGAACACATTAGAGTAAATGCTGGGGACGGTTTGATTGCCTGCACCTTGTAAAGGCCGGGTGGAGACGGTGAGGTAAGCTGTTGCCTCCAAAAACAAGGTGGTTTGTGAATGAGCTTCAGTCTCTTTAAGTCACTTCACTGAAATGTGTAAAATAACACTCTGACACTTGGGTGTGAATGGCTACGCCGAGCAATCTTACACAGGGACTCCTATTGATGACATCACATTAGGAAAAGCAAAGTGATTTCTCCTTAGGAGGCATTAAAATACCATTTTAGTTCGTAGTAAAAATAGATTTTCACATTTGTAAGCACTCATGTCACTCAATGACTCATGTTGCTGGATGAGTAAACATGGGCATTTGTGGCCTAGTGGTAAGAAGTTGGACCTTCAACCAGCCATTGCAAGTTCGAGACCTGGTCATTCGAATCAGGTACTGGTTTCAAATACAGGTATCAGACACTAAACTCCATCTGTTCAAATTGTTTATGTGGTCAGTTGTGGTCCAGTGGAAGTAATTGGATTTGCATCCAAGATAGGTTGCAGGTTTGGATCCTTCTCTGGCTGGTTCTCCTTGGGCACGAAACTCTTAACCAACATGCCCCCCGGGCGCCAGGGCTTACAGCTGCCCACTGCTCATTGGTTTGTGCTGCAATGGCCTTCTTTACATAATAAAAGCATCTTTTCACAGCAGCTCAACACTTTAAGCCGCCCGATCCTTGCAATGGGCCCAAATACCTAATGGTAGGTGTTCCACAGCCTTTCCAGTGAAAAAGTAAAGTCACGTGAGTGTGTTTGTCTATATGGCCACTAGTGATCTTATTGAAATTGTTCTCATCATTTAAACCATACAGTGAAGTGCAAAAACGCACAGAGAAGTGAACGCACTCAAACCCGGAGCAGTTAGATCCGCCTGACCGAGAATCGAACCTTCCATGAGGTTCCACAGCTGCCATCAAGACGTAGTAAGTTGGATCAACTAATTAAAGAGTTACTAGTTACTAATAAAACCATAAACGACTCCTGAAACTCATTAGATTGTAGCGCAAGATTTAGCCCCAACCACCCCACCCCCATCCATTTATTATTCTTTCAAACACTAACAATTTCAGAGAGAATCTCATTTAGAAAATTGCCCTGATAGATCAAACAAACTGGCAAAGCACATGAAAAGTTTCATCAATTAAAGTTTTTCCTAATGCTGTTCTTCAAAGCTCTCAGCAACAGTGGCCATTACAAAAATATGTTATTTCTATTAATGAAAAAAAACTGGACATGAAAAATAGGACATTTAGTGTCATTAAAGTGAAGGTAAAGTGGAATAAGATGGGTGGATGAAGCCCAAAACCTTTGATTGCTGTCATGTTTTGCTTTAGCTTCGTATCTATAATACAGATGGATTGTCAACTCCAAAATAAACTCAGAAATCAACTTGATAAAGGATATTAAATGTAATCATTTGTCCTCTCTGTTTGAACCTGAACATATAGTATTGTTCAAACAACAGTTTATTTATTTTAATGATGAATATTCCCAAGTGGTTTCATGATTTTGTGATGAAGCACTTCTTTATTTATTTGAGCTTATTCATATTAAGAGCCATCATTATTGCTCACACAAATCTTGGCCAACTATTAATTTCTAAAACATATGCTTGGGGAAGCATATGCTTTGCTTATTTGGCACTGTAATGAAACCGTAAAGAATTGTAATGCTCTAGTATGGGCTGAGATTTAGAGTCATCTAGACAAAAACAATCTATACAGATGGTATAATCTAAACACAGATAACATCGTAGTAGCACTAAAAAGGTGCCTTTTAAAGTTGGTTCAAAAGAAATCTTGGAAAGGGATTTTTTAAATCAACTTAAAGCCGCATTTTATATTATACACTAACTAAACTAACTAAGCTTAACATTTGTATTATTCACTTTTGGAGTTACAAAGAGATCCGCACTTCTCAAGAGGATGCAGGCTCACAACTGGCTTTACAGCACCAAAAGAACACAAACATGACAGTATAATAATTAGATTAAATGTTTGATTATTGGATCTGTGAGCCATGGAGTTTTTCCGTTTCCCTGCCAGGTTTGCTTTCTGCCTGGTGCATCATGTCGTAGTCTTTATTGATATTCATGTTATGTATTCAGGAGCAACGGACAGATGAACTACGTATTTTACATTTTTTTTCTGTATATTCTTCTGACTGTGGTAAGCTGAGAGAAAGAGAGAGAGAGAGAGAGAGAGTGAGCGAGCAAAGTTCTTGGCTTAGTATTTGCTGCTGACTGATGCGTGTGATTACTGACATTGTATAGTTCTGTATAAATCTAAGGACTGTGAATCTAATCGTGTTTTTTTCCTGAATCTTTTTGCTGAGGATTTGCGTATTGATATATCCCAAAAAAGTCTCAATTTCTAATGCTGGAAAACATTTGTCTGTTTGTAAGAGTGCGAGCATTTGTTTGCAGATGTTTGTGTTGGAGGTGGGAAAAAAGGACTTTAATAGTTACCGGGAAAAGAGGAGGGGAGCCTAATGTGCAAGACTGAATGTTTTAAATTCATTTCTTCACTCCACCCACCCCACCCCATCCTCTGCACCACTTCAATTTTCTGCCCAGCCACAGACACTTGCCTTTTGTATAGAGGAAACAGTGAAACACACCACACTCTGTTTGAGAAAAAAATACGTTAAAAAAAAACGTAAAAAAAGAAAGGAAGGCTAAAACGTCTAGGTGCTCAGCCTATAGTTAAAAGCCCTGCGAGAAGGGCCTATCCCTGCCTAGAGTCAGTAGAGCCACTGCCTAGTGAAGTTGAGCACCCTGCCTCTCACATTCTCCCTCTCCCTTTTTCTCTTTCTCCCTCCTTCTTTCTTTCCACTCTGTTGAGAGTACACAGATATTCAGAAGTGCCTGAGAAATCTACTACTTTTCGTCTGCTCGGAGACAGAAGTGCAGGACTTTTTTTGTGCTTCTCTTTGACATCCCATGGACTTAATTTTAAGAAATAGGTGCTCATATTATATGGGCACCTGCCATTGAAAGCAAGAACTTCTTATTTGTTGGAGAGCTTCCAAGTTTAGCTTTGTTTTGTTTTGTACTTTTATTTCCTATTGAACAATTTGACTGCGACCAATTGCCAAGGCATATCTGACCATCTTCAGCTTCCCTTCACATCTTCTCAAGCAAGAGATGACTGTTTGAAGAAATACTGACAAACAGAAGGGCGAGGTGAGTCCAATTTTATTTACCTTCACACTAAGTAAAAATAGCTTATTTTTCTTTATTTTTTTTCTTATTAAATTTAATTAACTGTTTTTAATTAATTCATGTTTTTTTTTTCATCTTTTTCTTGTTTTGTTCACAAAACTGTGCTTAAAACTGTGAATTCAGATGAGAGAAACAAGGAAAGAACTAAGAAAGAAAGAGGGAGGAAAAACAGTTTACGTCTTAATCATGAGACCACCATAATTCTAACCACACTGCTAAACACAAGGCAGATTAGCAGAATGTTGTGGTGCTCTACCTCCAGTAATCTCTGTTAAATATTTTTGTCCGTATTGTTCTAAATCTGTTTGGCTACTGTGTATATATATATGCTTATTCTGCTCACTCTGGTCACTCTTATAGCACTGTGACTGCTAAGATAGTGTGTAAAACAGCTGTTTTGAAGTTGTGGAATGAGAGACTGAGTTATATAACTACATCGGCCCAACTCTCACTGACACCTGGGACTGTTTGGTCTGCACTCTGCTGCACACCATTGCCGCTCATTTAAATATGGCCCCTCCCACTTTAAGAAACACCCACTTATTTCTTACAATGCATATTGATCAGCAACACATGGTCCATTTTAAGAATTATGCTCTTTCATTCTCTATTCACTTCATAGATTTACACAAAATATTCATTTGATGAATCACTACTAAAAGTTCTATTAATTCTCTAACTGGTGTCTTTCATTTCTGGATCACGTGGAGCTACGGCTGGTTCTGCAACTGTGGGTCCTTGGTCAAAACACTGAACCCCAAATGCCCCCCGGAGGCTACGGCTTAGACTGCCCACTGCTCCGGGTTTGTGTGTGTTCACCACTGTGTATGTGCAGAGTGGGTTAATATGGGTTAATTGCAGAGCTCAATTTTATTCTAATATTATTATCTATATTCTATTTTATTCATTGTGTATACATTGTGTATAAATTGCCTTTTCTTGTAGTATTCCCAATTTCATAGTAACCATGTGATACAATGACAATAGAGGTATTCTATTCTATTCTATTCTATTCTATTCTATTCTATTCTACACAGTCAAGCTAGGTCACCAACCAATCACAGGACATATAGAGATCAGCTTTATAAATAACAACATTAGCAGGGCTCAATTTTGGCAGGGCCATCATTTTTTGGCCATCATTTTTTTTCATGGGGCCCAAAACTGCAAGTTGCGCCCCTGCACACACCTCTGGGCAATGTAGTGTTTTCAATTATTCTGAACGCATGTTTTGGGACTGTGTAGCATGTGGAGGTCGAAACAAGACCCAGAAATTTCAAATATGTTTCTCTTTTTTTGGAACGTTGGAATCTTGGAAATGAAGACATGTTTAGCCACACGTCCCTCGTAACATGTGAGCATAAGGTTTTGTCATAATAAAAATACGTAAAACATGTTTTTTGGTTGTTGTTCTAGCACATGATGTGAGCTTTGTGCAGTAGTTTTAACTGTAGTGTTCCAGGCAGAGACAAACACAGGGCTCTGTGAAAGAGTGGTATGTGCTTTCATAAAACATTCTTCACCAAGAGCACTAGGGAATAGTATTCAATAATACTTTTTTTGTCAAAGTAGTAGGTCCCAGCTTCTACAGAACTGAATGAAACCTTGTTTGTAGAAAACAAAGAAACTGTAAATCAATGCTGCTAACAAGGCCTCGAGATGTGGTTAAAGTCAACCTCTTTGGAAAAACAGACTTATAAAAAAATGCAAATGTTGCATTCATGCTGTAACGTTGAAATGAGATATTATTAAGTGTCTCATCTAGACTTACTAATGGATTAATAACTAGTGGTAGTGAGTTACACCTGACACCTGACTAGGCGTTGCTGGTTCAAATCCACAAAGGAAGTGACAATGAACCTGATCTGCTCCCTTAAGGCTTAAGGCTGCCCACTGCTCCGGGTTTGTGTGTGTGTGTGTGTGTGTGTGTGTGTGTGACTACTGGATCTGCTAAATGTAGAGCACCATTTTGATACAGCCTCTAGTGGCCATTTTGACGAACTTGTTTTACTTTTGCTTTATTATTTAAATACATCGACGTTGCAAAGATGTTATGAGATTGATGCCGAGCTGTACTAACTTGTGCTAGTCTTGAGTAGGATACTTTAGTCCAAAACATTCATTCTTTATATTCATATATAAAATCAGACTTGAAAAAGCTCTATACCACCACACAGTGCCATGATCCTAATAACTTCTAAACCAAAAGTCTTATTTAGATGGCCATTGTGATTTAGTGGTAGGGAGTTGGACCATGACTTAAGGATGCCCACTGTTCTGGGTTTTGTCTCTTCACTCTGTGTGAAGTGAAGTACACACTGGAAAAGCTAAATGCATGATCCATGATATTAATTATCTCTGTTGGCCATATTGGCAAACTCACTCACTTTGCTTTACATTACATTACATTACATTACATTACATTACATTACATTACTTATAGCTTCAATTGATGGCACAGGTTGAACAAAATCTATTTTTCTGATTTTGTGTATGACAATAAGTTAAGTAGTTATTGGTTTATGGCCATGTAATGCCATCTTGAGGCAAATACAATGTATTGATTAAAAGCCCAAAGACAACAAAAATCAGCAACTACAGGAACAAAAAAGATTTAAAATAGAAATATAAACACTTTAACTCTTGCACCGGTGTGTGGAGCTATATTTTATTGTTAATGTACTACCTGATAAACATGGAAAATAATTATATCACCTCCACAAAAAATTACATTATATGACATACAAAAATTCCCATCATCCAAAAATGATTATGATTAGAAGTTAGAGTCTTTATTGGCCAAGTTGCGAATGACAACAAGGAATTGAGTGTGGTCGGTCTCCATCTTTTTCAATCTTTTTGCAAGTATTTACATAAATATATAAATAATAAAGGGAAAAACACTGGCATGGAATGAATAAAACATAAATGTCATTTTTGCACACGTATTGCTCATTCTTGCAGCAGTTGCATAATGATGCATTAACATTAAGTTGTGTATTCACTTTAGTTGAAGAAGACGAACCAAGAATATGATCACATAAACTACTTGCCCATATTCTTTCTCTCTTTTATTTTTAAACAGGAATGGGACGTTCTGTGTAAGCACCTTGTTTATATGTTGAGCCAATACATGGAGACATGCACTCGGTGATATTAGGTACCAATTAGTAAATCGTTTTTTAGACCACAAGAGGGCAGAGTTTCATAGACGTCCCAATAAAAAAGTGTTTACATTTGCTGGTTGATTATGAGTGGTACTGCTGCTACATGGATTTATTCGGAAACGGGATTATGTATATGCATACCTTTTTTATCTATGAGAATGGTACATGAATTGTTCCATTTTGTTGTAATTGTATTCTCATATTTGTTTGAAAACATGGCGTGATTTTTCATTAGCAAAAATAAGTCTTCTGTTGTCCCAGGAAAAATGATCATTGCCATTGACTTTCAAATTTAAAAAATTTAACGTGTTGACCATCATAGCTTTCATCATTTCCATGTGTTTCAAAATATTTTTTGCTCACGTAAAGAGAGGAAAAACAGCCCTGTTCCATGGTGTTAGATGGCAAGAAGTGCATTCCTTTAAAGAGCTGTTTTTTTACTCAGTCTGCGCAAAAGCCCATCATAGTTATTGTTCTAATAAGTCTATTCATTCGATTCCTTCTTCTCTTGGGGCATAACAGACAAAAGCAAAACAGTTCCTAAGTAATGAGTGTCTGAAACAGCACATTGATAGACGTCTGCTTTGCAATCAGCAAATGCACTTAGCCTGATCTTCCGATTAAAAGTGAATGTGTGCTGCCCCGGAGCTTTTCAATGGCTGAAGTTGTTTCTCAAATTCAAAACTCTAGTTGTCCATGACATTAGACGACGCTACAGTATAGTACAGATACAGTATTCACAGCAATCTGGCATTTTAATATAAAATAAAAACAATAAATGAAAAAGTGCTTTTGAGTTGGGCATGTAATTGTCCATGCTATATAATAATTGGAATCGTGATCAATTATACAATTTTTTTTTCTTTTAAATTGTGTTTTGACTAACCAAAAATACAAGTTTACAGACCAAATAAACAGCATTATTGCTTTGACAACGTTTTACACTCTCCTTCAGATTATCTTCCTGGTTAAAAAAAAAAAAAGTACGTATGGTATCTAGTCTTTCATTTAAACACTCTCCTATTCCCTTTTTTTTCTGACCATCAAAAATGCTTTTCAGTTCCATTGGCAGTGGAGGGAAAAGGGGAATCTTGGCAAGCGGCTGTTAATATTTTTCCTCTTGCCCAGTATCGGCTCTCTCAGCAGTCTCTCTGAAGTTCAGGCATCTGCTGTCTGTATAACCAGTTTCCATAAGTGCTTATCTAACACTTACTGATTCTTGTTGATTGAAAAGGGAATATAGTTTTAGAAAAGAAAAACCCATGTAACCAATTAGTCATTTGTTACATTTTTTGATTCCTTCATTCATCACTTACATTAAAACGTCTTTTTTAAGACGAGTTTTGAGATTTCTTTTTATTTTAGGTCTGTCACCTATTTTAGAGTTTCAGAGTCACAGAACGTTAGTGTGTCTTTATGTCTGTCAATTCTCAACCTAATATGTATTGAAATTAAAGTAAAACAATGTATCTTGTGCAACTCGTTATATTATGGTTTCTATTGTGGAAAGAAAAATAAATGAGTTTTATCACAAATAAGTAAAGTATATGTAAAGGGAGGTTTTATTGATATGGCCATTGTTGACAATATTGAAATTGTGCGTTCTGCCTCCAACCAGTGAAGTTCCACTCACACCGGAGCAGTGGGCAGCCTCAAGAACCCTTTAGTTGTGGAAGCTACCGGACTGGGATTCAAACCTGCAGGTCCAACGTCCTTCCGCTGGAATATTCATTTAGTCTAATGCTTTCAGATGTAAGTCACTATTATCAATACAATTATTTCACAGAAATTCTAAAAGATTATTATTCTCAAACAATACGGATTGGTTTTCGTTTGTTACCTGGAAATTAGGTTATGACATTAAAAGGATTTGTTATTCAACCCATTTCAGTTGATTTGAAATTTAGCCTGCTGGGAGTCTTCAGTTCAGAGTTCCATGTAATATGAGCCGCTAACCAGACAAAGAGAGACCTGTTTCTGTTAATCTAGACTGAAATACATCTTTCAAAACTATGTCTGTACAGTTCAATAGTAATAGTAACCTTTTTGAAGATGAAATGCATAATTTGTGCATTAGCGTTTGTGTGTGTTGTGTGTTGTTCTCTTTGGCATAGCTAAAAAATCCTGAGACTTTGCATAGATCTGTATGAATGCATTGCTTCTATAACCACCTTTTACAAATACTCATGTAACTAATTTACCAAACTCTCCATCCATCACTCATTTATAAACCCATACTCGTTTTTTTTAGAACACGCCAAAAATGGAGATGAAAGCGTGACAAACATTTGATTAAAACTAAAGACCTCCTTAGTTCTTTTCTTGCTTTAGCTGTGAAGGAACCTTGAGTGCTTGGCTGGAGTCTTCCTGTAGTCATTGGTGTGGGCTTATACAAGACGCTCTTGACCATTATTTGAGATTCAGTAAGAGTGAACTTTAACGTTTAACTTAAACATTTCCTGCATCACATTATCCATTGTAGATTTATTACAGTTTAAAGAATCACTCAAGCCTTGAATAATACAACATGTCAGTAAAATGAAAACATCAACAAGCATCTGTAAGCATTTGTAATCGTAAAATAGAAATGTTTTCATAACTGCTTCAAAATGAGTATGACTGACTTCAATAGATTAGGCTTAGATTAGAAACAGAGTTCATCAGTACATTCAGACAAACAGAAGAATTCACTTTCATATCTTCCGGCTTCCAGATACAGTGGTACTTACACTTACAAATGACTCTGTTAAAGAAAATTTCCTTTCACAAAGGGCGTCGTCAAATAAAAATCATCTCTTTTAACAAAAATATTTCACTATATGAAAGTGAAATGTTTTAGCAACAAGAAGGTGACAGGAAGCGAGTTTTTTCTTAACCACAAAAATGCAGAGTTCTTTGGAATGAAACGTGCAGAAGTCCATATGTAAAGAGCAGTTTTTATATACTTTAAGCAAGTCGGTAAACAAAAAAAAAAACTTTTACAGAAGTAACACGGTTACAGATATCTTACCTCCGGAACCACCGACGCTTCACACAGATTTCACTTTTGCTGCGTTTTGTTGTGAAGCTGCGACACCCAGTGGCGGAAAAAGACAATTGAGAAATAGAATGTTCTAGTGCAGATTCAAGATGACAGATGTAATGTGATTTTTATCACAGTGATTACGATATATTAACATATTATGTTACATTTACATTTTTATCGAGACCAATTTATTGGAATCCTCATTTTACGAAATTTCCATTTTACAAAACTGCACGAATTAAGTTTGTAAAGAGAGGTAGCACTGTTTATGCAAAGCAGCTGAGAGAATGAGGCCTAAATACATTTTTCATGCTTAAAAACATTTTATTTGTCATAACATTGTGTGTTTCAACTAATTGCCTTTACTTCATTTCTTTTTTCTCTACTTTTGATTTTTTTATGGCTAAATTATTGAATGTAATTTTTTGTACTCTGCGTGCTTTTCTGTGCTTGTTTGTGTATAGAATACATCTACAATTACAAAACTGCCGTAAAAACGTGTATAAGCTTTAGTGCAAATTTATTGGATCGCAAAATTATTTTATCATATGCAGTTATTTATGGGTAAAAAAGCTCTCACCAACACACCTACACCCACAAACTCTTTCTCTCTCTCCATTTCTCTCTCTCTCTCTCACTCCCTCCTTCCCTCATTCTCACAGACATGCAAGCATAATAAGTCCATAGCCAACAGACACTCCTGACACGCAGACAACATAAACACACAAGAAACATGATAGATCCTGAAACAATGTGCCAACAGAACTTAGTACAATCGTTCTCTCTCTCTCTCTCTCTCTCTCTCTCTCTCTCTCTCTCTCTCTCTCTCTCTCTCTCTCTCTCACACACACACACACACACACACACACTCATTTTCTCTCATTTACTTTCCGATTGCGGGCTCTCACACCAATCATTAAAATTGCATTTTAAGCACTAGTTAGGTCAGTCCAACTGAAACCACAGTCTCCTTATTAGGCAGCTTGGGATTCAACCAAGACACAGACAGAAAAAAACAAGTAAAGCTGAGTTCAAGTATGCTTTTGTATTTTCTGTCTCTTTTTTTTAAGTGTTAAAGGTTTCAGTCTAGCATTAGATATGTAGTCTATGTGGGTGGGTTCCTTTTGTTTTTCATTCTTAAAAGTGCTAAATTTATTACATCTCAGAAAACACTAATAAGCTGCATATTTTTAAAGTATTTTCCTTGAAGAAACAGAGAGTGTTAGGAGGAGTCTCGTCTAGACCAGTCGAGGGTTCAGTTTGTTGGATTCATGGTCTCAAAGTTTTATCAAAACCAAGAAAAAACAAACACTGAAGGGCTGAACATTCCAGAACTATTATTTTGGCATCGCACGCCCATTGAGAGATATAGACAGTTCTCCACTTCATTAGCTCACTTTGCGCAGAAGCCAATTACTAAGATTTCAATTCCATCAATGTTTTGGCTTTTATGATCAAACAAATAACGATAAATCTTGCATCATTTGACTTCTATTTGACCTTTAAAAGACATATAGGGGTATTTGTGACTTATTATTATATGTAGAATATGACAGATTTGTGAAAAAGCCCAGATTTTGTGTGATTCGTGAATAGCTTCCTTATCAATTCTAAATATATTTTAATTATGGGTGATAATGGAAAATGAATTGCTGGAAATGCTTTGTTATGCTTTTGCTAAAGCAGTTATCTCTGCTTTGTTTTTTTTTTATCATATGATGGTTCTCTGTGTGAGAGTGATGTATTCATCTTGAGTGGAGGATTTAAAAAAAAAAGCCAAATACTGAAAAAAAGGTGGGAAAAAAGTTTTTTTTTTCTTTCTACTTTGTAGTGTTTTTCCCTTCTTGAACACTGTAAATAAATCATCTTTTATTTTTCCAACGCTGTGAGAATTGCCATATGAATTTCTTTGCTGTGGAGAAATCAATAACGGGTTTCAGAGTCCCGTTATACCACAGAATTACAATAAAATGTTGCTGGCCCATGAATTCATCCCTGCACATTCAGTGGTCTGTTTCACTATATTGGAAGCTCAAAAGTAATAGTTTCTTGAGCTCTAGAGTGACTGTGGACACATGCCCAGTCAGCAAAGATCTACAAAGCCAGACAAGAGTACCAAAATAACCCTCGTCTTGTCCAAAAAAGGGAAATTATTCCAACAAAGATTAGTCCAAAGTAGACTTCTGCTGCTGCATAGAAGCCTCAGAAGAGTGATTCTACTGAGAGCATGTCTACTGGCTGTGCTTAAAACGCAGGAAACGGACACATTCCACTTGGTAAAATCTTTTATGGAAGCTAATTTGTCTTGTTAATAAATTCTAGTATAATATAATAAAACCTATATTATCCCCTTCTCCCTCATATGTTTCCTAATCAAAATGTGTCATTTACAAAAGTGCTAAACACACAAATGCAAATTTTGATAGGGTGCGTGTGTTTGTGTATGTGTAGTTGTGTTTAGCACTTTTTGTGTACAATCAAATGTTGTATAGGAAACACATGAGGGAGGTGTGAATAATGTATTCAATAAAAATAAAGTAAAAGACTTATAAAAGACTAATAAAAAATTTAAAGACTAAAACAGCCATAAAACAAATATTTTGATACTGTCAAAATACCAGTCCTCATCTAAAAATGTAGTTATAATTTAGATGAGTTTGTCATGCACCAGCAAAATTTACCAAGTGTTGTAAAGATTATATTTTTATAATTTAATCATTTTATATCTGATTCAGTGACTCAAGGAGCAGGTGTTAAAGCAGAGATTATAATCTCATAGAGAATGTTATATGAGTCCGCCTATCTAACACAACAAAAGTCTGTTAGCATTCTTTTGCAGCAATATTTTGGACTTTATTTTGCTCACATTCTTAAATCAGTGATATACAACAGAAGTTTGTTACTACATCATTATTGCCAGAGAGTAAACAACATTTATCACATTTATTTTAAACAAGTGTTATCTGATTTGCTTTGTTTCATTTATCTTAAAAATTCTTCCAAGGTTTATATCATTCATAATTAAAAATTTATATTGTCGTCTTTATGCACATATGCATGTTATTGTCTTGTATATTAAGTATGATAGCATCAGGATGGTCTGAGGTAGGTACAGTAGATTGACATGGTTTATTAGTGCTGGAGAATATCTACAAATCTTTGGAAAAAGCCTAAACTACTTTTTAATTTCAGTGTATTGCTTTTTTTTTTTTTTTTTTTTTACATGATTTACACTTCAAACAAAAGCTATTTATTCTTTTTTTTTTTTTCCCACACAACTTCATTCTTGACATGAGAATGAACCCTTGATCCTTGAACAGTGCTGTACTGGTTGAACTAATTTATCAGAATTTTAAATGTTTTGTACATTTTGTTTTGTTAATAAGTTAGACAAAGTATCACTTAAAAAAAACAATGTATTTATACGTATATTGTCATACTGTATCATTTTAAAACAATATCGATTAGCACTCAATTTTTTAAAAAATATTTTCCGTTTATTTTCATGTGCCTTATCTATGAGAGAATTCATTTGAAAAGGAAGGAGGTCAAACTTTATGATATGTCAGAAAAAATATGAACATATTTTGTGAGACCATATAGTATACTGTACTTGAGTCCTGGCATAAATTATTTCTATACTTCAACTTTTTCCGTGATCTGGGACAGCTTTATAATCTGTCATTTATGTTAGCCTCTCAATAATAGGTTTTGTCCAGCTACACGAGTTTTGCCGTTTTCAAAATTGCTGCTTCCTGTACTGAAAAAGACTTTGAGATTTTGATTCTCAGTGACGCGGCCTGTTGGCATGGAATGGAAGCTACTGCTACAAAGCAACATCTTGCTATGCTTTCTTTTTTTCTAACATTTTGATTTAAACCTAGAACTTGTTCAATTTATATTTTAGATATTATTTTTATATACTATATATATATTTTTCAATTTGTACCATTGTGAAGCAAATACATGTAATTCTTTTCTTCTGAATAATTGAGAAAATGTATGGAAGATTAAGGCACTGAGACACTCACAAGTCAAAGTCACAACAAGAGGTGCACAAAGAGGATTGTACATGAATTTACTTTGAAGAAACCAGTATTTTATCCTTAAAACTCATAAATTTTTTTTCCAAAACAATTTTTAAAAATTCAAAAATGGGCCTCCAGAATGTTTTTAATAAGATGCAAAGGATTTCTATAAATTATGGTATACAGTATGGTATACAGTAAATATATGGTACAGTATACTGTACATGTTTCTGTAGGGCCACACAGGTAAAACATTGTACCTCTTCAGACAGAATCACACTTACTTTGAGAATTCTTGTAATATTGAAACAATTCAATCTAATTTCACATTTCTGGTTGGAGTGTGAAGGTGTAAAAAGTTGTACATTTCATGGACATTTACACTGTCCATAAAATCTATAGAAGTACATTGTATTACAGTCTGGAGAGCCCTGCTTCTCATTCATTAATATGTTTGAGACTAATATAATTGTGAGACTTTTTTTAACAAGAGGCTTTTAAAAATTACAGGGAAATTGACCCATTACACCTATGTAAAAATAGTTTACTAGTCGGTTTACTGGGTTGGTTACGAGTTGGTTACTAGTCTACTAGTTGGTTCTTGTTAAATTGTCATACAATTCATTAGCTAATCAGACAGAAAATGTTGTGTTTTTTTAGAATTATGCTAGTTTCAAAATTACATATAATAAAAATAACCATGGAACAGGGAAATAACAAGATTCCATGCTATTGTTATGTATGTGCACCTGTTTGACTACATGAGCTATATCACAGTTGTATGGTTTTTGAGTGTTGTTCTTAAATTATTTTTGAACCGTATGAAAACACTGTACTGTACATTCAGTCTTTTTCTTTATTTTGAGTTATATTACCTTTCTACTTTATTTTACGTGCCTTTTACTCCATCAACTGATGTGACCGTGGAGATATTGCGTCAGGGAAACGGTACGAAATAACTTTAAACTGAAAAACAAAAACACAGAGAACGGTGTTACAAGAACATCCGGTACCTTTAATTTTGTAATAGAATTTGATAACAGTTTGTAAATTATACATTTAAAGTATATTTACTGTACTTAAAACCATACATATTGGACATTTCTTCCTAATAAGCTTTTGTGTTTCGTGGCTGTAAATTACTCACATTTTTGCATTTTTATAGCAAATAATTTAAGTAGTTATGGGGTAATTTACTTCAAACTTGAAAAATTGTAATTTAATTGAAATGAATTAAATGCATTTTTTATTTAATTAAAAAAAATGTTTTATTGTGTTTGTATAAAAAATTATTATTTTAGAAATTATAAGGAGAATAGAATGATATAATTTGGTGTTATACAGTGTAAAACAGAATGAAGAATTGTAAAACCGGTTCTGTTATACAGTTGTTTAAGAACGCTATGTTCTCTTATAGCTTCTAGAAAGTACATTGGATGTTATTGACAATTGCAAGAACCTCTGAATTGCAAGACAATTACATACAAACACATGCAATATCTCTAGTTTTGCTTGGGACAACCTGTCTAAATAAAGTGCTCATCAAACACAAAACAAGTTCACACACAGGAGTTTCTTCAGTTTACCAAATACACTGGTTGTTGAAAATGAAATGACATTTATTTTATGTATGCATGGTCATGCTTCTTTAGTGACACACACAGTCTAATTTGGTTTCATAATCAAGATTAACACATTTATAGGATGCTTTGTTTCATAATAAAGAGTGGACTGGAATAGCAAGTGCACTAAGGACACCATTCCAGTCAAAAATGGGGTTTAAAAGGTACAAACGTTCCAGCTTATTAAATTTCTGTTCATCAAAGTATCCTTTTCATAATTTTAGCTAAGGTGTCACCTTGCACAAACTTCATCATAACCGTTATTGCCTTGGTTGTATATTTAACTTGTTTTTGGCTGAAGATTTACAAATCCCTCCCTCAACGGATTACTACAAGTCTTATAATGTGCTGACAATTTTTTATTGTGTGCCTTACCAAGTCACTCAAGTCTAATGGTCTCAGTGCTTTATCCTACTCTTCCATAAGATGTCAGGTCTGTTCCACCAGTGAAGACTTTTTGCAATTGAATGGCATGTAACTCTCTTGAGGCGGGTTTATTTAAAGCTGACTTGTCACAAATGTTTAGGGGATGCACATGCTGGAATTTGCACTGAATACAACTCGCTATAATCGAGAGACTATAAACATGTGGAATCTCTTAGCATTGCTTTACACATAGCTGTAATACTGTACAGGCTGTCAAATGAACACCACTGAGGGCTTCAAATCCATTGAAACTTCCACCTGAAACATTGTGAAGCTTAAGCAGTGCAGCATTAATGATGTCCGATAGGTAATAACTTCTTGGGATCCTCACAATTGTTAAATCATGCAAGTCTCTAAGCCATGACTCCCTCTGTGGTCTTTGTACCTGCTTCTGTGCAAAGCATCTGAAGAATCTGTTCACCGACTAGTAAAAACAGATGGATTGTATATTGTAGGGTGAACTTGTCTTATGAGAGGGTTCAAAACTTAACAATGACCATGAATTGACAATGCTTTGATGCATAACTGAACTGTTCGTTCGATGTGGTGTTGTCCGATGTGTTAAGGCTATTTCCAAAAATTGGATTGAAGAACACTCATTTGGTGGTACTTTAGCTAACACGTCCTGTTTGTTTGTACAAATTTGAGAAGCCGAAGATTTCCAGGTTTGGTGAAGTTTCTGTCTTCTTTCTGAAGATGAATGGCTTCTGAGGGTGACCACACACTTGTTAAGCCATCAGAAACAAATATCTCTTTGTATTAACTTGATGGACTCCTCACTGAACTTTCCATAACCTTGTTATGCCAGATTCTGTAAAATTGGAGCAGCAAGGAGATGAGGTATCATCCAGTAGACAGAGAATCTAGATTCCCTCCATCTCACATCTAACTTGAGGTGGTCTTTGTGGCCAAGTGAAACGTGAAACTGAAACAATCTTCCACATTTGGAACACATTCTTTACTCATCAGTTCAGCTGATGCTTGATTGATGGCATAGCGTTTTCTTATTACAGGCTTGTGAATGGATGCTAATGAATGGCTAAAATCTCTTGCAGAGTATGAGCACTCTTCAGGGTATGACAAGAGCATTATAATATGCTGCCGTAGAATGATGTTTGTGTTGGAGCCAAAACCACAGTGGTCCGTGTTTTTTGTCCGATTTAAACTACAAATTATAGAATTAATTATGAGGACTTTTTTGAGCTGAACAACAAATCAACTTGAAACAAGAATCAGAAACAGTTGCTAAATGTGTGTTTACATATTGTCTTTCAAAGCAACATTCAAAGTCTTTCATGTGTTTCCTGTAAATGCACTTTTTCCTTTTTTTTCCTCTTTCTTTGAATAAAGGACACTTCAATGTCGTCACTGCTTCTGTGAGGTCACCAACTCTAGAATTTTTTATAATTTTTATTGTGCGCTTTGAGACAGTTAAACTGTGAAAAGCGCCTTACAAATACTCATTATTATTATTATTATTATTTTTATTATTATTATTATTATTATAAGCATATACATGAAATTTTTGTAAAAATGTGTCCTCTTTCAAGAATATTGGTTGATTTTTGATCGAACGAACAGTTTCAGACTAGCATGCCTGTGTATATCTTGCCATAAAAGTTTTTTTTTAATTATTATTAAATAACAACAACACAAATAATAATCTCATAATGTACAATAGTGTGAGGTTGGATACTAAGGTTAGCATTCAGCTAAGATGAAATTAGACGATCTCACTAAGCATCATACCGACAGGAAGCCCGTTTTTACCTCATCAACATTGCTCTAATAAAGTAAATACTAGACAAAGACTACAGGAGTATGTTAATAGGTTCTTGTATAACTACACAATACAATTATAATGAAAATTAGTCACATGTTGAACAATTGATCAACATCTAGCATTCATTCCCATGTAACAGTTACATATATTGGCAATACATTTGAATCTTGTGAACATTGAAACATGTGAAACTTTGAATATTAAGAGACTGTACTGATGGATGATTGTTAAAGCAGTGATGTGGAGAGTCCATGTTCAGGGTTGATTATTTTATACAAAAAGAAATATTGCAGAGATTTGTGAAGTTCTACACCTACACTTAAACATCACTCCCATCTCTCGTTAAACCAGCTAAAATATTTATACAAAAATTTTACTTTAGTACAAATGTAAATTGGTAAAACTTAAAAAAAAAAAGTTAGATTATCATAAATCTAAAATTTTACTTCATTAATAAAAAATGACTACTTTTATTGTACATTTATAACATAAACATTTTTTGTTATGTTTAACATAAAATATACAGTATAACAACAGTTATTTATGAATCGTAAAAACCTCTAATGAGGTGCCCCATAACTGAAGAGTTGAAAATGAGACGATTTATAGATTTGCAACACTAAAACGCCCTTTACACCATCGCGTGGACATCGTGGACAGTGTCTCTCGGGTGGTGGCTCCTCTTCAGGATCCTAGAGGAATCATGGGAGTTTCCCTGACCAGTGTTTGTACATGTGTTTTGATGACTTGTGTAAGGCCTGTGGAGGGACCGTGTGGGGGTGCTCCGGGAATACGGGGTACCTGAGCCCTTGTTACGGGCTGTCCCGTCTCCGTATGACCGGTGCCAGAGCTTGGTGCGTATTGCCCGTACCAAGTCATTTCCATTTCCGGTGAGAGTCGGACTATGCAAAGACTGCCATTTGCCACTGAATCTGTTCGTAACTTTTATGGACAGAATTTCTAGGGGGGATCCGGTTCGGTGACCTCACTGCCTTTCACAGGAAACATTGCGTTGATGTGGTCCTGTTGGCTTCGTCGGTATGTGATCTCCAGCTCTTACTTGATCGATTTGCTGCCGAGTGTGAAGCGGCCGGGGTGGGACGCCTCCAAGTCCGAGACCATGGTTCTCGACCAGAAAAGTGTGGAGTGCCCCCTGCAGGTCAGGTAGAGGAGTGTCGAGGAGTGGGAGATTGACATTAGTGATCAGTGCCCGAGATAATCAGGACGCTGGATTGGTCCGTCATGGTGAAAAGAGCACGGAGCCAAAAATCAAAGCTCTCGATTTACTATTCGATCTACGTTCCTACCCTCACCTATGGCCACCAGTTGTGGGTTGTGACCGAAAGAACGAAATTAGAATGGATATATTAATGAGAACGGTAGAAATGAGCTTCCTGCGCGCTCACTCAGAGATAGGGAGATAGGGATAAATCACAAAATTATTAACTTGTTATAACAATAATTACTTTTTTACGTAAAAAGTAACAGATTTTGAGTATGTAGTTTCTACAATGGCATCACTTGCATTTTTATTTAAGACCAGCCAATAATGTTTGAATCTAGACAACCTCTCTTTGAACTTTGGCCTTTGGTGCTCTGGCCACTTTGCTGACTGTACATTTTGTGTTTGTACATTGGTTGGTTGGTAAGTAAAATCCTTATGAATTAATTTAGCTTAAAGGTTTCCTCTCAAAAGGGAAAAAAATATCCACTATATGTTAATGTTGTGTTTTTGAAATGTTGAATCATTGTCTTGTTCAATCTCTAAAAAAGCCAAATAAGTGTTAATAATAACTTAATAGAGCAAAATGAATGAGATATCTGGTGATATAAAATTGAATATAAAAAAACTGGTGATATATTTATATCTAATGATATAAAAAAATGAAGGGTGGCAAATAAATGTTGCTCAAATTAAAGGCAGGGCAGCACAGTAAGAGAGAAGACATATTATGCAACAATAGCCGCTTTCAAAATGCAAAATGCAAGAAAATTCCCGGATTGACTTTAGCGGTAAATACTGTTCACACCGGCGCTGCCATTCCCGCATTTTACCAGTAAATTCATATAGTGTTTTCAAAATCCCGGTATTTTTGGTAACATCATCCACTGGCGACACGTTTTAAACAGCTGCGCCTTTGTAAACATCGGTAACAACGTTTTGTTTCATATGTGACGGGCGTCATTCACCAGTTCATTTAATGTGGTGACAAATGTTTTCGTCCGCCAGAATTATTAGAAGCTCTTTGATTTCGCTGTCGTTCTAGTTGGAGAACATTTCTGTATGTGTCTGTATGTGTGAAAAACACAATAGTGCAAAACTGCGGATTTTGTAAGAACATTTTGACTCCTTTAATTTTTTTTTTTACAAAATCGTTGCGAAAAGCTACTTCTTTAAAGCTATTTCGTTTAATTATTAAAGCATCAATAATAGCACACAAAAACAATACAAAAAATGTAAAATATTTCAGATTTGTAAAGGAGATTTTAGAGGCCACAAAAATGTGTGGCTGAGGTTACATTTTTTTTCAACCCCAGAGCTTTTAGGATTTTCTCGTTTGTAAGCCAATAATTTGGTACTCGTGAGTTCACACCCTGCATAACTCAAATGTGTTGAAATTGAATTGCTGATGTGGCCATTAGTTTGCATTCCAGAAATGTCTCGTCGTTAATTGTGTCTTTAAAGGTCAGCTGATCATGGGAAAGTCTTTTGTGAGTGAAACAAGCTGAATGAAAAATGTTTGTCTGTTTGGAGGAAAGGGCAAGACTTAAGTAGAATGCTCATTTACACTCATGAATGCGCACTAGAGAAGATTAGGTGAACGGTGCCTTGTTCTGTATGAATCTTAGTGCAGTTTCGGCATGATAGAATCTCGGGGCCCCACATTGGACTGAGGTATGTACATGTAATGCTCCTTGTGGAAACGTCCTACACATGTCGGTCTTGCTCCACTGACAAGTGCCACCCACATGGAGAAGCTGAGCAGGTCATTTGTCAGCTGTGATGTATACATTGGAAAGGCTGTAAAAATGAAACAAAGCCAGCAGACGACCGCTCTTTGAACATACTTCTCACTGAGCTCTTTTTTCCCCATTCTGATTTTCACAGTTTCTTTCCACTGTAGAGCTTCTAGTCTTTCTTTACCACTTAGAGGGAAAAAAGTGGTAAGTGGGCAGAGCATATGAGTGTTCCATGAGAGAAATGAAAAGAAAATCTACATTCTTGGCTGCGGCTTTACACCACTAAAGGAACACCAGAAAAGCAATGTTTGCCTTCAACGACTCTTTGATCATTTGTTGAGAAAATTTGATTGAAAAATCTTTGTCTTAGAACCCGGTGTTTAAAATATTGTAGAACACATTTATAGTCAGATATCAATGTAGAAAAGTGAAGATGGTTTAAAACAATAGAGACATGAATTATATGCAGACTAGCTCCTACAAGCTTTTCTGAATGTGAGTCCCTTTAAAGTTTTTTTTTTTTTTTTCGTTTTGTCAGATTTATGTGAAATAGGAAAGAATGTCGACTGTTTCCTGAAAAATGTTTTTTTACTTGACACCTGGATTTTATTTGGAACTCTCTCAATCAGATATTTTACCTCAATTAAAAAAAAACAAAGTGTCTCTCAGCTGGAGACTTGGCTTGATTCATATTACTATTTTTCACTTGCATTCCTTTTGCTGTCTCTTTAAAAAATTAAATATTGTGAATTTTTATTTACAAGTTCTTTATTACAAAAACAGCTTTTTTAGCGAAAGGGAAATGCAAGTTATTTTTTGTGGGAAACTTGTCGTTTGGCATTGCAGCCCATTAGTCATGATTCGAGTAGTAAAGCAGTAAGTGGAAAAAACAATTATATTAGATTTTGTAAACTAAAATTTACAAAAAGTAAATTAAAAGTAATTGGAAAAGTTAATATATCCATTCTACTTAATACGGTTTAGTAAATATAGTAAATCCTTGTGGTAAATCAAATTGACACATTTCTCAGAGACAGAAGCTTATAAACAGCTAATAGCTCAGCTGGTGTGGCATTCGATGCTTGTGAGTTTAATCGTGTTGGTGAAAACACGCAAATGTGCAAGAATGCATTGCTGTGCTCTCAGTACCACAGAAGGTACATGCATCATTCGCACAGCCAAGAAACAGAGAAAACAAAAATGAAAAATGTTTGTAACCAAATCTGTAAGACACTACCTCAGGGGGAAGGTAGAGGGAGTTTCAAATTAAACTACCAGAAAAAAAGAATGGAAAAAAGAAACATTCCTACATATCCCAATCTCATCAGCCCCTACTGTGGCTTTAAACATCCACCATTTGTCAAAATTAAAAAAAAAAAAAAAGTGCTGCTTACGTTTACAAATCATACATCATTTAACTTTTGAAGAGCTTTATGGTTAAGCCTGTTACGTAAACTTTAAGAAGGCAGTGGACAGCATTAAAATAATGATTTATTTGACAATTCTGTGAAATTATTTCACAGTTGGACGGTTGGTGCATAATTTTTTTTTTTTTTGCGTTAAACACCTGTTCTATAGATCAACGCGCTCTAGACTTTTTTTTCCAACTTTAAAGCTGTTTTGCAAAACCTCGGTTTTATTACATACACTGGGGCGAGAGGTGCTGGTTATGTCATTTGTAACATAATATGTCATATGATCAGCAAACATAAATGTTTAGTGTACAGCCGGGCACCATAATCATTGTTCCCTTGTTTTATATTATCTGTATGGTAGCCTGTAGAATATAACAGGAAACTAAACGAAGCAATGTGAGACCGGCAGACAGAGAGACCAGGTAGGTTAAGTACCATTCAGTCGATCATGAAATTTAATGTGCACTGAACAGTTGATTCATCATGTTAAACTCTCAGACCTAATTTCCGCCTCTCTTACTGACTCAATAAGCACGGCGTTTCTCATATTCATGGGTAGTCCTAACTACCTAAATACTTCTCACTTTTTTTGATTTCATCTGCTTCAAATGGAGTTTATAATTATGACGTTATTATTGTGTTTAGGAAAGGATGTAATTACTCCTTTTCACCAGAAGAGGTCACTTGGACCGCTACGCTTTCCTCAGCGACTCCAGAAGCAATTTCATACTAGCATCAAACGAATCACAAAGCATATTTTAGGTGATATCACAATATATTCTGTTAAGTTGACAAGTCAAATGTATGCATTTGAATCTGGTTTAAAGCCAAGTTGTAAGTTTAAACACAAACTGAGTGGACTTGACTGATTCAATTTGGCTTTTTCAGAAGAGGAGAAATATGAATGTTTTTCAAAATTTGCGGAACAGGCCATCTGTTTTAAGATGTTGAAAGGTGGGCATAGGGTTTTCTTGAGCTTTTTATTTACCACTAATTGCCGGCTCAGTTTTGTGTCTAGGAACTGCCATGTTGTTTTTAGAAATTACTGCGAACATGTTTTGGCCCCTGCTGTTTTACAGTTCAGTTTTGTGCCAGCACACAAAAACATTTTTTGCTTTTTTAAGAGAATATGCCTGAGAACATTCCACAGAGTTTCAGAAGTCAGAGTTGAATTCAATAGAACTCTCTTTCTGTGTCTGAACATAAAAATGAAAAAGCAGAAAAACTGAAAACAAGATTCCTCTTCCCATTTATTTTATTATAAGGTTTGTTAGATATTTACAGTTACAACGTTTTTTTTTTTTTTTTACTATATACGTATATATAGTGTATATATATTTTGTATATCTGTATATTCTGCGTTTCTTTATATTTTTTTTTACATTTTTATATTTTTTGTGTGTATTTATTGTATATTCTGTGTTTTATTAAGCCATTTATTGCGGAAAGCAATTTAGGACTTTTATTGTACAAATGATAATACAAGTTTTGAACTTTTTTGAAGTATACATTTGGTCGTCACAAAAATCTATTTTTAATACTATATTGCATAATTAGATAAATTCCATAAAACTGGAAGTCTATAACAAAATCACACATGCCATCAAGCACAATTTTGTAAGACAAATAATTGATTGTATGGGAAAAGGATCCCATCAAGGTGTATATACCAAAAAGTAAGAAAAAAAGAGGAGATGGAGTCAAGATAGGGACAATCAAAACACGGGACAAACACAATGGAGTTCATTGTGTGAGATGGAGTTCATGACCAGATGAGAAGCACTGGCAGGATGTGACTATTGGCTTCTACACACACACATTTCTATCACGCAATCTGTCTACTTTGTCGAATATTAATTTGTTTGAATCAGCTTTTTGTTGTTGTAGTTATTGTTGTTGTTATATTACATATTATATCTTGTTTTGATTTTTCACAAAGGAACTGTCAAGACAATACATCTAGGTGCAAGCAAATACAGTAGAGTATTTTCTTTCTGATCAGAAGCAGACAAAAATAATCACAAAGGATTGCTCATGGTTTCTGGGTCTGCACATCCTTACACAGAAGTAAAAAAAAACATGGTGACCACAGAACTATGTGCTCACAGAGGCAAAAAAAAAAAATCAGACTCACAAAAACATCACACTCTGCTGGAGCGCACCAAAGCCAGACCTAAAACTCCGAGCTGAATCCCAGCTGTATGTTTTGAAACCAACCTTGAGTGAAAACAGTCAAGCTGAGGACGGGTTTACTTATTGCTGATAAGTTTTTATTCACTCCGTCAGCAGATGAATTCAGTTTCTTGCAGATGTTAGTATTTCCGTCCTACTGCTTTTTTTTTCTTTTTCATCTTATTCGTATTTTCAAACAATATTATAATACTGTTTTGATCCTGTTCGAACTGAAATATGCTGAAATAAAGGAAAAAATAGTATTAGTTTTTATTTTGTATGCATATATATATAATTTATTTATTTTTAAAGGATTATAGATTTTTATTTATTTATGTATTTATGTTATTATCATGTGGGCACAGCTGATAGAAGCCAAAAGCCATAATTCTGCCTTAAGTAGAGGAGTTCAAGTATCTTAGGGTCCTATTCATGAGTGAGAGAAAAATGGAAAGTGAGATTGTCAGACGATTGATCCAGAAATTATGCGTCTTTTTTTTCTTTAGAAAGAGCTGAACTTAAAGACAAAGTTCTCAGTATAACACTAAATCTATGTTCAATGAGTTTGATGAGTTTGATGAGATTTGGGTCATGACACAAGATCAAATTGAGTTTATTTAAAAAGCAATTAGAGGCCGTCTCAAAGCAGCTGTGTGAAAATGTAAAAGAAGATTGTTAACTTGAGCATGTTCATAGTGTCTGTTTGTTAAATTTACAAGAACGTTTGCTTTATCTCAGACACGATTGTGAATTGTATAGACCTACCTGACATGTTTCGATCGAGGCGAAGTAAGTCATCCTGTCAATCTTACTGTTTAAAAAAAGATTTCACAGTGGTAAACAATAAATCAAGATAAAAAAATATACAAATTAAACATATAGCACCTATTATTTAGTATGGAAGTTAGTTTATTATTTAAAAAAGCATTAATGCAACAGTCACTTGACTTCTTCTCTAAAAATGAAAAAAATGGAAAGACCAAAACATTGCACTCTGAATTAAGGCTTGAACCGCCCATTGCTGATTACGGCTATATTGTTGTTGTTTTTGTTGTTGTTGATGATGTCCTGTGTAGAAATCAATCAAAGAGTTCTTAAAAGAGTAAAGGAAATGACTAGACAATCATGGCCGCTTGAAATGGAGTTCTGGACAAATGAATAAATAAAACAGGGAAAAACATCTGTTCAAAAGCCTTGAAAATAGGTAAAAATGTAACAGAAAATAAATATGTGGAAAAGAGTTTGTCACGGCCCCAAGTGATTGAGAGACCAGACAGCAGAAAGTGAAGTAATCTCACAGACTCAATGTCCTCACTGTTAGAACCCAACATGATGCCATCAGCACTTCTGTTCTTCCAGCCACTGGTCTCTCCTATGCACTTGATCAGATCTGTGTAAATATTAGGTGCGAGTAACATGAGGATGAAATTATCATTCCTTCCTTCAGTAAATTAAACCAAACAGCTGCAGCCGTCTTGAGGAATGGCTGGTTAAACAAACGTCCAAACAGAAGAGCACTAGAGTGCTACCTAGGCTTTGGCCTTTATTTATTCTCCAAGACTTGGAACTTTACGAGTTTATTTACCCTCTGTGCCGTATTCTGTCTGAGCGTCAGCAACGTAGGAAGATTTTTCTTCTCGTGTTATACTCATCTCGGGAGACCAGTTGAACCATGTAAACTCTGACAAGACACCAGAAACTTCTCCTGACCTCGAAAATTCTTGCATTTTTTTCTGTTCTTTTCCCATGATATACTGAAATGCCTAAAATAATATTTTACTTCCAAAGTTTAAAATGAAGATTTTGCCTTTGCTTTTTCTGATTATGAACTGGGGTTATGGTTTGTTTTCCCAGTTTTGTTTCCCATGTGTTAGCCCAAAAGAACTTGAATGTCCTGAGTCTCATGCCAGCTATCACTAATGAGGCTAGACGAAGAATAGCCACGTGTTTTTGCCCTCGTCACTCAGTATTGCACTTACCAGGGGTATTGCTGACGGGCGTAAAACTATGTAACGGTTTATTTAATTTCAAAGTACATTCACACATAGGTTCATGTTTGAACTAATATTTGTCTGATAATTGAATGTTTTTTTTGTCTTTTCAGATAAGTGACGTAGAACCAACCTAGATGCCATTGACAATGCTGATATTTCTGTGTGTTCTGCTAACACTTGGGAAACATGCCCTGGGTGGAGGCTATGCCCCAATGCCTCAAATGAAATATGTGCAGCCGATGATGAAGGGACCTGTTGGTCCACCATTCAGAGAAGGCAAGGGTCAGTATCTTGGTAAGTATTTGAGTCATAATACAAGAAGTATGTTATCAGTGCTGTATTTAAATTCATCTTAATGAGTTAGAGTGTTATATTAGTAATTCTTAAAATGTAGTTTATTTCATATTGTTTGGGGGGGTGAGAGAGAGATTTTTCGGAGTATTTTGTTAATTTTGCAATACTGACTACCTTTCACTAAAAGACACTTTTGAACAAACAATATCCATCATCTAGTCGGTACTGTCACCATCTAGTGGACACTGAACAGCACAAAACTGCATATTTGTCAGAAGCGGTATAACAAGTTAACAATGCACGGAAATAGTCTAGACAAGAAAGAACGGGACAAATCAGTTGAAATTCACAAAGCAGAGGTTTATCTATTTTATAGTATTATTCCAATATACCATGATTTACATGGCAAAAACATCTTATCATGAGTGTACACTTCACTAGATGGTTTAAAGCAGAGCACCTATTTCGATATGGTTCGTCATAATGACAGTTTCACTCACTTTACTTTACTTTAAATCTCATAGTGTTGTCAACATTAAAAAAAATACTATATAACATGACAAAAAACACAAACAATGACAATTTAGCACATGGCAAAAAAAACATGGTTTTGACAAGGGATCCAAAATGGCAACAACAAGTGACGCAGGTAATTAGAATGAACTGATATTTCAAGCAATTACTTAAAGAAACGGAAGTCGCAGCATTAAAAGAAAGTGTTATAAAAACGCCTGCAAAAAGAGAGAAGAGAGAGAGGTTGCTGAGTCTACAGTGCTGTGGAACTTCAGTGACTTCGATGACTTCAATACACACAGCTACTTGGGAGTCTATGACTGGAAAAAAAACTTTATAAATAATCTGAACTTGAACAGAGACGTTCAACTTCCTTTTGCCCCCCTCAGGTGATTTGAGAACATGTTAGAACAGTCACAATTTCTGGACTGATTTTCAGCATTACATACTGACAATGAGCTTGTGGAAGTTGTGGTCCCAACAATTGCAGGTTCAAATCCCAATCCGATGAGCGTCAAAACTGACTTTCTATTGGCAAGACACGGAAACCCACTTGCTCCCAGGGCTGCCACTGCTCCGGGTTTGTGTGTGTGTTCACTTTACTGTGTGCATGTGCACTTCCCTTGTTGATAAATGCAGAGCACACTTTTAAAAAGAACCATAGTGAACATATTACACTGTATTGTGTTCTTGTGACTATTGCATTTTTTTGGGTACTTTCTGTAAATTGCACATTTTTTATTTTTATCTATAATTGCAATCGCACAACACTTTTTGTAAAAACTCTGTACCAGTACTTGAAAATTGCACATTTTTGTAAAAATGCACAAAATGCACATTTTATGTTACTTGTTTTTTGTAAAAACGTATGTCTATCTGTAAAGAGCGTGGATGAGTAGAGAAAGCAATTTCGACTCTCTGCACGTCCAGTACGTACAGCAGAGTTGACAATAAAGCTGACTTTGACTTTGATATTTACATATTGGGGCCTCAGTAGTCCAAAATTATGTAGTTCTTAGTTTTATCGTGAAAACAACGTCTGTGCATGATTTTTCAGCTTCTAAAGTTAAAGTTCGTATTATATAAGGAACACAAACAGTGAAAAGCTCATCCCATGCAGCAAGCAGCTGTTTTTATCTGTTGTTCGATTACATGACTATAACCAATGCAACAAATGTGTAGCAGTGACTAGGAAAACCAAACTCCGATTAAAGACGAGATAAATCTTGAGAGAACCTGACTCTGGTGCTAGTCTCTTCTGGCATTCTAACATTCTACTAACAAAGTCGTCGTATTGTTTGGAAGAGTTTTGTCTCCTCAAAAGTCTTGAAGCAATTCAATCTCTCTAAAATGACGCTAAAAAGTCGTCCAAATTTTTCCAAAAATATTCAGTGGTTGTTTTCTTGAACGCCACTGATTTAGGGCGTTAGAGGTTATTAAATAGCACACTTCATATTTTTAAATGGCTGTGGCTGACAACAAACAAGTTCAAGTTCAGAGTATTTGTAAGGCACTTTTCACAATTGTAACTGTCTCATATCGCACAAATGTCGTTACATTGAAAACAACATTAACCACTTTAGTTAACTAGTTAAATTTCAATTCTTATTGATCTCTATTTCCACCTTGTTTATGGTAGTTCATACAAACATTTAAGTGAAAATCCAGCACTGAACAATCTGGTATAAGTTATGAGACGAGAAAGTGGACTAAAGTTATGCAACACTCACATGAGAGAGATCAGAAGAAAGACACAATGTGCACATGAGTTATTTGATAACAATTTATTTGATCGTTACTTGTCACAATTCTGGATTCATGAGTACAATTGCAGGGACGTGACTTTTATTTAGGAACAAACAAACAGAAACAGAAATGGCCATGTGGGACCAAAATTAAAACCACCGCTCGAGGCAAATAACATTAACGTTACCACTGAAGTCAATTGTAAGGAACAAGACTAGGGTAACGCAAAGAACACAACAGCAATCCAGACACTAGGTCACATAACAGACAAAGAAAATGGCAAGGCAAGGAAACATACCAGAACAATCCCAAATAACCAAACTGCAACAAAAAGATCCTGCCCCAAGCAAAATGAAAACACAGCCTTAAATAGAACCAATTAGGACACAAGAAGGAGCATAAAAACTGAGTAAATCCATTATTAATTCAAATGAACACACAAAACAACACCTGGAAAATTCAAATGAGGAAATTATGTGAAACCTGTCAGCATAAATGTCCCTAAAAATAATAAGGATTCAATCCCTGACGGTTACTCTTGAATTTACATTTTTTTTTACTTTTACTACTTATACTTTACTTTTTTACTTTAATTTACAGTCATTTGGCAGACGCTTTTATCCAAAGCGACTCACAAAAAGAGGAGCAAGTGAAGCAATTTGTCTACAATTTAACTTTAATTGTCTGCTTGTTGCTGCCATGCATACTTTCACAAATTTGATTGTTCACTTGAGGTTGAAAAATACTACATACAATAATGACTGTAATGACAATAATGACTGCTTTGAACACAACAGGAAAATGAGTAAAAATATTTTTGACCAAAACGATTTTTTATAAGTTCAAGTTCAAGTTCTGAGCATATGTTTTCACAGTTTTAACTGTCTTAAAGCGCACAAAGAAAGTTATACAGAGTATACCGGTATCTTCTTTTCTGGCAGTGGCCACATAAAGTTTGATTATTATACAGGTACTCAATACAATAATATAATAAAAAAATATATATAATACAATGTATAACACTATTTCACAGAACTAAAACCTTACAAGGTTTCCTGGCAATGTATTCTTAGATCCTTTCAAGGATGTTGGTCGTAACCACAGACTGGTCATTGTCAGGTACAAAAATATATGTATGCAGTCATAGTACAAATTAAAATTTTCTAAACAGGTTATCATAACTTATTTTAAAACAGGTTATCAAACACTATTTTTGTTCACTTATGGTCTCTATCGTGTCCTTTCGTTCTCTACCCTGTGCCTTGTTGCAAAGTTGAACTATATTCAATGGCTCATAAAATCTAGGGGTTTGAGCAGGCATGTGAAACTGTTCTACAAAACATCATTATTGCCCTGATTGTCAATGCTTCGAAGATTAAAAAAAAAACACTGTAGTCCTCAAAAGATGAAGCTAATACTTTTTGATTTTCCAAATTCCTGAACCTGAAACCGAACCTGAAAACCCATTCCACAGCGGTTTTCACATGTGTTTGCTTTACCAATTACACTGGTTAACTAGTTGAAAATAATCATATTAAATAATCCAGTTTTTTTTTGTTGAAATTGTGCGTTGATCTTGAACTTGAAAAGTATAAACATATATCATAAAAAACAGTTCTGTTTATTTTAGGAAATATTTTAACAGTACACTATCTTAATATATGGCAAGGCAGCAAAAACGTTAGAACTCTAAATCTTACTAATTTAATTGAACTAGCAATTTTTTAAAAATATGCATATGTTGTGTGAAATTACTAGAATTACTCTAGTTACCTAATACTATTTAATTTTTGGTTAAGCCTTAAAAAAATACTTAACCAACTCTTTCTAACTCTTTTGCTATTATTATAGAATTTCCCCCCATGATGGACATAAAGGGGGAGCAGGGTCCTCAAGGAAAACCAGGATTGAGAGGACCACCTGGCCCTCCAGGACTACCAGGAAAGCCAGGTATAGGAAAACCAGGACTTAATGGTCAAACAGGTCCTCAAGGTCCTTCCGGATTTCCTGGCATTGGAAAACCAGGACTGCCTGGTCTACCTGGAAAATTAGGCCCAAAAGGACCCCAAGGACTTAATGGTGAACTTGGTCCTCGTGGGGAGCCAGGACAACGGGGACCACCTGGGGAGAAAGGGCCACCTGGACCTTCAGGTTTGTCACTAAATGGCAAACCAGGAATGCCTGGAGTTAAAGGGCAGCCAGGGTCAAGAGGTGAGCCGGGACCAAAAGGATTGCGTGGTATTCCTGGAGAACAAGGAATTAAAGGTGAAAATGGCAATGGAAAGCCAGGCCTAACAGGTCTTAGAGGGCCAAATGGACTTCAAGGACCTCCAGGAGCACCTGGTATACCTGGTTTGGGAAAGCCAGGAATTGATGGACTACCAGGACCGGTTGGACCAAAAGGGGATAAAGGAATTCCTGGAGATCAAGGTCAACCAGGGGAAGCCGGACTTCCTGGACAACAAGGTCATCAAGGTCCACCCGGTTTGGGAAAGCCTGGAATTGATGGTCCTCCGGGTAATCCAGGCTTGTTAGGCCCAAAGGGTGAGGCTGGTCCCAGGGGCACTCCAGGGTTTCCTGGTCCCCCTGGTTATGGTAAGCCAGGACTTGTAGGGGTTAAAGGAGATCGGGGTCCTGCTGGATTACATGGACCGCCTGGTGACAAAGGAGAACCGGGCATGGAAGGTCTACAAGGAGATATAGGGGCAAATGGTCAACCGGGAGTTCCAGGTCTACAAGGACCAATGGGTCTTCCAGGAAAGCCTGGACTATCAGGACTAAAAGGAGATGGTGGACCACAGGGGCCTCCAGGCCTTCCTGGTCTAAGAGGAGATCAGGGGTCCAGCGGGTTAACAGGAAAGCCAGGCCTTCCGGGGGATAAGGGGCTACCTGGTCTTAATGGGGCAATAGGCAAGCCTGGGCCTAAAGGGGAACCAGGTCAAGTTGGTTTGCCAGGAAATCCTGGTTTAATTGGGGTTTCTGGTCTGAAAGGTGAGAATGGATTTCCTGGGCCTCCTGGGCTACGTGGCTCTTCTGGAATTCCTGGACTCCAAGGCCCCACTGGTCACATGGGACCACAAGGTATTCCTGGCTTAAAAGGTGAACCAGGTTTACCAGGGCCCCAGGGGATTGGAAAGTCAGGAGATAAGGGAACACCTGGTCCACAGGGACCTCCTGGAAAACCTGGGTCTCCCGGCATTAGTGGCATGCAAGGCCCTCCAGGTCTTCCTGGCCCACCTGGCCCTCCCGGTCCTTCTAATGGAGACAAACAATTAGCTGTTCAAGGGCCAAACATAGGAGGTGAGTCAATTCCAAAACCAAATGGTGAGAAATCCCAATATGGTCAGGCTGAACTATCTGCTTCAATTGCTCCTGCTTTCACTGCGATTTTAACAACTCCATTTCCTCCATCCGGAATGCCAATTAAATTTGACAGGATCCTGTACAATGGTCAAAATGCTTACAACCCTACCACTGGAATCTTTACAAGTCCTCACCCTGGAGTTTACTATTTTTCATATCATGTTCATGTAAAGGGGACTAGTTTGTGGGTGGCACTGTATAAAAACAATGTACCAGCTACTTATACCTATGATGAATACAAGAAGGGTTATATGGACCAAGCATCGGGTAGTGCAGTGCTGGAATTAAAGGAAAATGACCAGGTGTGGCTGCAAATGCCCTCTGACCAAGCAAATGGCCTCTACTCTACTGAATACATTCATTCAACCTTCTCAGGATTTCTTTTGTGTCCCACATAACAGTTTGTCCAAATTGAAAATCCCAACTCAAATGCCTTATGTAACATCTGCAATGAAACTGCAGTATAGACTTGTGAAAAACAGAATAGCTCTGTTTTCAGTTTTAAGAAAATGAAATTTGGTTGAAGTTTTACTTTCACATGCTGTCGTTTTCTGCTTATATAATAATTGTTTAATAACAGTTACAATATTGGGTTAAAGTTGTCATTAAGGTGTTAGTATTTTGATGTTCTTATGAAATTAATGGATTGTTTTTAATCAGAATTTTAAGTACTTGAGCAGGTGCAGGTAGCCATGTTTGGTAGCCAAATTCCATTGTGCATGTTGACTTTGGGATTGTGTTTTCCCGTGTTTGAAGTCAAATTTAGTTTAGACAATTTTTTGCTTTTTTACCCCTTGAAAACACAGGTTGCCTAATCTACGTCTGATTGTGCATATTTCAATGCATATTTGAATGTGTTTGTATGATTTGTTTATTTAAATACACTAATACTTTAAACTAGAATAATCCCATTATGTTCCAGATTGCTTCTTTATTAGTGCCAAACAGGTAAGTAGCTTTGTAATGTATTCATTAGGTATATATATGTGTCGTCTGATTACTTTTAAATCAAAGGTCATGTGCTTATTGATCTGTAAGACTAGCATGAAGAGCTTATTTTTGTTTTTTAGTAAGGAATTACTTGATTCCACAGAATTAAATTCTTCTAAAATGTCAAGTAGTCATTCTGGTGTCTTTAAAAACGAACTATTGTAGTTCGAATTATATTAGAAATCTGAATTATCCTAATTTACAATTGCTGTGACTCTAATTTCATAAATTGCCAGATGCCACAATATGTAGCATCATCAGGACCAAGGAGTATAATGTTTCTAAGGGACTACTAATGGTTTGACAGCATAAAATAAACTCCTGTATCAGATTCACAACAACAGAAATCAAACTACTGCTTATTTACTTATAATTTGCAGTTCTTGAATTGGCTTTACAGCTTTCTATTCACGGGTTTCACACTTTACAGTAATTCTTTTAGCTTAGTTTATTTTACACCAACGTGACTATTAAGTTTACATAGATTTGGCCATTTTTACATGATTCTTGCACAGAATAGACTTGCACTGATTTCAATGTCATTTGAGGTTCAATGTTCACGAATATATTGTTAATATTTGTGCCAAACTGCCAAACAATGGTTATTTATGAGACAAAAAGTAAAACGATTTTAATCTGATTTGTAACGCCAGTCATTTTGAACTGCATTGTCAGAACCATAAATGAATAAAAGGAAAAAAACATTTAATGTGTTAAATGCACTCTATCTGAGTTTGCCATACCCATTCACATTATGTTTTGAATTGTGGCACTTTTATGGCAAAATTTTAAGGTGGTCTGACACCTATTCAGTCAGCATCTATTTTTTGATTTCCCTATTTACACTGTGACTAATATTTCCTGATCTTTTTTTTGTTAATTATTTGTGTGCAATTAAAAAGGTTTAAAAATAATGCGTTTGTGGCAATATCTCATCGTTGCATTAAATCAACCAAAAAGCAAATGTGTTTAGCAATATATTTATACACAATCGGTCAAACAGTCAAACAAACGAGTTTCATTTGCACATGAATTTATGAAGGCATATTTATACATACATTTATTGATAACTATATTTAATGATAACTAATTAACCACATCTATAAATAATCATGCATCTAGCACCGCTAAGGTGTTTTTAGCAACACTTTTTTTGTTTTTACGTAATGGATCTACAACAGTATAGTGACTATCACTATATATTCTTGACCATTTGAATTCAATCAATGCAATTCATTGTGGGTTTTAAATGCACTCTTTGATTGAACCTGTTTGAAAGCTCATTTTGTACTTGCAGTGTTGATACAACAATAAAAAATTTCCTGATCAATATTACATTTTGCTGTTGTCTCTTGATTGAAAGATCCTCTATGGCAGCATCAATCAATTGATCATTCGCGTTCAGGGATTGATTTTGTCTTCAGCGAACTGCATTTCTGTATACATTACTTGGTTTAGATGAACATTTCCTTCCTTGACAATGAAATGAAAATAAATGGGAAAAAGTTAAACAATGTTTTAATGTTGCTTAAATTAATAGATTTGTTTTCTATCAAAATCAGTCAAATGTAGAGCAGTTGTATAGTCGCGTTATTTGACACTAGAGGGAGTTTGTGCTGCACTATCATCTGGCGCAAAGGTTCACGCGTACGGTCTTAGGGTAAAATAGGGCACCCTTAAGTACCCATCCACTATAATCTTTTGGCTGCCAAAAAAGTTCGACATCTATGCTTATAATATTCCATATAATAGAATAATATAATCAAAATGTGTATGTGTGTGACTATGTGTGTGTGTTTTAGTAAAATTCTTATATTATAATATAACTTAACAAATCTGTACACGTTATGTGTACGTGTAGATGGAACGGATACAATCCAATTCCGGTAAAAGCGGGTACACTTACATTCCGGTTTTGAAATATGGCCCTCGTAAAACGTCACCAGACTTTTGCGCACGCATGACGCTGGCAACGTGGCCCCTCCCACTCCAGGATATCTCAATTCAGTTTTTACTTCACAATTACGATTACGCACTGGGAGCGATTACAGTTGCGTACGTGTACTTTTCTTCGCGCAAGTGCAGGGGATTTCGATGTTTGGCTTTCTCTTTGTAAGTGTTGCTCTTTGTCACGTTTTAACACCTAGCTTATCCGGAAGTGTACTAAGCGAGTTGATTAGACGTTTTGCCCGAGTAAAGCTGTGAGCGCGCGCTGTTCGCCGGCGGGGCAAGGAGCTTCCGACCGAGGCAGCCATTTGCTCGCGTGCGCTTATACGGAAATGATTTACGGTGCCATGTTTTAAGCCTTGATGATGTTAGGATATCAGTGGTTGTTTCCTCTAAAACCTTTATGTTTTGCAAAAAATGTCGCTTGAGGTTTTCGAACTACAATGTGCTACTGTGCGTTTAGTCTCTTCACAAGTCGGAGAGTAAAACTTCACATTCGTCACATGCCGGTCAAGTCAAGTGACTCGGACTTGTCGCTACTGTTTAATTAAATCTATTCATCCATCTATTATTTATTCATTTATTATGAGGTAGTATACGCCATGACGGTGATACAATTGACACCATCGTCTCTGTTCGAAGGACTTACAGCAACGAATCAAATTGATAGCTAATGGTAATATGTCAGTTCAAACGTATTATTCTTTAGGCTGATCATTTTATTGCAATGACAATATCAATTAAAAATGTTCTTAAATGAGCTGTAAACGTGTTTTTGCAACGAATTAGAGAGAGAGGGAGGGAGCGAGGGAGAGTCCGACATGCACTATGAAGTGTACACACTTTTTTAGATTTCCTAATATGTGGAAAGTTGTCAAAGTGTGTGGTTTAACTTGTGCCCTGACAGTACAATACGTGGTTAAACTGTAAGCTGGTGACCCACATGAGCCTGAACTGTCAGGCTTTGGAAATTTAGAAGTAATTTTTGTAGAATTATTTCCAATATGAAATCCAATTAACTACGGTTTACTCAGTTTAAGAAGCTTCCAGTTGACCTTGGTATTTAATGGGTCTGTTGACATTGTAGTCATTATTAGGTTTGCTTTATAAAACAAGCAAGAGTAGCTACATGTAATCAGAGTATATCATAGACATCTATGTTCAACTGATGATAGTTTGGCAAACAGAAAAGGAAGGACAAGCCAGAACATGTTACACATTTGAGGTGTCTTCCTTTTGCGAAAAAGCAAGGACTGGTAAATGTGTGAAATCAAATAAAATACCAATACTTCCTAGTTGAAGAGACGGTTTGGTAGGTAAGTTCCATTTGTTTCCAACTGTAGCAACGTAACAATAATAGTCCTACAATTACATTGTATTTCCAGAACTTTTCTCTGCAAATTTGGAGAAATTATGAATACTGTGTTCACGCAAATATAAGCACCACCCTAATTTTTCAGGCACAAAATAATGAAAAAATAAATAAATAAAATAGTGCACACACACACGCTCGTTACAAATCAGTTCGTATGATTGAAGCAGAATAGTAAAAATGCTGGATTAAGATTGCGAGGGGGGTAGAAATCAAAATCAAATTCAAATTTTAATTGTCATATGCACATTATGCGTAGTACAACATGCAATGAAGTGTATTTTACAATTGTCCAGCATTTAAACATGGGGTGGGGGATGTATGCGAGAAAGAGGTACAATAAAAAGATACGAATAAAATAAAATACAAAGTAAAAAAACAAGGATGAAAATATGAATAATAACAAGAAAAACCATGAAGATAAAAAGATAGAATAAAATGAGCAAAATACAAAAATCTAAAATGATCCATGTAAAGTGAACATGTTTAGAGTGTCCAATAACTAGCTTAAAGTGTTAAATATTTCTAAATCTGTTAGGTTCTTTCTTCATTTCCACATTTGTTTCTGTTTCACTGTCTGCATGCCAAAAATGGGTCTGTTTTCGCTCTTCAGGCAAAAGCAATCAAATCACCCCAGAATTGTGAAAATCCAAATTGAGCCAAACTACCTGCTGATTTCCGTTCTACCTCAAGCCTCAGTCTGTGGGAAGCGGGTCAAAGCTTCTCAGCTTCATTCAGTTGGTCAAAAACTACCATAATATGTATTTCTCTGACCGCATTGTCAAATAAACGGAACACATTTTGAAAGTCAATTTGAAAAGTTAAGGCAGGTATAAAACTTTCTGAATTGTCCGAAAGATGCTTGTTTGTTTGCTATCTGTTTATGGTCCATTTATAATTCTACAAGAGCTAGACAAGAGTAATCAATCAGGAAACTCTTCATTTAACTAATGCCTGTGTAGTAACACAATTAAGACACGCTTGCTTGTTTGCCTACACTCAGTAAAAAAAAAAGTACTTGTAGTAAAGTATTTTTTCACTTTGAAACTTCTCCTGTTGACTTATTTAGTCAAAATGACACACAAACATTATTGATGTTGCAGTGAAACGAACATAAAAAAAAGGGTTAAAAAAAGTTTACATATAAATACATTTGAACATTAATGAGTGTATAACTGTATATGTACACACAGACACACGCAATCACACACACATACACCAATGGCCAATTTTGTAATCCCTTCATTGTGTAAACTCCTATCATCAGTATCAATTATCATTAGTACCGTATTAAAGACCACCAAGAATAACATGAATAACATTTAATTTGTTCAAGATATGTTTAGTACAAAATACAGCTAAACTGAGCAAAAACATAGAACAAGTGTGATTCTCTGCCTTTTCTTTTCGTATTCTCTTTCGCTTTTGCTCAATTCCAGTGGCGCCCACTGGAAATCATTTTGTGTCTCAGGCCCTATATATATTATTTCATACTGTCAATTAGATGCTTCCATCCAAAGTAACTTACATGTTATTTCAATTTTCGATAAGTATCGATACTGAAAAATCTTAACTGCCGCGCTTCTGGGTCGAATAGCACCTCTCAGCTTTGCACATACGTACTTGATAAATATTGTCAGTGCCAGGTCTTCGTGAGTCGACAAAGGACAGGAGAAGTTTTGTCTGAAACATTTTTGGCTTCAAGGCAAATGAGCACGAGAAGCCGATGGATGCGGACAGATAAGTATCCAAGCGCTGCAACAAAAATGTGCATTTCAGAGCAGCTGTTTTAGTTAGTGAGATCGGTAAAGACGCGCGCAGATCACGTTAGATTCAGATCACGTTTGATTCGGATCACAGGATCACTATCTCTCTCTCTCTCGTTTCCTTAAATTATTAAGGAAGTAATTATTAATTAAATTATTTTAAAACTTGATTATTTTAAAACTTGAAAAAAAAAAGAACAAGCCTCACCACTGAGCATGTAGACATGCTAACGTTTTTTTGCATTACAATTATGTGATGACTATTTTAGGATGGACATTTTATTTTGCACATTAGTATTTACAGTCAATCTAGCTGAATTCATTTTTCACTGTAGTTGTGTTAAAGACATACAAGACCTTCTAATTTATATTGTGTAATTTTTATGTTTTCTATTTGGCCTAAATACAATAAGTGATATAGAAACTTACTATGTGGTTATGTACAAGATTTTGTTTTATTGCCTATGTTTTTGTTTTATTGCCTATTGCCCAAGGTTTCATATTACCTTTGTTTTTAAAATAAAAGACAATGTTAATTCAAAACCAAATAGCATGTGTATTTAATTTTTATGAACAAATAATAGTTTCTGCAAAAAATAATTGTTAAAATTATCAAAAAATGTGTCGATAGATAAGTTGATTAATTGAAAAAATAATCGATAGATGAATTGATAAGAAAATAATGGTTAGCTGCAGCGCTAATGTTGATCAATGATTAAGCAGACAAAAGGCCCTAATATTGTTGTAGAATGGGATTGTGAAAATGGGATCCCAATTACGACAGAATGGGGATACTTGTATCAAATATAAATGGGGATCCTTTTGAATCATCATCAATCTCTATATCAAAATTGCGTCTCTCCAGGAAAAGGATCTGAACATAAGAGAAGTGAATTCTGGTCTCTTTTTTTATATATATATATATATATATATAAAACTTTTCCTGAACTATAACTTGACTTGTTTATCGTTCCTAGATTGTTTACATTTCTTCTTCTGATCCGTGCCCGGGTACCAAAGCGCGGTTCGTTTTATAACTTTTATTGTGTCAAAATAAGTCACAAACTAACCAGAGCAACAGAATCCACTGCTTCACTGAATTTCACTGATTCAGTGAAAGCGTTGCTCTTCCCGTTTATCTTGAAACCGTTGCACCATAATAATGAATGTTTTGTCCCCATCTATATGCTTAGTAACGTATACATTTTGACTCATTTGGATTCCAAGAAAACGCCCACATCTGTTTTTATTTCGTTCGTATTTTTACCAACTTTTCCAACATTATATCAGGGACAAAGTATCATGAAAGTTTGTTGTGGCTCTTCGGTAACCGTGTTATTATTTAAATTATTTAAATGTTTTCTGTGCTTAGCGCAAGATTGTTATTTTCGTTATACCGCTGTCTGATGTCCGGATTGATGGGTCTGTGCTCCCATCTTTCTTTTTGATGTGCCACACGGTGGGTGAGAGGAGGGTGCTGGGTAAACTCTCATCCGTCCTGGACCCGGATTATTTCTGCCCAATAAATGTAAAGTAAAAAATCAACTCTTTGCTAACAGAAAACATTCTGGAGCACTGTAAAAATAAAACCCTGCATCATTATTAATCATTATTAGCTTTGGAATAACTGCTGTTGCCGCTCTTTTCAGGTTTAGCACTCCCTGAATCTGGCTTGACGCTTTCTTCTTGAAGAATGAAGCAGGCGATGCAGCCTGTTTATCTTTTCTCTCCAACCTGCTTTTCTGTTTGTAAATGACTTGGCAATCAATATTGTGTGACTATATTTATTGGTTTGACTAGGTGTTCATAAGACTCAGATATTCAGTACGATTGCCTCAGTGGCATGGCTAATGTTTAGGCCATGCTATGTCATTTAGTGTGGAGTGTTTTGCTCTGATTCTGTGTCTATATGCAACGTTTTTTTCCAAGGTTTATGTTGGGTCCAGCCACATCCAATACAAACAAAACAACGAACAAAGTTAACAAATTACGTGAGCTACTGGTGAAGTACATATGTGTGCTCAGAGTCAGGGGGAGACAATAAGGCAAAACTTGCATAACATTTATTTTGTTTACGGTAGATTTAGTGCAAAGTGCAGCAAAACCGAGCAAAAACAAGTGCAATTCTCTGCCCCCCCCCCCCCCCAATTCTTCTGGTGATATTTCTTTTCTTTGCTTTCTCTATTTTACCGTACAATAAAAATTAAACAGAATTTAGCATTCTTTTTTTTATCTTTATTTCATTGAACCTTTAATATCTTTTTGCTTTGACGGTTCTGACATTAACTGTATTTAAGGCCGATCATGCTCAAACACTCTATACCTTTCCTTTCTTTGACTTTTGTCCTTCGTCACTGCTAGCGAAATGGCAAATTTTACTTTTTAGAAAGAAATACTTTTTGTCTTTTCTTATTAAGGGAGTTGGATGGGTTGTAGCATTACAGACAAAACATATCTTGACAGCAGCATTAAGAGCTTCACTTCTAAAACAATTTTGAAGGGTAATACTGCTAAAGAATTTGGCTAAAATATTGGTCATTTTTTTGCAGTAACAACCATCCAATCACAGAAACGGCACATAAAATAGCTACAAACAGCTCTAATAGCTGTACGTTTTTATAAAGTCTATTTCTAAAGTCAAAATATAGTCAGTTGCAATTGATCCGTTTTTATTCTATACACATGGTAATTATGTTGTTTATTAATATATTAAATGCAGTGTTTCATGTAATAAATTAGTGATTATGTGGTGTCTGACTTAACCTTACCCAGGAAATACAGTGGTACCCCGACTTACGAATGTCCTTTTTAACGAAAAAGCAGAGTAGCAAAATGCGTTGCCGAGTCACGGAAAAATCGGTGAGTTGCCGCAAAAAAAAATTCGAAAAAGTCACGGAAAAACATGTGCTATGCGAAACAAGATGAGACAGTCAAGTTGTGTAAAAAGACTGTTGTTTTAATCTTCACATACTTCAAATAAACAACAAAATAATTGTTAGTTTCAAATATCTTTTCAAATATGTTTTTTTTCCTCATGTCTAATCTAAAGCCGCTTCACAGTCTCCCTTACACACATAATGTTCAACACACTCAGGCTTCAACAAACACGGCATGTGATATTGTCCGCTGTATAAATAAGGAATCGGCCCTCAGCACGGATTCATTTCGTAAGTCGGGGAACCTCTGTTACATTGGAATGTGATCCACTCGCATTGTTTTTACAGATTTTTTACAAATTACAATTTGTGAGATGGTGTGAAAACCAGGCCAAATTTTTCTTTTGTTTCTTTTGTTTTTTCTTTTGTGAATTATTTTAGCCATTTTTTCACTGTGATCTCAGTTGTTGACATTGTGTCACTCAGTTCATATTAAACATAACATATAACATGGAGAAACATCTGGCATTTTTTCAAACCTATTACTCACTCTGCTAACGCTTTGCATACTGGTTAAAACCCGCTAGTGATGTGTCGTTATATGCGAAAGAAGTTTTATCTGTTCTATCGTTTTTTTCATTTATGTGCATCAAACAATTACGTCGTGTTCTTGCATCAAGGTTCACCCATAAATATGTTCTACCAAAGTTATACATTTTTGCATTCACATGCACACAACATACCGGTCAAATTGCGTACTTTAGGTCTCATGACAGCAAACGACTCTTCGCCCACACAATAATTTGTCATTTTTTTTGTTGTCAACAATGTTGTCTAATCATTTCAGTCCTACTACATGCATACTACATCATTCATACTTTGTTTTGGTTGTTTTACTGTGTTGTGTTGTGTCTGTTATGTTGTTGCTCTCGGCCAGGTTGTTATTTTAAACCAAAAGAACTGGTTCTCGATTAACTTTCCCGTTTAAATAAATCAAATGAAAAATAACGTGAACATTCCAGTGAAACATTTACACCAACAAAACCAAATCTTACACGACTTGACCATTTTGGACCTGTCATAAAGGAATGCGGCAAATAAAGCTGTGCTCGTAAAACGTGTAGTTTCTCATTCAGAGAATTCAATGTACACAGTTGTAAATATACTAGTTGCTGAAGGGTGTGTTAGTCTCTTTTTCTCGGGTTGTGGCGAAACTTGAGAGAACACGTCTTGTTTTCTAACATTTTGTTAGCTGTTTGGAAAGGATTGCTGATTGTTTGGCCAGTAAAATATTGTGTCCCGGTCCATAAAAACCTTTTTAGCTGATGTGTGTAGTTTTTTGTTTTTTTTTTGTAGTGTTTGTGTAATGTCCTTGAATCTTTCGGTTCTACTTATATTACCATCCTTCTCATGTCAAGTGAATTAGTCTCTTATCTTTAGCAGTGTTTTAGTGTACGCTGTTATGGTTTGGACCGCTGCGATTTCCTGCAACATCACCTTCTACCGTAGCAATGCATCATGGTCTATCTAAACAGGTGTGTCCTCAACCATTGCTTCCTCATGCAGTTCTGCTGTCTTCTTGCATTGTAGTGAAAAGGGAGTTGGTGGGCAGTGGGCATGTATTCTTGTGTTTGACAGATGTAAATACTAGAAATAACTCAAACAAAATGAATTTTAGAAGCCTAAATGTAAATATTTAAAGCAATTGAGATTTTGTTAAGGTAATTATGAGACAGTTAAAACTGTGAAAAGCGCCTTACAAATTATGAAACAGTTAAAACTGTGAAAAGCGCCTTACAAATACTCATTATTATTATATTATATTATTATTATAATTACTGCCTAATAAAAATTACTGCCTCATAATAATTATGCCGCTAATTTAGAAATGTTTCAAATGTATGTTTGTTATACATGCACCATACAGTAGATGCACAAACATGTATATAACATAGATTTTGATGTTGTATTTCTGCTGCAGAAATGCTCATAAATGTTTTTCATCCTTACACTTATTCTGTGAACCTGTTTACTTTTATTACAGTAATTTGTTTGTTTGTTTTTATCCAGAACAACTGAAAAATAAAAAAATTAAAATAAACTCCACCTGTTAGACCCACACCTAGAAAAAAATATAAAAAAAAACAGAGCACCACTCTCATTTTATCCAGAGTCGTGCAGCTGAAGTTGGTGTAAAGTGTGAGACTTAAAAACAAGCGTGTGACTTTGCATTGTTTCTGATCCGTGTTTTACTTTTTTTATTTATTTTTTTTTTTACTTATTTTTCTGTAAATGTTGCTTTTTGTAAAAGTACTGGTTAGTACATCATGTTGTTCTGTCTAGTGTATTTCCTTGTATAGCCTTGTGTATAGCCAATAGTCATCAACTGTCTCCTTTCATTAGACAAATTGCTTCAATTGCTCTTCTTTTCCCAAGTTCAAGTTCAAGTTTATTCATATAGCTCTTTTCTTAGGTCGAGACCAATGCAAAGTCGCTATGTGAATTAGGGAAAGAAAATTGTCTTTAAAAAAGAAAAAATGCCCTTTATTTATCTGTGTTAAAAAATTAGGGATAAAGAAAGTCCTAGTCACTTTGGATAAAAACATCTGCCACAAAACTGTATAGGAAAGCAATTAAACGCAATGCATTGGTAACGCGAACATGTAAGCCAAAATCTCCCTCGCTGTGAGTCGACATTTCCTTTTCACTACAAAGCATAGACACTCCATTTGCACATGACACAGAACTATGATTGTGTGTATGAAGAGGAACTAAGGTTTCCTCTTCATGTTCTTTCATGCCAAGAATGCTTGAATTTAAAAAAAATGTTCTCGGCTGAGTTGTTTATTTTTTTTATTTTTTTCTTATTTTATTTTTTTCCAAAAAGCTATGGTTTGATGTGCTATGGCATTTGTAAATAGCCAATCACATGGCAGCAACTCAATGCATTTAGGTACGATACAAAATTCATTAGCCCCTTTCACACAGCAATATTTGCCGTAAAAAATCCCAGTAAATTGCCGTAAACTTACCGGTACAACTTTACTGGTAATTACTGTTCACACCAGCACTGCCATTCTGGCTTTTATACCGGTAAAGCGCCATTCACACAGCGTTTTTGAAATGCTGGAATGTTCTGTGACGTTATCTGGCGACACCCTTTAAGCAGCTGCGCCTGAAACAACCCCTCAGTCTTTTTGTTAATGGCTTCGGAATGAGAAGAAGCGCTTTGATTTTGATGTTGTTCCAGTTGGATGACATTTCCCTGACTGTGATTTCTGTAAACAGCTAGGAGTGAATATTATGTGACATCATTACCTGGCTACATCGTTTTTTTAATTGTTTGCTATAGTTGTTGTATTTGTTTTAGTTGTTGTATAAGACTCATTCAGGATCTTGCACATTCATTCTCAATTGAGGAAGATGGCGCACTATTACAACTGATACGTGGCTATAAGTTACATACATTTGAGGACAAAACTATTAGACCCATGCCATAACGTGCCCCGAGTCGGCCCAAGGGAAAGTGGTAGGAGCCACACAGATGCAGAACTTCAGGTGACAAAAATGTATTTACAAAAAAAAAAAAAACAAGAACTTATAAACAGGAAAATAAAAAGAAATCTCCTCCAAGCAGGAGTAACCAGACTGTGAAAGTGCTTTACGTTCTAACCCAATTATTTCTCCTAAACGCAAGAGAATGGTCAACTTTCACAATACGTGCCAGCCTTCCAACCGTCCCTCACAATCACAATGGACTGGCTTTTATAGGCCAGTTTTCCTGCCTAAACTGATTGGGTGAAACCACATTTGATCCGGAGGGGGTACCGGAAATAAAACTAAATCTTACAAAATTAACCTTAACACCACAAGGCAAAATAACCTGAATATAAATAAATAAGGAATAAATTAGAATTAATACAATACATACATCTGCAACAAAACAAAAAAACCACCATCACCCACTATCCCCAAAATGGACTCAGCCCAAGTCTTTAAAATGGCTGATAGAAAGGCCACGCCTTTCTTTAACCAAACAAAAGTGGTGAGTTTTCCGGATTTTAAACTAGTTTTAATTAAATGATTTGACCAGGACGCATGCGTTTTCTTTGACCTAAAACAGTGACCAGAAAAATTCAATGCCGACTGTAACGAAAAGCGGTGAACACAGAACATCAAGTCTCAGCGATGGCCCTCGTCATCACAAACCCAAACAAAATAGTCATTGTTTTCAAAGTTTTTCAAAAGTGCAAAATCCGATTGTTCATCAAATGTTTATAATACTTATCCTGTCCTGTCTTCTTTCTGTTTTCCAGTGTGACTGTGTTGATTTGGACCAAACATTTATGGCGTTTGTGACCGTCTGTGGAGAGTTCTGCCAGGCTCAGCACCTCACTTTTGTGGAGAAGTGAAGTTTGAAAACGTCTTTTTGGATTACCCTTGCCAGAGCCCACCAGATATCCCTTACGCGGGTTTCTCGTTGTAGTTTCTAGACCTGTTTGGGATTCTGTCTAACCGACAAACACACCTGGAGCACTTCACTCTTAGAGCTTAAAGCTATTGCTATCTTGTTCTGAATGAGGTCATCTCAACTGTTTCAGCTGGACAACTGAAGAATAATAGTTGTTTTATTGTAGTTTCCCCTTTTTTCACCCTCCCATCCATCCCTTTTTGTTGTACATTATTTGAACATAAAGGATCAATTTTTTGCTTGGACTTTTACTTGTAGTGTTGCGACATTTTTGCATTTGTTTTTTTCTTACTGCTGACATCTGAGCCAAAAATTTGCTTTTAAAAGAACAGGAATTATAAGCACTGCACTATAATTCTTTTAAAGACCTCTTGGCAACATGAACCGCCCTGCCGCTGTGGAGATTTCCTATGACTGCATGAGATTCCTCATCACACACAATCCCACCAACTCTACTCTCAACAAATTCACTGAGGTAAGATAGTTGACCATTGTAATTTGAGTTACAATAGTCTGCTCAAATAAAACCTGAAATCTTACACTTGTTTTGCACTCTATTTGTATTCAGGAACTAAAGAAGTTTGAGGTAAACACTCTTGTGAGAGTTTGTGAAGCCACCTATGATAAGGCACCAGTGGAAAAGGATGGCATACAGGTCCTGGTGAGTGTGGTCTGTGTGTGACATGACTACCGTTATTATGCAAATATAAACGCCCCTTTTAGAAGCTCAAAGACCAAGAACTTGGGGTGATTTTATGCATACTATTTAAATATGCACTTAAAAATAAGTGCAATGATTGACTTGGGTTGCAATCCATATTGCAATGAAGATGTTTATTATTGTTAAACTCTGTGTCCTCTTTTCTTTCTTTAAACAATGGTTCTGGAGTCAGATGTGTATATAAGCCTTTATTGGCTCAATAACAGAAATGAAGAATCATTAGACACTTGGCAGGGGCTAAAACACTGAAAGAGATCAACTAAATACAATAATTAATATAGGAACAGACAGAAACGACAAACCAAATATCAGCCGGTAGATGGCCAGAGATGAAGTCCATAAGTAGGCAAAGGCACGGGGACAGAAAGAGAACAGTCAAAAACCAAGAACACAAGCTTTTGCACATGTGTTTTTCTGTTTATATGTGGTTTGGTGTTGTAAATTGACTTTTTTTTTGCATCACTTTCTTTTCCTGATTCGTTGATGCAGGATTGGCCATTTGACGATGGAGCTCCACCCCCCACCCAGATTGTAGATGATTGGTTGAATTTACTGAAGACCAAATTTCGCGAGGAGCCTGGATGCTGCATTGCTGTCCACTGTGTTGCAGGATTGGGCCGGTCAGTCTTTTGATTTGCTAGTTATCGGAAAAAAAAGAACCGGGCTGTCAAACCGGTCTAGCTTGAATCAGTCTATGCTGAACTAGAAGACATGCAAGGATTTGCTGTTATATGTGTTGTGTATTTATCTCACAGAGATTGTGGAGGGGGAAAAAATTACATTTTGGGTTATGGAGGAAACACAGTGGTACTTCGGTTCACAAACACATTTTTCAAATTTTTGTGTTTAATTTAGTATTTAACTAGTATTAAAAAGGATGTATTGAAATGCATTTAAACATGCATTTAAAATAACACAGAACAGGTCTACAAATAAAGTGAGTTAACATTTTAACTCACTGGAACCAAGGAAGCTCCCATTATGATATTAGAATTTTAGCAAATATAAAAAAAACTAAATTATATATTATCAGTTTAAATGTGTTTTTTTTTTGTTTTGTTTTGTTCAGAAATGTATGCGAGTATGGAGCATTTTTGGGATTTGGCATCAACTCAACGCCTCCCTCACAAATATTTGCTATTATTAGAGAATTATTTAAATAATAATTTCAATATTACAGTGAGATCAATCTAGGTTAAACAACGTAATTTATGCCCACATTTCTTACACACATATACTCTGTTTGATCAAAACAACAAGAATTGTGACATTGTTGCTTGCAGCTAAATGTATACGTATATGTTTATATATTTACCAAGCTACAAGTTTGCAACTGTTGTTCCTGTTTGTCATAGAGCTCCCGTGCTGGTGGCTTTAGCCCTGATTGAATGTGGGATGAAGTATGAAGATGCGGTGCAGTTCATAAGACAGTAAGCATCTTGTGTGAAATTTCTCTTTTAATGTTTTAAGTATAATGTTTCATTTTGTATGTCCTCTTTTTATTTTTAGGAAGAGACGAGGAGCTTTCAACGCCAAACAGCTTCTTTACCTTGAAAAGTACAGACCCAAGATGCGTCTGCGGTTCAAGGATGCCAACGTTCACAACTGCTGCGTCCAGTAGTCTTGCAATCATTCAGTCCTGCGATATTGTATGATGTTCAGGGTACAGGGTAGAAAGGGCAACAATAGTTGCGTTTTAATTGTGAAGATTTTATCAAATGAATAATGGCTATTTGATTACTGCTTTGTGAAATGAGTGCAAAATGAGCAAAGGTTTCACCAGCAGTATCAAGTCAAAATGGTTGGTGCACACAGTCAGGCCCGTAACCTGGTTATAGGGGAAGGTATGAATAAACACATGTTCTACTGATACACCAAATTTTAATTGCAGAACGACGTTTTGCTATTGTATTAAATGAACTAACTTACAATGGAAAATGCTGTGATTCTTGATTTTTATTATAAAAGGTTTTTGTAAAAAACAAATTTTCCCTTTAGCAAAGGAATGTATTTTACACAGATAATAAATCCACTGATATTTTACAGCTTACTTATACAAAAAAAATTAAAAAGTAGGCTTTCGCCTAAAGCACATACATTTTCCATTAAAATTACATTTGCTTTTTAGTTCCTATTTTTAAATAAGTCCAGTCTATTTATTCACTATTAGAGCTCTGTCAGAGGTTTGGGTAGGATGGAATAAGTTTGTTTTGTCATGGAGTCATGTTTTCTCATTCATGTATCTGTGGGGAGTGCAATATTTCGTCCAGTTTAGAGAAAGCCCTAGGACGTCCTACACCTAAATCAAGTGCTGTAGACAATCTCTGGAAACAAAAAAAATCAAGATATTTGCCCCCCCTCTCTGAATTGTCTCTTAACATTTTCATTTTTTGAAGAAAAAAAAAAAATCATATGCTCATGTAACGGTGTGGTTCAGCGTTGTGTTTCTTTCAAAAACGGGTCCTAAGTCTAGTCTTGCATCAGAGCTTTTATTGTAGTGCATTTTCTTTTTCTGGCTGTTGACGCCTAAACATGTATATCACCGTACTGTTTATCTCACAGACACAATAAAGAAAGCGATTGGCAGGTTAGGTCTGGTTTTATTTTGTTTTTCATGTGTCTTATTGTTGCTATTTTAATATCTCCCCATTTTATCTTGTTTAAAAAAATAAAACAAGTTGAATTAATTGTCGTGTACTTTTTTTTGTGAGGCAACTATGCTCATATGTGACAAGAAATTGGTCAAGAGCAGAAATTATTTAAAATGCAGGAATTTCATATACTGTATTTGTCTAAAATGAAATTTGTTGTCATTAACTATACAAAATCAGAGCAATGAAATTCAATAGAATGAGTTCAAAGATTGAACAATTTAATTAGCAAATGAACGGAGTTTGAATGTAGGGAAACTGAACATCGAAAAATACTGAAGATTGAAATAATATGACATGGGATTTGCTACATTACTTAAGTACGCACTTTGATGGTAAATATGTATTTTAGAACATTTTTGGCACTAATCTGATTCCATATTGAACCGAGGTCATGGAAAAATAAGTCCTGACTAGACTCTAGTGCCACCTGCTGGCTAAGCGCGTTTAGATGCATTTCTGTTGCAATTAAAAAACAAGTTTCTCGGTTTCAATTTTCACGTTTGTTCTTAAATTAAAGTGTATATTTTAGGAGAGTTCTAAAGTAAGATTTATCTATACAGTTGAAATACTTCAGGTTAAAAGCATCAAGCCATCTGAACCGTTTTCTTTCAACTGTGCATCAAAGATGTATTTTCTTTTATTTGTCTATCCTAAATTAAGATTCGACTCACTGACCTCAATTACGTATAATATCATCTTTACGTTTCTCTATCTTGCTAAAATCAAACGTCAATATAAGGGCTTTTTAAATGCCACTGTTTGCTAAAAAAAAAAAAACGTTCACAGGAAATATGCGAGAAAAAAAATCGCTTATCGTGTTTATACATTTTTACGCTTTCGATAATACATGTATAGCTATATATAACAACCTTGTCTTGTTTATCTCAATTTGAACGTTTCGCTCCGACGTCAAAAAAACGTATGTGCCTGGCGGGCGGGACTCCACCCCTTCGGTCACGTGGCATGTGCACGACCGTTGGTCTGAGCAAAGCGCTAAATTCAAACATTTCAGGAGGAACTGAGAAAGGATCTTGTCGTGAGGAAAAAACAAAGTCTGTGTGGCCTGCTGTGCAACTAGAGAACATTTTATTTGGGATTGGTGCTGTGTATATCGGGATGGACCCATTCACCGAGGTAAGAAAATATCACGACAGTTCAGTAATACTATAACGAAAACTGTTATCAGTATAGATGTGGTTTTCCGTCGAATCCCGTGTGACGAGAGTTCTAATGACCAAAAGTGTGATTCAAAATCTATAACATCGTTTTAAACAAAAGTAAACGTTTAATGTTTCGATTTCTCGCTGGAGTAAATAACGTAGATATGTATATATGTCTGTTTCTAGGTTGTTAAATACTCGTTTTTATTTATATGCATGGTTTTGTGTTATATTTCCTTGTAATCGCTGCCTTTATGTGTTGGAAAATTGAGTACATAGTATCGTCAATTCGCTGAAATTGTTCAAACTGAAACATCAAAAATCGTTCAAATATCGTAGTTTTATACTCTTACTAACGTAAAGTTTGAAAACCATTATTTGACTGTGGCCGTAGATATCTTGACAACTACAGGAAGGAACCCCGTTTGATTTTAGCTAATGAAATGCACGGACAGAGTCACATGATCAGGTTCAATGACGTTGATACCTTCCGTTGAAACTTACCGTAAATTTCCACTTCTTCCCTGGGCAAACAGCCATCAACTGTCTAGGAATGTGTTTGGTCTTGTAATCATGTCTTGCTGGCGTTCAACAAGAATGTGCTGCGATGCTTTTCCAGTGTCTATGACGCTCGTGTGCGTGTGCGTGTGTGTGTTCGTGCGTGTGTAGGAAGAAATAATTATTTTTTGTTCATTCCACTATTAACCCAATACTCGTAATGAGTGCTTGAAATCCTTGAAATTCAAATGTTAGTTTTTTCAAGAGGTGCTTGGAAATTCAAACTGCTCCTCTATTGCAATAGTGATGGGACGTTTTTAACTGACTCTTAAACTTTAACTCGTGAAAAATAACGTGAACGAATAATTTCGAGTCATTGGTGCATCTTGTTCATTTACATTTTGTTCATTTCGTTCTTTGCGTTATATTGACTGTAAAGAAACTAATATTGACAGTCAACAAGACAGACAGTGACACTTGCTCATTGCTAGTACAAAGCACAACTTTGTTTTTGCCCATGTCAATGTGATTGAAATGTTAAATTTTCATTTTTAGTTGCATTTGGGCAGACCTTTAAATACATATTTTGCCCCATGAGTATGGTGCAGGAAAAGTTTGAACATGGACAGTGAAAGTGCTTGAGTTTGACTTTTCAGAAACTGTAGGAAGCCTGTGTATTGTATTATACATTAAGCATGTTTACGATTGTATCAATTACAAAATATGATGTAAAAGTGTGTCTGCTGATAATCTTGTCGCACGTTCTTTGTTTAGAAACTGTTGGAGCGCACGCGTGCTCGTAGGGAAAATCTACAGAGGAAAATTGCAGAGAGACCTGCTTCAGGCACTCGTCCCCTGGTTAAAAGATCTAGAGAGCCGCTAACAGAATCAAACACTGTCATTTGTGAAACCGTCGGTGAAAAAGGTTTCCTTTTTTTTTTTTTTGTAAATCATATTCTTTGTGTAATTTCTATTTCTATTGTTTGACTTTTGTTTTCTCCTTTTTTTCCCTTAAAGCATTGCCCTCAAATCTGTCCCCCATAAAACGTCGTTGTTCAGATGAAAACACTCTTCTCACCAAGGAAGAAAACAGACAACTAAGCCCCGCTCAAATGATGAGCTCTGATCCCATGACAGACAAGAAACCACCTTTGGCATCAAGAAGTATTCAGCCTTTGATGGTTGAGAAAAAGCCTTCTCATTATTTACCAGAGCCAGTAAGGCAGCCTAGCCACTGTGCTAGTGCGGTGAAGATGGTTTCCCCTCCTCAATCTAAAAATCCTTCTCAAGTAAAAAGTACAAATATTGAAAGGAAGAATTTTGCACTAGATGGTGCTAGAGAAACTTGCCAAGATACCCCAACCTCATTTCCCAAAAGCATGAGATCTCGACTACAGAAATTGGCTGAACAGAGGCAGTATTGGGAATCTGAAGGTACGTAAAATGTTTTTTTTTTTTGTTTTCTTCATTATGTGGTCGTAAGGATCCAAAAACGCTCATCCATGTTTTGAATTGGTGCTTGTAATTGTGAAATTCAAGCTTCCTTTTTTTTGTAGTAATGTATATTGCTTTATAGGGGCATCAGAGACTGTTCAAGAAAGTATATCACCCCCAAAGATCCAAAAAGCAGAGCCCCCTCTTACTCCGGCATCACAGAGCGCTGGCTTTTCTACTGATAGAAAAGGTAGGTTTGCAAACCTTGCTGCGAAAATTGGCTCCTGGGAAGATGACCAAGCTCAACGGGCCACTACACAAGTGCAGCTCGACGTAGCCAATGTGACACCGGTCAGCACAAAGACAAAGGTTAGTTCTGCTTTTTGAAGTTTTGTTAATGTGTGTATACTGTGTGTTCAATTTACCAGAATTGTCTTCATTACATTACGCAAACTCGATCGACTATGTATCATATTTTTTGCTCCATATTCAAGCAAAAATTAGTGGGATGAGTGTGTGCGCATCTTAATATAGAGTAATTACTGAAATAAAGAGTGCACGTTATATGTACATAATCATTTTTAGAATTTATTTCATGTACACTTTAATTATGTTACGTAGCAAGACTTTTGTCTCACTAAAATCTGTCATAGAATGTGATAGAATGTTGTTGGGGTTGTATAACAATAATCAAGTAGTTGGTTATAGTAATTTGTAGTAAAAACAAATATGTGAGCGTTTCTACAAATATACTTGGAAAAAAAATAACAAATTTTAAAAGAAAATGTACTTATCTTGTGAAAACTACTTTTTTTTTTTTTGTAGCCAGCAGTTTATTCTTCAATAAAATCAAACAGAGAGGTTCATACAAGCCCCCAGAAGATAGAGTTGCCTCGAACCAAACTGGCTCAATCAGTGTCTTCTCAAGTTAGTAGGCCACAAAAGTTTCATTTCACCAAATAAAACATCTAGTTTACAAGTATCTTCCAATCCTAATCATGTATTTCTTCACAGAGCCCTCTGAAGAATCAGAAAACCTCTAATGTGCATTTTGAAGCTCCAGTTGAATCCAGCACATCTAAACCCATTTTGACGCCTAAACCAAAATATTCAGCCCATCCTACTGTGGTGCCTAAAAGTCCTGAGAAATTGGTTAAAGTCTCAACGCCAATGGAGCACAGAAGCACAGTTGGAACATCTGGTCAGTAGAGCTCTTTTTGTGTCATACGTATGTGAAAATGTAGTGTGTTGATCATTGGGTATCCATTCATTTGTTTATTTTTTTGCTTTGATTATTAGGGGTCAAGTCATTTTTGGAGCGTTTTGAGGAAAAGTGCCAGGAGCGTAGTCAAAACTCGACTTCTACTGTAGCAGGTCTCACAACTGCAGCCACTCCAAAGACAAGAATGATCCAGGAAAGATTGGTGGCCATGCCATCCATCTCCAGCACTGCTATCCTTACCCAGAAGCAGAAAAAGGCAAGTCTTCTAAATTACGTGGATGTTTAATAAACTCATACAAGGAAAACAGTGTATATATTACTTGGTTTTTTTTTTATAGGAGCGAGAGGCAGAACTTGCAGAAATTCGTAATCGTTCCCCAATGCCTTCAAATGAAAAGAAGATCTCTGAGGTTAAGCGCTTTCCTGAATTCAAGATTTGGTTTATTGCCGTTACCTAATTGTCACTATTTTTTTGTAAACTTTGTTTACCAAATTAGTTGTACCAGAATTAGTAGCGTTTTAAAAGTTGCATATAAATAATAATATGATTTATTTCTGCTTTAAGGAACCAGAACTGTCATTACAAAGTAAATTACTCGTGTCACCGAAGACTAATGATCTAGCAACAGTACCTGCAAATCACAACAACCCATCCAAAAGCAGCACAAAAGGTTTTTAGCTACTTTTTGCTTTTATTTTTAGTTTTGGTTACCGGAACAACATTAATTTGTTGAATTGTTTTTATTTTCCTTTAGATTTGGAGTGTTCTCTTCCAAATTATTCCAAGCAAAATGAGGATTTCTCGATCGCAGTTGGTGGGGAAAAAACACATGAAGCTGAAGGTTTGTCAATAAGTTAATTTTGTCTTAACAAATAAACAAAATCAAACACCTGAATTAAATTAGTTAAATGTATATTTTTAATATTAATATGTATTTGTTTGTTTGTTCTATTCAAGATTTAACCAGTTTTTTCCACACATAATGTTCATCGTCTATAACAGGGATTGGGAACCTTTTTGACTGAGAGAGCTATTAACACCAAATATTTAAAAACAAATTGTCCTCTTCAAAAACAAAACCAATGACAAATAAACGTATGCTTTTTTTTATAAAACCAAAATAAAATGCAGTACAGTGAGTCAAAATGTATTTTTATAACGCTGTTGTTAAATGATCGCTCACTGATCAACTCATTGATCAGTTTATAACAATGCCTGGGCTAGAAAATGAACTGCAATAAAAATATAGGCAACATCACTAAGCAGCACACTTAAACACGGTTTAGAAGCTCATTTAATGGTGAGAGAACTAGCATGTTGTTGGTGCACATGCCTCATTGGCCACCAATGGCAAAACCCTAACCATATTCTGGAAGGTTTTTTGTTCAAGTTCAGTGTGTTTGTAAGCAACTGTGCTTTTCACAGTTACAACTAGAGCTGGGCGAGTATGCCAAAAATCTAAATCTCAATTCATTGAACATTTTAATACGATTACGATTAATGAACGATTATTTTATTTACATTTTCCCTCAAGTTTTGTACAATAAATGTGCTTACATTTTAATCAAGAGAATTTTGAATAAAGTGCTATTCAAATAGTTGAAGGAAACACACACAGATCTTCTATATGATCATTTATTGAACATCTACAACTGAAATTAAAGCACACAGTGCTTAAATCATACAATCAATTTGTTCTTGTAAAAAAAAAAATAACTAGCACATTTGGGAACAGAATAAATGTTTTTTAATTTGTTCTTATTTACATGGGAAATTAGCAGTTCTCTCCTAAATAAAACAACTCTTATTATTTATAATACGATATAATTTATAATAAGACATCCTGTGCATTTATTGCATCTTCTGTAAACATATTTTAATGTAAACAACAGATTGTTGCAATGAAAGTTGAACTCTCTTAAACACTGTTTAAGATCGACAGTTTTGTAGCACTGATTGTAGCTTGCACTTATATTAAAATACTATATAAAAAGGAGAAAAGTCCACTTCCTGACATCACAACTACATTAGCGCCATTCGATAAAAATGTCATGTGAGTGGCTCCAGCCACACGCAACCATGAACATGAGCGGCAGGAAATGAAATACAAGTGATTGTGTTATATTTTTAATAAAACTTTGTCTGAGAGCTGGATGCAGCCATCAGAAGAGCCATACTGTATATGGCTATAGAATGTGAAAAAAAGAAAGCTACTTTGATTTGATGGTACAGCTCTTGCTTTTAAATGACAGATCACAAAATTGTGACCTGGAAAGACTGATTAATTAACTAGCACATTAATTAAGAAAGAAAATGTAGAAACGATTGTATTTATCAGTTGCTCCTTTTTTAAGACCTTCTTGTTATTCTTTGCAGAAACCAATGAAGTGCATGACATTGAAACCGTGGATGGCTCTGTTACTTCTGAGATTATCAATGAGCTATTTGATGGAGTCCTGGATGAGAGTGATGACGTGGGAGATGATGCTCTGAATATATCCTCCATGTCATTACTTGCTCCGCTTTCAGAGACCGTTGCTACTGTGATTAGGAGTCCAGTGAGAGATCTTGTGGTAAACCATAAAGGTGTAAGTGAGCTTGCCAAACAATCTGAAAACTAAAATGATTTTTTTTCCCACCTTTCAGACATCAACTCCTGCTGGTTCATTCAATCAGAAGAGTTCAACACCTAACAATGTTTCAAAGTCTGGTATTTCCCAGAACACATGCATTTTGGCATATGAATCATCTGACAGCATTGATTCCATAGATGCACAGCCAAATCAGAACCTTCTCTACAGGTGCACACTTGTTTAATATGCCTTTTAAATATCCAGATATCTTAATGTCTTAAATCTTTTTTTTTTTTTTTGTGTGTGTGCGTGTTTCAGCATTGATGCTTACAGATCTACAAGAGTTAAGACCTCTGAGAGACCTCGTGTGAAAGAGATGGCAAAAAAGGAGGATCTCTCTCAGAAAATGGACCCGGCTGGGCCTTTTAGTCATGCCAAAGTCAAGCAAAAAATTAAAGTGTGTTTTTCAATTGATTTTTTTTTTTTCAGCAGAAACTCATGTCCTTTGTTAAATGCTCACTGATATCTTTGACTCTTAGAATCTGACCAATGAGATGAACCTGCAGCAGACAGTGATTCACCAGGCTAGTCAAGCCCTGAACTGCTGCACCGACGAAGAGCATGGAAAAGGATCTCAGGTGGAGGCTGAGGCTGAAAGACTGCTCCTTATTGCTAGTGAGTAACGCTTTGTGTCATTATAAAGTAGGTTGAATAAAATCACCTTTTAAAGTAGTTATTGTTTCTCTCTTTCCATATTCTCTGATATCAATTTTGCATTCTTTGCCTCAGCCGAGAGGAGGGCTGCTCTCAAGGCTGAGCTAGATCAGCTAAAATCAGAGGACCAAAAAAACAAAAAGAGGATGACGCCCAATGCGCAGGCAGATATGGCTATATCTGCATCCAAAGGATCCATATCGCTTCTAGAGCTTCGTCTCCCTCTAAAGGCTGACTTTATTTGCTCTTCTGTCAAAAAACCAGGTAGGACAATTTTTGCAGTTGTCCTTTAGTTTTTGGGATGTTAGGATGCTGAAAATTGACCTTTGTTAATGGTGTCATCTTTTTGATCCAAGAGGCTGGAAGTCATTACTTCTTTGTGATGATTCGCTCCGGAGCTGAGAACACGGTGTCAACTCCTCTGGCAAACACATGTAATGCGCTTAGTGGCGACGCTTTGACCTTCACTACCAAATTCACTTTGTAAGTATAATCACAAAATGCTATCAAATCACTTTTTTTACTACATTTTGACTATCGTACACTTTGGACTGTAAGATTATAAATTGCACCATAAACAAATGTCTTTGTTCACATGTGAGACGTTTGCCATAAGCGCATGACAAGAATGTCATGAAGTTAAGACCCACTTTTTTGCTGTTTTATACAATCCAATATTACATTTTTTTTTAAATGTTGTCGTTTTCAATGAGTACTTTTCAACCTACTTTTATAGATGTAATTACAGTAACATACACATACTGTGAATAACCATGCTTTTTATTTTTGAAGTAAGCACTTTTAGCTACAACATTTTGACATAAAATGCAGAACAAAACAACATCACACATTATTTTAGCCCTTTATTTACATCAAACTCTTTTCTATGAAGTTACATATCGTATTTTTATAAAATATGCATTTTTATTTTAATAAAACTCAGCGTCCTTTTAACATAGTTTTTTAACTTTAGGGGGTTAGATGCATAGAAAATGATTTTGTGTGTGTTACTATTTAACGGTAGTCATTTTTTTTTAACCATTATCCTTATGCTCTGAACACTTGATCTCACTTTGTTATCTTTAAAACCTGATCTACTCATTAATTTTAAAACCTCTCACCTCTCACAATGCAAATTTTAGTGTGTAAGCGCAGTGTACAAATTGGCTAGTTAGTAAAGACACATCGGATAAAAAAGTGGACATTAGGTGTAAATGCGTGTTAAGTTTTCCTTTTATAATCCAGAAATTACGATAATTACTTTACAAGAACTTAAAAGTAATGTGTTCGTGTGTTGTTCCTTTTTTCTGTAGGTCAAATGTCTCTAATGACTTTGAGATTGATATCGAAGTTTACTGTTTTGTAAGTACTCTTTCATTAAGTTTATTTTTCCATGCTTAAAATGTGAATTTAAATCCCTAATAAAAATATTGCTCTATTAGCTTCAGAAACGGGAGCTGAACTCGGACAAAAGAAAAAAGCCCAATAAATCTAAGGTAGACTAACTACATATGATATCTATATTTTCAATATATTCAGTATTTTTTTTTATATTTTATTTACAATCTTTATATATATATATATTTTTTTTTTTACTTGTTTAACAAACTTGTCTTTTCAGGCTATTACCCCAAAGCGGTTCCTTGCCATTTCTGTAAGTAGTGTGTCACTAGTTTGATATCAAAATAGGTTTCTGTAAGGTTTCTTAAAACGTTACATATATTGTTAAAGTCATTTGTCGATGTTCATAGGAACTGGACATACAGTACAGAGGAATCTAAATATTGTTACACTCTAATCCATATGACAAATATACATTTGTACCACAGGAAATTACAAAATCATGAGAACAACTATACATTAACAAATATAAAATATAATGGGGAAAACATTTCAGTCATGTTAGTTGTCCTTAATAGTTTTGTTTTTCAGATAAATTCCATTACTAACAATTGTATGTTTTTTTTTTTTTTTGTTTTTTTCCCCTCTCTTTTGTGTTGTAGAAGAGCAACCTCCAAACACCGGGTGAGTATTACTTGCCTTGTAAAACCAGACAAAAGCAGTATTTTCTAGTTTTATTATTGTTTAATTGTTTTTCTTTTTTAAATGTATGTTTTCCAGTGTTGGCTAGTCCTGGAGGTCCAAATGCTGTGCGCACCAGTAATTTTGTCCTTGTTGGATCGCACAAGATAACTTTAGCCTCAATTGGGAAAAATAAATTTCCATTGGAAAAGGTAAATTGTTGCTTTGTTTTAATTTCCTTTGTTTGCTCTTTCATTAAACATGCCATGCTCAGGCAAACGCTTAAAATGACACGCTCGCTTGTGTAAAGGGACAGATTTACTCGCAATATTAGTCTACAACATCAGCTAATGTACGTGTGTCACTTTGTCACTCGTAGTTGTTTTTGTCTTTTAGATAAAATATGAAGGGAATGAAAGACAGCTGCTCAGTGACATGTTTCATCACAAGGTTGCTATGTTTGCTCAGCATTTAGTATCACTGTCTAGTTACTAAAAGGGCGTGGTGCTTTTCCGGTTATAATTTCCACATTCATTCTGTCACATGCACAGGGATGTCTTGGTGTTTTGGGGATGTTTTTGTCCTTTGCTTATATCACGCTTGCCTCCCTTTTTTTTATGAAGTGTCACAAGTTTTTTTTAAAGTTTATTTGTGTGCATTTTCTTGTTAAACTTCATTGTGATGATTTCTACAGGTGCCTTTCCTGTGTCCTTTGGAGGGGCATGTTTACCTAAAAATGCAGTGTGAGGTTGGATCGGGTGTAGAAGAAAAGGGCTTCTTGGTTAGTTCTTGATGGAAATTTAAGTGTGTCTTAAACGCTTGTGTGGTGTTTGGATTTTTGTCACTCAGCTAGTGTTCATGGATCTGCTGGACCTGCTGGGTTTTTGGTTTTTGAAACAACATAATAAAACAATTTTGAAGTTAAATACTTAACAGATGGTCACCTCATATAAACAGCACACATATTTAATGTTTGTCCTTTTCCTAAATTACATTTAAGTAACGCTATCTTTTACAGAGATAAAAGATCTCGTGTGTGTGTGTTTGTTGCACATTTATTTGTTACACTTATTGGCTTTATAGAACTACACACCACACAAGGATTAATATGAGTGTGCCAATAATGCAAGTAACAACAAAGAGTAACACTGTTTTTAATTTTTGGTGTGTGTGCAATGAACCCAATTGTCAACAAAAGACTCAACTATGGTTTTGATAACCGAAAGGATCAAGTTGTTTTTACCAGATGTAGAATAGGACACTCTAGAATCACACATTCATACTTGTTATTGGATGAGGAAAAACCACGTTGTAATCAATGCGGGAATATTTTGACTGTAAAGCATATTTTAATTGACTGTAAGCGATTATGTGA